>JAMPIV010004021.1:72500-577238 GCA_024509875.1 Oreohelix idahoensis
AGAAGAGAAAACCAATGATGGTGAAGATGACATAAAGATGGAAGAACTGAAGGCAGCACTGGAGAAAATCAAGATGGGCAAAGCAGCAGGGCATGATGGTATAACACCAGAAATGGTTAAGTTCATGGGAGCGTCAGGCGACCTGTTACTATTAAGGGTTTTACAGGCAGCGTGGTACAACAAGACGATACCAAAAGATTGGGAGATTACCATCATAACACCAATTTTCAAAAAGGGTGACAATCGACATTGTGGAAACCATAGAGGCATATCCCTTCTCAGTGTCCCCGGTAAAATCTACTCTAGAATCCTAGAGCAGAGACTCCGACGCCTAGCTGAGCCACAATTGGATGAGGTCCAGTGCGGATTCCGAGCAAACCGAAGTACTCAAGACCTAATCTTCACACTCAGACAGCTGAGTGAAAAGGCCCTTGAGTATATGAGTGAGATCCATCTTTGTTTCATAGATCTGGAAAAGGCGTTCGACAGGGTCCCCTGGAGCAAACTTTGGGACTGTTTGGCAAGGAAGAATATTTCAGCACCTCTGATTCATGCTATACAAAGCTTCTACAAGTCTTGCAGAAATTTTGTGAGGAAAGCAAACCATAAGTCAGAAGAGTTCAGGACCACTACTGGTGTAAGACAAGGTGATATCCTATCACCTTACCTCTTCATACTCCTTATGGACGATGTCATCAAGGCATGTAAGGAGAGAACAAGAAAGTATTCAGTGGGGTACTGGAAGATGAGACAGGTATGTATTTCAGAGCTGGCATTTGCTGATGATGTTGACCTGATTGCTAAATCAGAGGAACATCTCCAATCCAACCTGCAAGTCTGGAAGGAAGAGCTGGAGAAGAGAGGGATGGTCATAAGCAGCTCTAAAACAAAATCCATGGTGATATCACGAGAAGAAAGAAGACATCAGATTAAGCTGGGAGAATAGGTCCTGGAGCAGGTCGACCACTTTAAATAACACGGAGCTATTATAGACCGAAAGGGAGGCATCAAAGAAGAGTTGGCCACTCGAAAAGCAGCAGTTGGGAGACTTTTTCGGGCCATAAATCAAGGATTTCTGAGCAAGAGAGAGGTTGGTAAGAAAACGAAGATGGCTGTATACCGCTCCACCTATGTCCCAGTCTTGACATATGGATGCGAGTCATGGGCAATGACTACAACCCATAAAAGCGAGATCCAAACCTCAGAAATGAGGTATCTGAGGAAGGTGGTTGAAGTAACAAGAAGAGACATGGTCCGCAACCAGACGATACGTCAAGGCCAAAAATACCATCCCCTGCAGACCCAAGTAGAACAATCCCAACTGAGATGGTTTGGCCATGTCTGCAGAATGGGAGAAGATCGGCTTCCACGACAAGCATGGGAAACAAAGAGCCAAGGATCCAGACCCCCAGGACGACCCAGAGTCTGCTGGGCGGACAACATTAGACAATCTTTGAAGGACCGAGGACTAGAATGGAGCCAGGCCAGGAGGAAGACAGCCGATAGGATAGTCTGGCGCTCTCTCTTCCAAACCTCTACACCTCACGGTAGAAGGGGAACGACTAAGTAAGTAAGTATTTAAGTAATCCATTTGTAATATGGCTCTTATAATAGCGAGCTAGATATTTTCAAAAATATTCTGCAGCGAACTGATAACTGAGTTTGGGTAGATGAGCATTTTGTATACTGAAATCAGCGCAATCTCGCTGGCGGCAGACGAAATCCACACCTTTCGCAAAGCAGGAAAATAAGCGGAGGTTTTCTTCCAATATAAAGGATTTTTCCGTTCGCTTTATTACCCGGTGAATCGACATCAAAAGGCTCTGATCTCAGCATCGTCGGGCCGTCTTATGGAACTTCAAAACAATTCACCTCCCACGTGTTTGTTTTCGTAATCTGACCGCTCTGGTCGCCTGTAAGCTTTAGGGAACCACCCTTGGCCCGTCCTCTTTTGAAGGACTGTCAGCTATGGATCTGAATGGCTGCTTTGATATCGTATGAAAGAAGACAGGTAGGCGTTGCTAAACTTTAAGTAAGACAGCTAGCGAAAGGGCATGGCTTTTGCGCAATAACCCGTGTATGCTAATGACGGAAGCAAAGATGGGAACCCACGTTGGACGAGTTGATTGAAAAAGAATGAGGGGTGACGGTGGGAATAAAGCGGATTGATCAAGGTGGTCAATTCTCATAACCTGTCACATGGCCCATGATTAAGAAACCCTGGTCTATATTATTACTTAAAACAGGCGCACTGAGCGACCGTCTGTACTTTAACATGTATAGCAACCAAAAACAAAAAAAAAACAAATTACCCTCGATAAGATTTTAAATCATAAATGTTTTGTTTTGGTTTGGTTTTGGTTTTACGGACCATCTTCCTTGCACACGAACAACTCCATCAGTGCCCCGATTTCCTCCCTTAGATCACACAAGGAGGATCTCAGCACAGTGCACAATCTCCGTAGCACTGGAGAGAATCTCAGTGTGTATATAAAGGAATCACACATTATATAAATATTTATGTGGTGGGTAGGTTTTTAATTTTTAAATTTTGCCAGGGCAGCTGCCTTATGGCCTACTCTTCACGACTTCCAACTGCCGTGGCACATAAATGTATTATGTTTTTGTAAAATTCTACTGTGAACTTCACTTGCGGAAATTCTAGCGTGATCCAACTGAGTAGCATGAAATTGACGGTCGTAAGAGTACATAAGTACCATCACGAGACCTCGCACCACTTTGACAAATCCCTAGGGCCGACTTGTGACTATAACCTAGCCCAGTGCTAAGCACTTTAGAGACACATCACGCGAGGGCAGATTAGATCAGACAGAGTGCCATCTCCAGTTATAAACTCACTATGAGTGAGAGCTTAAATTAAGTCTTGCATCATTGAATGCTTTCAAAATCGATATGACATACAATAATATATGACATCTGATTACATTTAAAAAAAAATAAAAGGTAAAGGATCTCGTTACACACCCATTGAGGCATATTGGCAATATGGTGTTAGGCCCATATTTTCTTGACCATCGGCACACTAGGGGTGAAGTGGTCAGCAACACGCCGGCCGCCTTAACCTTCCCAGAGTTACTCTGAGTTGATTAAACACCCTATATACCCCAATTATAACCAACTTTCAGGTTGAACAGGGTATTACAGCAACATAGTAGACGAAATCAACAACAACAACAACTGAGTTGATTAAATTAAGACTCACAATAAAGGGCTGACACTTACTATTTCTAGAAGCTTCTTTTTTTTCAGTTTGCCTTTCAAACTGCTTAAAGATTTCTCGTGAAATTTCATCTTTTCATTGAGATTTGATCGTATTATTTTCACTTGACCTAACGTACTGACCTAACGTACCTTATAGCTCCGGCAGTGTAAATTTTGGCATCAAGTGGTCCTCAGCTACATTTAAAATTTGTTCTTTTCCATGTTTCTTTCTGCTAGCTGTTATACATGTATATGCTTTGTAACAATGCGGTAATTTTGAATGAATACGTCTGCTGCAGTCTTTGCTGTTGTCACGAGATGGATTTTGAGGCGACCTCTTATCGATCTCTCTTTCACTACGGCAGTAATCAGTTATGTTTGTTGTACTGATTTTATTGCGACTTTTCCAGGTCGCACCCTTTTCTTTCTTTGCTGGGCAAGAGATATTTGATATTGTCAAAACAATAGACACTCCTTGTTGCTGTACACCTCACATTTGCTACGCGCGACACAGCTTTGCTGAGATTAAGCGCAGGTAAACCCATATTGGTCTGCTTAGTTTTCGTGTAGAGTTTTGTGCTTACTCTTTAACTCCCAAGCAAAAATGGCCACCCCAGTGCGTTTTTATTGTTTTTGTTTGGAAATAATTTTTAACAATGTTCATATGCATAAATATCCAAAAGTCTGAAATGGATGGCTATGTTTAAGAAAAAAGCGTTTTTGAGTTGTCAAAATTAGAAAAAAGCCCTAGAAAGGATCAAGAGATACGAAAGCCAGTATACTGGCTCTTGGGGGTTAAAGAGTTTTAAGCGAGAGATAACAAGATTACTTGTCTGTGCAACACATGTTGGACAGACACGTATGACATAATCGCTTTCTGTTTGACTTGTTATGACAAGATTACTTTAGATAGTAATAATTTGTTACATCTGAAATACATTGTCGTATGAGTTTACAGATGTGTTGGTGAGTTCGCCTGCCAGGGATCATGCCAAATATGGAAGACTTTACCCTTACATTACGTTCAAAATTTTTCCATGTCAGGAAATATTTTGAAATCCCCCCCCCCCCTCCTCCCCCCCCCCCCCCCCCCCCCCCCCCCCCCCCCCCCCTTTCCCAACCAGCGAGTTTGAAATGATTGGAGCTTTTACTTAGCCTCATAACAGACAGATGCGGAGGAAGACAGTGAATATAACCTGATACGTTTCAGTGTTAAGACACTGTGAAGAAAGATCGCTTGCCAAGACGACACAACCAGACCATGCCAGAGTGAAGCCTAGAATTCAGAATTCCATTTTATCAGACCAGACCTTTTACTGAAGTATTTATCAGGACTTACAAAACCGCCCATGAAATGTATATCATTTTAAACAAGGAAAACCGCAATATCTGAGGAAGCTGAACACACGAAGTCAGAGAGGGAATTAAAGTTAAAATTAACGACCCCAAGTACTCGTGTAAAAACGTCATCGACTGGTGCCTTAACTTCTTTCATCTGAGCAAAAAGTCTGTGAGCTAGGATTGGCGTAAGTTGTCATTTTACATTCTATATTTTCATTACTAACATGTGAACTAACATGTATATATTACCACGTGAATATTAATATGTGAAAATCGCTAGTGTTGAGGTCAAATTACTGGTCAATCCATAAACTGTAAGGATGTATAAATGTAAACAGACAAGAATGGTCTGTGTTCGCCCAAGCGTAGCAGGTGTCCGTGACACAAATAGGACAGGCTCGGTTTGACCACCGTAAATGTAAGTTGGATGTAGAATGTCCAGTATCAATGTAGAAAACGATTCAGAGCCACACAGGCTAGTATAATCATATACAGGCCCTGGTTGGCCGCAACAATGCTGGCATTCGTTTAGATGACTTGGAAATGTGGAGATGTTATATTGATATAGTGTGAGTAGATCTTAATGGATGATTTGTGCGTGTATGAAGGTTCGTGGAAGACAGGCATATAAATCACATCACACTATTGTAGTAATCCATGCAGTAATTCATATAGTTCTTGTAACACCTCTGACGTTTGATACACTTTAATACGCCACAACGACAGGTACGTTGACATCAACATAAAATAGTCATTGACAATTCAGGACCTGGCATGTATGAATACAGTTCATCAGCAAGCTGTGCATAGATATAATAATGCTGATTTCTTACAGTTCTCCTCAAATCAGCTACAGCAAAATACAGCAAACATGAGAGTTTTAAAAACTCCTCTGACACCAGCAAGTCAGTTACTTATATGGGTCTACAGCAGGCCACACAATATGGCGGGCTTATAGATAAATGATGGCCTCTGTGGTATTACTTCAGCAAGCAAGGGGAGTCACACCTTGTGCAAATGATATCGCCGCCAATAGCAGGATACAAACAATACGTAACGTTCTTTGGGCATTGTAGCGAGATTTAGTAACACTTGCTTGGTTATAAGCGCGATATATATATATATATATATATATATATATATATATATATCTCTATATATATATATATATATATATATATATATATATATATATATATATATATATATATATATATATATATATATATACACACAGAGCAAGGACAACGCGGCGGTATTTCTTTGAAGTTGAAGACAGCGGAAATGTGAATTACGGTCAAGCCAGACAATATTACTGAAGAATGAGGAAATAGCTATATGGAAATGTATGGCGGACATTGAAAAATTGCATTTACTGGATGTTAAATTATTAACTACAAGAAAATGCCTGGTTGGAATGCAATTAAATAATAATAGTTCACTAAAGGAGATGGACTATGAATTATATCCAAAAGGATATTATTCAAATATAAATAGTTGTAAAGATAATTAACATTTTTCATCATCATCACATCTGCTAAAAATTAGCTAATAATCTTTAAAAATTTATTACATTAACAAGCCTCAACGGAATTGGATAAAATTGATATAGAATGAAAGCCTCATATGGGGAAAATAAAATGATACATAGGAAGGAAGGATGGATAAAAGTGTGTAGTGAACAGAAGAGAAAATAAGTACTGGAAAAACACAGATTGCCTCAAATCGCCTCAAAGCGAGAGATGAAACGAAAATCTTTTTGGAATTTAGGAGGTGCTTTCTCGTACGTGAGATATATCAAAATATAAGGACAGAGCGGCGCGTTGAAAGTCACACACACACCAAATCCAGAAGCCTGAGTGAGAAACTGGAAGACAGTATCTGCAAGAAAAGTTATTTTTTCACGCTGCATGCAGGGCAGATTAACTTTAACTAATATAGTCTCACCGTGAGCTTATAAATATTAAGAGGGTATGTAAGTTTATTAAAGATATATGTATGAATAATATCATTTTATTTCAGATTTTATTTATGATTTTATTGTATCAGACCTGATAAAAAGGGAATGACGCTAACCAGAGATAACCTCCACCGGCATTGTCAGGAAGCATAACCATTAATTGGTTAGCCAAATATATCATGGCTAGTTCTTGCCTGGAAGCTTTCGACATACCAGCAAGTACATAAGGGACTTGACATCCATAAGTGGAAGGCAAAGGTTATCGTACCCATGTATCATAACATGTGATTTATTCATGTATTTTGTTAATTCTGCACAGTAGACAGTATCTTATCATGCTATCTCTGTAACATACTACCATGATTCATTCATTTATATACAAACACTGAAGACATGGTCGCACCATGAACAGCAGGTGGTGGTGAGATTGTTGAAACAACCTGGCTACCTTTTACCTTTTGTTCCAGGTTTTATGATTAGTTTCTATGATCATTGATGATCGAGTTTTGTGATCATTCCTGAACGAATTTACCCAAAAGACTTGAAGACAGTGATCCTGCTACTGAAGCCTAGAGGTCAACCAATCTTCAACACCTTAGTCCCCCGTAGTCATAGATCGGGCTGAAGGAAAGTCTTCCAAAATCCCGTGTGTCTCAGGAACTTCGAAACAACACAGATTAGATAAGTTTTCTGTATACAATCCAACAAACTCTGTGAGCAGATTCTAATGCGCATGTTGATGATGATACCAGCTAAAGAGAAAGATATATCCAAACTATACTGTGACAGAATGTTATAATTTCAGTGGAAGTTTCATCCAAGATTTTTGACTATTAGTTATTGTAATTTGTAACTATAAATAATCATACATTTTATCCTATTTTAACACCCATTTCTCATTATAAGAATATATAGATGTACATATTAAATATTGAAATTGTACTCATTTGACTTGTTAAATTTTTAACTGTTAAATTTTGAGTTACCTTTTCAAATTTAATTATATTATCACATAGGGTTACTATAGCGAAAGTAGCAACTTATACGTCTGAAGCCTAAATCTATTGTCCAGCTCAGAGTATTCACAGCTGTAACTCACTTGTGATACCAGTGTACTTCCTGGGCACTGGAACTTCACCCTTTCTGAAAAGAGAGATTCTACTTCTCCTCTATCACTATTATCATACTAGTAAAACCTTTCGCTACATTGGGGGCTCGTCCGGGATATTATTTTTATCCTGAGCCACTATCTATGTACTCTTCTATCTTGAGCCACAAATAGTTTGTAAAAATAATTTTCTTTGAAAGATTCTAAAACTTAGAAATTTTTTCGTAATAATAGTACCATTGAGTACGAAGTAAACAGGAGACGCTCACAAGGTTTTAAGGATTTGTCTTGTTCAAAGTAATTAATTGATTTTAATTAAGTTTGTTGGTTAGTGAAGATAAAATTATATACCCTCTGGTAAGTAAGCATCATGTCTGAATTAGTGAAGTTTGGAGCTGCGATTATGCAGGAAGGAAAAGACTTGGGTATGACAGGAGATGCTCTAATGCGACATATCACAACTGAAGTAAATAAATATTTAGATAGAGAGACTAAAAGAATGGAAGCTGAAGCTGAAAGAGAGACTAAAAGAATGGAGGCTGAAGCTAAGAAATTAGAGGCAGAGAGAGAAGCCAAAAGAATGGAAGCAGAGGAAAAGAAATTAGAAGCAGAGAGAGAAGCCAAAAGACTGGAAAGAGAAGAAAAGAGACTAATGTTGGAAGCTGAAGAAAGAAGGTTACAAAGAGCGCATGAGTTAAGTTTAAAGGAACTTGAACTCCAGGGAGCAGCTAGCAATCATGGTGCTAGCTCACCTCACTCTGAGAGTAGCTCCAACCATAGCGCGGCAAATGGAGCCATGAGTTTCCACCTGGATCCATTTATTGAAAAGGAGGACGCCATTGAGTCGTACCTGGATAGATATGAGAGACTGGCCTCTACCTATGGATTGGAAAAGGAAAAATGGAGCCTTAAGCTATCTCAGGGGTTGAGGGGAGTTTCATACGATGTTTATTTAAAACTCTCAAAAGAAGACCAGGAAGATTATGAAATCTTAAAACAAGCTTTACTGGTCAGGTACGAAAAGAATTCTGAATCTTATAGAAAGAGATTCCGAACTGCTAAGCTACTTCCAGGAGAAAACTATCACCAGTTTTCTGCCAGATTGGAAACTTATCTGACAAAATGGATTAGCTTAGGAAAATGTCAAGATATAAAAGAAATGGTCATGATGGAGCAACTGAGAGAATCCATGCCTCAGAAATGAGAAAATTTCTTATGGAACAAGGAGCTGAGAGATTGGAAGATATTTTAACCATGGCTGAAAGATATCAAGCAGCTCAGTCAGAAGTATCAGGAAATAAGAAGAAGCAGGGGGAGAACTTCAAACCTTCACAAAACTTTACCAACTATGAACACAGGGACAATTCCAACAAGAACAAACACAGAACTGATTATAAAGACAAAAACCCTCTAGGATCAGAAAAGAAAGTGGTGTAAATCTTGCCAAATGAGTAACCACAATACTGCGGAATGCAGACGGAAAAACCCTCCTCATCACGCTGCATGCCTTACAACAGAGAACAAGGGAAGGAAGGACCTGGCAGATAGTCAGAATGACCTCCATCATCCCCCTGTCTGTGAGGAAGTGACCTTGAATGGCACCCAAGTACTGTGCTTATATGATACAGGCTTGGACTTTGACTCAGTAGTGTGCTCTTCTCTGGTGAGTCCGGAACAGATAACCACAGAAACAGTGGAAATCAGAGGACCAGTCAAGGGAGCAGGAACCATGACACTGCCCATAGCCCGTATCAACATAAGATCTCGCTATGTGGAAGGAGAGATCAAAGCAGCAGTGATGGACAACCCTATCTACCCATTAATACTGGGATGTAGATATGTCTTTCTAGGAGAACCTATAAGACCCATAGTGATGGCAACAGTCCAGACCAGGGCAAGCTCTAAGAAAGAGGAGGACACTATCATCAATACTCATCCAGAAGAGATGAGAAAGGCTCAAACTGCTGACAGTACATTGAAGCCTTGCTTTGGCAAATTACCTAAAAGCCATAACCCTCCAGAGAAAGGAGACTTATATATGAAAAATGGCCTACTATATAGAAAAGCTGGAACAGGACCTAAAGGACATGGACAGCTTGTAGTGCCAAAATCATACAGGGAGCAGGTTATGAAGCTAGGACATGCTATACCCTTCAGTGGACATATGGGAATAGGGGCCACTGGACAACGGATAGCCTGTCACTACTTTTGGCCAGGGATCACAGAGGACATAAAGAGGTATGTGAGATCCTGTCCAGAATGCCAAAGAGTAGCTCCTAAACATAGGACTGCACCAGCAACACTGGGAGAAATGCCCATTATGGGAACGCCCTTTGAACGTGTTGCCGTGGATATTGTTGGACCCCTCAGTAGGACCAAGAAGAGAAATGCATATATCTTAACCTTGGTCGATACTTGCTCTATGTGGGGAGAGGCAGTAGCAATGTCATCGATAGATTCGAAACATGTGGCAGAGGCACTGTTAACAATATTCACCCGATTTGGTTTCCCACATCAAATATTGACTGACAATGGTTCTCAGTTTAGGGGAAAGCTAACACAAGAAGTATTCAGGATATTTCAAGCTAGACATTATCACTGTAGCCCGTACCACGCCCAAGGGAATGGTCAAGTAGAGCGGTTCAATGGCACGCTCATTTCAATCCTTAGAAAGTTGGCTAGCGAGAAACCTGAAACTTGGGACACATACTTACCCTCAGCACTATTTGCCTATAGGGAAGTCCCACATAACTCCACAGGATTGGCTCCAGCTACATTGTTGTTTGGACGACCAATCAAAGGTCCACTGGAAGCATTGTTGCGGACATGGACTGATGAAAAAGCAGAAGAAACCGTGACTTCTTCATACCAATACGTCAACGAGTTGACATCTCGATTGAAAACAAGTTGGAAACTGGCAAATGATAACTTGAGACAGGCCAGGAAGAAGCAGGCTGCTTACTACAATAAAACAGCAAAAGATAGGGAACTTGAGGTGGGAGAAAAAGTTCTGTTACTGTTGCCCAGCAGCAATAATAAATTGCAAATTGGATGGCAGGGTCCCTACGTCATATTGGAAAAACTTTCCAGGACCAATTATAAGATTGACAAGAAAGGAAAGGAGAAGGTATATCATGTCAACCTTCTTAAAAAGTATTATGACAGGGAAGCATCAGAAGTTGCACATATCATGACCCTGGCCATTGCAACAGAAATGCAGGATGAACCAATTTCCTCCATGGAATACCCCCTAACAACTACAGAAAGTTATGCTCAGGTTAATGTGAGTGAACATTTAACTCTTGAGCAGAGGAAAAAGGTTCAGGAGGTGTTAGAAATCCATGCTGATGTACTCACAGATAAGCCGGGGTGTACTAATCTGTTAGAGTATGACATGACGATTACTGACCCTACACCAGTTTGTATGCGGACATACCCCATACCTTATGCAAAAGGACAAGCACTCAAGGATGAGATTGACTATCTCTTAAAAGAGAAAATCATTTCAAAGTCTGAATCTCCCTACAGCTCAAGTGTGGTGTTATTAAGGAAGCCTAGTGGTGAACACAGGTTATGCATTGACTATAGGAAACTAAATGCTATCACTGAATCTCAGGTAGACCCATTACCTGACACCAATCAGTTGTTTGCTACATTGAGTAAGGCTCGGTATTTTTCAAAAGTAGATCTAAGCAAGGGATACTACCAAATACCAGTGAAACCAGAAGTTAGGAAACTGTTAGCCTTTAGTACACCGGATGGACATTACGAGTTCAATGTACTCCCATTTGGTTTAAAGAATGCGCCAAGTATCTTCTCCAGAATGATGCGGAAATTGTTGGGACCATTACAAAATCCTCATATCACCAACTTCATGGATGATATTCTGATTGCTACCACTACCTTCGAGGAACTCATAGTAGCACTCTCCATGTTGTTAAATAGACTGAGAGAAACGGGATTGACAGCACGTCCAACTAAGTGTCATATTCGATGTGAGACATTGGAATTTTTAGGTCACACTATCTCTACAGGGCAAATGTCTCCTGACCCCAAGAATGTAGAGAAAATGAGAAAAGCATCAAGACCACAAACTAAGAAGGATGTAAGATCCTTTGTGTCACTGTGCGGGTTTTATCAGAAATATATACCCCATTTTAACTCATTATGCGCGCCATTAACCGACTTAACCAAAAAAGGTCAGCCGGATAAAATACAATGGACTGCGGAATGTGAACAGGCTTATACAGAGTTAAAGAATAAGCTAACTAGTAAACCTATACTTGCCCTTCCCGATCTCACACAAGAATTCGTACTAAGAACGGATGCTAGCAATGTAGGCATCGGAGCAACATTACTACAGCAGGCAGACACACCGCCACATATACTTCTACCAGTAGCTTTTGCCAGTAGAAAGTTAAATACAGCTGAAAGAAAGTATTCTACTGTTGAACGTGAATGTCTCGCTTTGGTCTGGTCGATCAATAAATTCGCCCCTTTTCTTTACGGGAAACACTTCATTGTGGAAAGCGATCACCAGCCTTTGATGTTTTTAGCAGTGTCTAAAAAATTAAATTCACGACTTTTAAGGTGGAGTTTACTGTTATCTCCATATTCGTTCAATGTGAGATACATACCAGGACGGGAGAATCTTGGACCCGATTTTTTTAAGTCGTCATCCTATCAAAGGAGATATAGCGAGACAGAAAAATAAGAAGGAACTGCAGCATGTGTTACCAAAAAGTTAACCGTGCAAGCACTGTTTTAAAGAAGAGGGCTCTGTAGCGAGATTTAGTAACACCTGCCTGGTTGTAAGCGCGATATATACACACACACACACACACACACACACACAGAGCAAGGACAACGCGGCGGTATTTCTTTGAAGTTGAAGACAGCGGAAATGTGAATTACGGTCAAGCCAGACAATATTACTGAAGAATGAGGAAATAGCTATATGGAAATGTATGGCGGACATTGAAAGTTTGCATTTACTGGATATTAAATTATTAACTACAAGAAAATGCCTGGTTGGAATGCAATTAAATAATAATAGTTCACTAAAGGAGATGGACTATGAATTATATCCAAAAGGATATTATTCAAATATAAATAGTTGTAAAGATAATTAACATTTTTCATCATCATCACATCTGCTAAAAATTAGCTAATAATCTTTAAAAATTTATTACATTAACAAGCCTCAATGGAATTGGATAAAATTGATATAGAATGAAAGCCTCATACGGGGAAAATAAAATGATACATAGGAAGGAAGGATGGATAAAAGTGTGTAGTGAACAGAAGAGAAAATAAGTACAGGACAAACACAGATTGCCTCAAATCGCCTCAAAGCGAGAGATGAAACGAAAATCTTTTGGGAATTTAGGAGGTGCTTTCTCGTACGTGAGATATATCAAAATATAAGGACAGAGCGGCGCGTTGAAAGTCACACACACCAAATCCAGAAGCCTGAGGGAGAAACTGGAAGACAGTATCTGCAAGAAAAGTTATATTTCACGCTGCATGCAGGGCAGATTAACTTTAACCAATATAGTCTCACCGTGAGCTTATTAATCCTAAGAGGGTATGTAAGTTTATTAAAGATATATGTATGAATAATATCATTTTATTTCAGATTTTATTTATGATTTTATTGTATCAGACCTGATAAAAAGGGAATGACGCTAACCAGAGATAACATCCACCGGCATTGTCAGGAAGCATAACCATTAATTGGTTAGCAAAATATATCATGGCTAGTTCTTGCCTGGAAGCGTTCGACATACCAGCAAGTACATAAAGGACTTGACATTCATAAGTGGAAGGCAAAGGTTATCGTACCCATGTATCATAACATGTGATTTATTCATGTATTTTGTTAATTCTGCACAGTAGACAGTATCTTATCATGCTATCTCTGTAACATACTACCATGATTCATTCATTTATATACAAACACTGAAGACATGGTCGCATCATGAACAGCAGGTGGTGGTGAGATTGTTGGAACAACCTGGCTACCTATTACCTTTTGTTCCAGGTTTTATGATCAGTTTCTATGATCATTGATGATCGAGTTTTGTGATCATTCCTGAACGAATTTACCCAAAAGACTTGAAGACAGTGATCCTGCTACTGAAGCCTAGAGGTCAACCAATCTTCAACACCTTAGTCCCCTGTAGTTATAGGGCGGGCTGAAGGGAAGTCTTCCAAATTCCCGTGTGTCTCAGGAACTTCGAAACAACACAGAATAGATAAGTTTTCTGTATACAATCCAACAAACTCTGTGAGCAGATTCTAATGCGCATGTTGATGATGATACCAGCTAAAGAGAAAGATATATCCAAACTATACTGTGACAGAATGTTATAATTTCAGTGGAAGTTTCATCCAAGATTTTTGACTATTAGTTATTGTAATTTGTAACTATAAATAATCATACATTTTATCCTATTTTAACACCCATTTCTCATTATAAGAATATATAGATGTACATATTAAATATTGAAATTGTACTCATTTGACTTGTTAAATTTTTAACTGTTAAATTTTGAGTTACCTTTTCAAATTTAATTATATTATCACACAGGGTTACTATAGCGAAAGTAGCAACTTATACGTCTGAAGCCTAAATCTATTGTCCAGCTCAGAGTATTCACAGCTGTAACTCACTTGTGATACCAGTGTACTTCCTGGGCACTGGAACTTCACCCTTTCTGGAGAGAGATTCTACTTCTCCTTTATCACTATTATCATACTAGTAAAACCTTTCGCAACATTGGGGGCTCGTCCGGGATATTATTTTTATCCTGAGCCACTATCTATGTACTCTTCTATCTTGAGCCACAAATAGTTTGTAAAAATAATTTTTTTTGAAAGATTCTAAAACTTAGAAATCTTTTCGTAATAATAGTACCATTGAGTACGAAGTAAACAGGAGACGCTCACAAGGTTTTAAGGATTTGTCTTGTTCAAAGTAATTAATTGATTTCAATTAAGTTTGTTGGTTAGTGAAGATAAAATTATATACCCTCTGGTAAGTAAGCATCATGTCTGAATTGGTGAAGTTTGGAGCTGCGATTATGCAGGAAGGAAAAGACTTGGGTATGACAGGAGATGCTCTAATGCGACATATCACAACTGAAGTGGATAAATATTTAGATAGAGAGACTAAAAGAATGGAAGCTGAAGCTGAAAGAGAGACTAAAAGAATGGAGGCTGAAGCTAAGAAATTAGAGGCAGAGAGAGAAGCCAAAAGAATGGAAGCAGAGGATAAGAAATTAGAAGCAGAGAGAGAAGCCAAAAGACTGGAAAGAGAAGAAAAGAGACTAATGTTGGAAGCTGAAGAAAGAAGGTTACAAAGAGCTCATGAGTTAAGTTTAAAGGAACTTGAACTCCAGGGAGCAGCTAGCAATCATGGTGCTAGCTCACCTCACTCTGAGAGTAGCTCCAACCATAGCACGGGCAATGGAGCCATGAGTTTCTACCTGGATCCATTTATTGAGAAGGAGGACGCCATTGAGTCGTACCTGGATAGATATGAGAGACTGGCCTCTACCTATGGATTGGAAAAGGAAAAATTGAGCCTTAAACTATCTCAGGGGTTGAGGGGAGTTTCATATGATGTTTATTTAAAACTCTCAAAAGAAGACCAGGAAGATTATGAAATCTTAAAACAAGCTTTACTGGTCAGGTACGAAAAGAATTCTGAATCTTATAGAAAGGGATTCCGAACTGCTAAGCTACTTCCAGGAGAAAACTATCACCAGTTTTCTGCCAGGTTGGAAACTTATCTGACAAAATGGATTAGCTTAGGAAAATGTCAAGATATAAAAGAAATGGTCATGATGGAACAACTGAGAGAAGCCATGCCTCCAGAAATGAGAAAATTTCTCATGGAGCAAGGAGCTGAGAGATTGGAAGATATTTTAACCATGGCTGAAAGATATCAAGCAGCTCAGTCAGAAATATCAGGAAATAAGAAGAAGCAGGGGGATAACTTCAAACCTTCACAAAACTATACCAACTATGAACATAGGGACAATTCCAACAAGAACAAACACAGAACTGATTATAAAGACAAAAACCCTCTAGGATCAGAAAAGAAACTTCCAAGAAAGGAAGGAAAGTGGTGTAAATCTTGCCAAATGAGTAACCACAATACTGCGGAATGCAGACGGGAAAACCCTCCTCATCACGCTGCCTGCCTTACAACAGGGAACAAGGGAAGAAAGGACCTGGCAGATAGTCAGAAGGACCTCCATCATCCCCCTGTCTGTGAGGAAGTGACCTTGAATGGCACCCAAGTACTGTGCTTATATTATACAGGCTTGGACTTTGACTCAGTGGTGTGCTCTTCTCTGGTGAGTCCTGAACAGATAACCACAGAAACCGTGGAAATCAGAGGACCAGTCAAGGGAGCAGGAACCATGACACTGCCCATAGCCCGTATCAACATAAGATCTCGCTATGTGGAAGGAGAGATCAAAGCAGCAGTGATGGACAACCATATCTACCCATTAATACTGGGATGTAGATATGTATTTCTAGGAGAACCTATAAGACCCATAGTGATGGCAACAGTCCAGATCAGGGCAAGCTCCAAGAAAGAGGAGGACACTATCACCAATACTCACCCAGAAGAGATGAGAAAGGCTCAAACTGCTGACAGTACATTGAAGCCTTGCTTTGGCAAATTACCTAAAAGCCATAACCCTCCAGAGAAAGGAGACTTATTTATGAAAAATGGCCTACTATATAGAAAAGCTGGAACAGGACCTAAAGGACATGGACAGCTTGTAGTGCCAAAATCATACAGGGAGCAGGTTATGAAGCTAGGACATGCTATACCCTTCAGTGGACATATGGGAATAGGGGCCACTGGACAACGGATAGCCTGTCACTACTTTTGGCCAGGGATCACAGAGGACATAAAGAGGTATGTGAGATCCTGTCCAGAATGCCAAAGAGTAGCTCCTAAACATAGGACTGCACCAGCAACACTGGGAGAAATGCCCATTATGGGAACGCCCTTTGAACGTGTTGCCGTGGATATTGTTGGACCCCTCAGTAGGACCAAGAAGAGAAATGCCTATATCTTAACCTTGGTCGATACTTGCTCTATGTGGGCAGAGGCAGTAGCAATGTCATCGATAGATTCGAAACATGTGGCAGAGGCACTGTTAACAATATTCACCCGATTTGGTTTCCCACATCAAATATTGACTGACAATGGTTCTCAGTTTAGGGGAAAGCTAACACAAGAAGTATTCAGGATATTTCAAGCTAGACATTATCACTGTAGCCCGTACCACGCCCAAGGGAATGGTCAAGTAGAGCGGTTCAATGGCACGCTCATTTCAATCCTTAGAAAGTTGGCTAGCGAGAAACCTGAAACTTGGGACACATACTTACCCTCAGCACTATTTGCCTATAGGGAAGTCCCACATAACTCCACAGGATTGGCTCCAGCTACATTGTTGTTTGGACGGCCAATCAAAGGTCCACTGGAAGCATTGTTGCAGACATGGACTGATGAAAAAGCAGAAGAAACCGTGACTTCTTCATACCAATACGTCAACGAGTTGACATCTCGATTGAAAACAAGTTGGAAACTGGCCAATGATAACTTGAGACAGGCCAGGAAGAAGCAAGCTGCTTACTACAATAAAACAGCAAAAGATTGGGAACTTGAGGTGGGAGAAAAAGTTCTGTTACTGTTGCCCAGAAGCAATAATAAATTGCAAATTGGATGGCAGGGTCCCTACGTCATATTGGAAAAACTTTCCAGGACCAATTATAAGATTAACAAGAAAGGAAAGGAGAAGGTATATCATGTCAACCTTCTTAAAAAGTATTATGACAGGGAAGCATCAGAAGTTGCACATATCATGACCCTGGCCATTGCAACAGAAATGCAGGATGAACCAATTTCCTCCATGGAATACCCCCTAACAACTACAGAAAGTTATGCTCAGGTTAATGTGAGTGAACATTTAACTCTTGAGCTGAGGAAAAAAGGTTCAGGAGGTGTTAGAAATCCATGCTGATATACTCACAGATAAGCTGGGGTGTACTAATCTGTTAGAGTATGACATGACGATTACTGACCCTACACCAGTTTGCAAACGGACATACCCCATACCTTATGCAAAAGGACAAGCACTAAAGGATGAGATTGACTATCTCTTAAAAGAGAAAATCATTTCAGAGTCTGAATCTCCCTACAGCTCAAGTGTGGTGTTATTAAGGAAGCCTAGTGGTGAACACAGGTTATGCATTGACTATAGGAAACTAAATGCTATCACTGAATCTCAGGTAGACCCATTACCTGACACCAATCAGTTGTTTGCTACATCGAGTAAGGCTCGGTATTTTTCAAAAGTAGATCTAGGCAAGGGATACTACCAAATACCAGTGAAACCAGAAGTTAGGAAACTGTTAGCCTTTAGTACACCGGATGGACATTACGAGTTCAATGTACTCCCATTTGGTTTAAAGAATGCGCCAAGTATCTTCTCCAGAATGATGCGGAAATTGTTGGGACCATTACAAAATCCTCATATCACCAACTTCATGGATGATATTCTGATTGCTACCACTACCTTCGAGGAACTCATAGTAGCACTCTCCATGTTGTTAAATAGACTGAGAGAAACGGGATTGACAGCACGTCCAACTAAGTGTCATATTCGATGTGAGACATTGGAATTTTTAGGTCACACTATCTCTACAGGGCAAATGTCTCCTGACCCCAAGAATGTAGAGAAAATGAGAAAAGCACCAAGACCACAAACTAAGAAGGATGTAAGATTCTTTGTGTCACTGTGCGGGTTTTATCAGAAATATATACCACATTTTAACTCATTATGCGGGGGCCGCGCTAGCGTAGTGGTTACAACACCGCTCTGGCGACCGGGTGATACAGGATCAAACCCGGGCGACGGCATTTGAGGATTTTTCGTTGACTGAGGATTTGGACTGGATTAACTCGAGACCTGGCGAGGACATTTGAAGGAGTGTCGTCGACCAGGGACTGGCGGCTCCTGAGCCGACCCAGCTCTAATGGGTACCTCCGAAATCGGAGAGTATTTCCCTGAATGGCGAGGGACACCTGTCTCTGTACAAGAAACAAAGGGATACTCACGTAAAATCAATGTCAGGTTAAAATATTAATAATAACCTGAGATTTCGCCTCGAGTATTAGCGGGCGTACGAAAAAAAAAAAAAAAACTCATTATGCGCGCCATTAACCGACTTAACCAAAAAAGGTCAGCCGGATAAAATACAATGGACTGCGGAGTGTGAACAGGCTTATACAGAGTTAAAGAATAAGCTAACTAGTAAACCTATACTTGCCCTTCCCGATCTCACACAAGAATTCGTACTAAGAACGGATGCTAGCAATGTAGGCATCGGAGCAACATTACTACAGCAGGCAGACACACCGCCACATATACTTCTACCAGTAGCTTTTGCCAGTAGAAAGTTAAATACAGCTGAAAGAAAGTATTCTACTGTTGAACGTGAATGTCTCGCTTTGGTCTGGTCGATCAATAAATTCGCCCCTTTTCTTTACGGGAAACACTTCATTGTGGAAAGCGATCACCAGCCTTTGATGTTTTTAGCAGTGTCTAAAAAATTAAATTCACGACTTTTAAGGTGGAGTTTACTGTTATCTCCATATTCGTTCAATGTGAGATACATACCAGGACGGGAGAATCTTGGACCCGATTTTTTTAAGTCGTCATCCTATCAAAGGAGATATAGCGAGACAGAAAAATAAGAAGGAACTGCAGCATGTGTTACCAAAAAGTTAACCGTGCAAGCACTGTTTTAAAGAAGAGGGCTCTGTAGCGAGATTTAGTAACACCTGCCTGGTTGTAAGCGCGATATATATATACACACACACAGAGCAAGGACAACGCGGCGGTATTTCTTTGAAGTTGAAGACAGCGGAAATGTGAATTACGGTCAAGCCAGACAATATTACTGAAGAATGAGGAAATAGCTATATGGAAATGTATGGCGGACATTGAAAGTTTGCATTTACTGGATATTAAATTATTAACTACAAGAAAATGCCTGGTTGGAATGCAATTAAATAATAATAGTTCACTAAAGGAGATGGACTATGAATTATATCCAAAAGGATATTTTTCAAATATAAATAGTTGTAAAGATAATTAACATTTTTCATCATCATCACATCTGCTAAAAATTAGCTAATAATCTTTAAAAATTTATTACATTAACAAGCCTCAATGGAATTGGATAAAATTGATATAGAATGAAAGCCTCATATGGGGAAAATAAAATGATACATAGGAAGGAAGGATGGATAAAAGTGTGTAGTGAACAGAAGAGAAAATAAGTACAGGACAAACACAGATTGCCTCAAATCGCCTCAAAGCGAGAGATGAAACGAAAATCTTTTTGGAATTTAGGAGGTGCTTTCTCGTACGTGAGATATATCAAAATATAAGGACAGAGCGGCGCGTTGAAAGTCACACACACCAAATCCAGAAGCCTGAGGGAGAAACTGGAAGACAGTATCTGCAAGAAAAGTTATTTTTCACGCTGCATGCAGGGCAGATTAACTTTAACCAATATAGTCTCACCGTGAGCTTATTAATCCTAAGAGGGTATGTAAGTTTATTAAAGATATATGTATGAATAATATCATTTTATTTCAGATTTTATTTATGATTTTATTGTATCAGACCTGATAAAAAGGGAATGACGCTAACCAGAGATAACATACACCGGCATTGTCAGGAAGCATAACCATTAATTGGTTAGCAAAATATATCATGGCTAGTTCTTGCCTGGAAGCTTTCGACATACCAGCAAGTACATAAAGGACTTGACATCCATAAGTGGAAGGCAAAGGTTATCGTACCCATGTATCATAACATGTGATTTATTCATGTATTTTGTTAATTATGCACAGTAGACAGTATCTTATCATGCTATCTCTGTAACATACTACCATGATTCATTCATTTATATACAAACACTGAAGACATGGTCGCATCATGAACAGCAGGTGGTGGTGAGATTGTTGGAACAACCTGGCTACCTATTACCTTTTGTTCCAGGTTTTATGATCAGTTTCTATGATCATTGATGATCGAGTTTTGTGATCATTCCTGAACGAATTTACCCAAAAGACTTGAAGACAGTGATCCTGCTACTGAAGCCTAGAGGTCAACCAATCTTCAACACCTTAGTCCCCCGTAGTCATAGGGCGGGCTGAAGGGAAGTCTTCCAAATTCCCGTGTGTCTCAGGAACTTCGAAACAACACAGAATAGATAAGTTTTCTGTATACAATCCAACAAACTCTGTGAGCAGATTCTAATGCGCATGTTGATGATGATACCAGCTAAAGAGAAAGATATATCCAAACTATACTGTGACAGAATGTTATAATTTCAGTGGAAGTTTCATCCAAGATTTTTGACTATTAGTTATTGTAATTTGTAACTATAAATAATCATACATTTTATCCTATTTTAACACCCATTTCTCATTATAAGAATATATAGATGTACATATTAAATATTGAAATTGTACTCATTTGACTTGTTAAATTTTTAACTGTTAAATTTTGAGTTACCTTTTCAAATTTAATTATATTATCACATAGGGTTACTATAGTGAAAGTAGCAACTTATACGTCTGAAGCCTAAATCTATTGTCCAGCTCAGAGTATTCACAGCTGTAACTCACTTGTGATACCAGTGTACTTCCTGGGCACTGGAACTTCACCCTTTCTGGAGAGAGATTCTACTTCTCCTCTATCACTATTATCATACTAGTAAAACCTTTCGCTACAGGCATATACCAACCCAGTGCATAATAGTAGAATACAACGTGAGCTTCCTCTCAGGTATTCTTCAATGGACGTTTTCACGCCCAGGGGAAAAGTCACTAGCTGGCTACAAAATAAGTCATGTACGATTCTGGAAAAAAAACGAGGGAAACAGTTTTAAGAGCAGTTACCTTACTGTCCCTTCGAATAAACACCACAAACAACTCACTCGCCTCCTAGGCGCTTCAGAATATAATATATATAGAATCATCTAAGACATCTTGGTCGACACACAGAGAACTACCATCTTGACCCTCTGAAAACTACAGCTCGGCTCCAACACAGTCGTTCTCTTCAAAATCTCGCCAGAATGCCGCGCATGCGCTGTGACACGCAAAACCCTTGAGCTAAGCTCAAATAGGCGGTTTGAAAATCATATCAGAAAAAGCTGACATCGGTTCTAAAATTATACCACTGGAATACAGACAAGTGGGACAACCCCAACTGTCAACTACAATCCCAGTAAAACATGAATTAATCCCCTTTGACAAGAATTTAATAGATAAAGTCTCCAAAATTAAACAGGAACATTTTACATACATAGACTCAGCAAACTGACCGCTACAGTTTACCGCACCCCCGGGGAAAAAAATGAAACATTTTTTTTGAAATACATCCTAAAGCAAGATACAACAAGCTCATAACGCACGAATGATGCGCAGATGAGAAGTATCACCAATAAATATAACGCCTAATATGAGGCTAACTCGACGCATAGAACGTCAGGTGAGAATATATCTCAGCACATCAGAGAAAGCATTTCTCTAAGTATACACATATATATCCAGGGAGGTGCCACCAACATACACTACAGTGCTGACAAAGTTACAATGCAAACCAAAAATTATATACATATCCTATTATATTACATTAAGTACCTTATTTTCATGTTTAGCAATGGACAAATCATAAAAAACAGTGATACAATCACTTTAACCAATAAAGGTACGTCATTTTAACATGCAATATCTACTTTATTACAACGTTATACAATCTTAACTATGTAGCAGATAAATGATGTCGCAGATCATATACAATGCGGGCGCATCTACAGTGTCGTCCGACTGGTAAGTATGGACATCGTAATACATCATGGCTGACAACATGTACCGATTCTCACAGCAACAGTAATGATTCTGCTGAGAAAATACAAATAATTCTATATGATAACCGTAAGATTTTTGAATATACAGTGTTGCGCAAGAATGTCGCAACGTATTCTGTGTACTATATATTTTTCTTATGCAAGGGAAATAACTCGTGTAATGGTAGTCACTTTTTATTTTAAGCAGTTTTCTTTTCTTGTTGGCTTCGGTTGCCGATAAGTTTGTTTGAGCGATCTTAAGTCATGTCCATGTATGGAGCGCTCAGGCCCACTTTTCTTGGAAACATTTGGCAACTTGCAATGTTTCGGATTCCTATCCTTATAAGGCTCGAATTTTTAGGTTGTTCTAAGAAAAGGTCCTAGCTTCGAAGATTATCTGAACTGTATTCGAATCGCGCGTTTCTGCGCATGTCTAAGTTTTTGGTTGTTGTCTGAACGGGTTTCCGCCCCGCAGTGTGCGGCAGATTCGTTTGAGAGCAAGACGCTTTTTTGCCAGCGTCTGTGCTTATTCTATCAGGAAATGGAGTCCTCTATATATTGTTTGTTCCTCTGAGATGATATCTCTTTTGTGATTCGAAGCGCCTGGAGGCGTGTGAGTTATGTGGTTTATTTCCTGAAGAAAAGGTAATTACATTTTGAATAATATTATCGCCATCTTTCGAGATTGACATTTTTGTAGCCTGCTTATTGAAGAGTCTACGTTATGAGAAGTTTCTCAGCTCACGAATCACGTACGTTGTTATGCATCGGGTTGATGCATGTCCTAAGGACTATTTACTTGTTGAACTCTGCTGCTCGGTCTAGGTTTGATACCTTTGTTGACTAAAGGAACTTTGAGGATATTTTTATGTACTTCAGAAGATATACCTGTCTTGCTGGGGTCAGATAAAGGAGAGTGGATTGGATCTCCTATTGATATCTTCCAGCTATTATGGAAAGGGATGGAGGTTTCCATCTGACTACATTTACAGCTGGTTATGATATACTGATATTCATATGATTCACCATTATTATGATGCAGTGTGCTATCCAGTGTTGTGCTGACTATGTCGATGTAAAGATGACTGTTCTACCGTACATGTGATGTATCTGGATATTAATGTCTATGCACCTCGTCATTGTGGCGTCCACAATAAATGATGGAAACGTCACTTGCTGTTTGAAGATTCCTTGACTTTCTACGTTATGAGTTGATGTGACGTCCCTGTTTGGAACTGTAGCTGTTTAACTCCACACTTACATCATACATACAAACCAGACCTAAGACACCATATTATTTCGCCTTTATCATCCCTGGTGTCTGAGGGTGATACACCACGGTTCAAGTGCCAGCATTATCTTACCTTTGGCAAGAAGAAGAAATATAACACCCTCAACATTGGAGTGGCAAATAAAAACCAGACACTCAACATTTTGGTGGCCATAAGCTGGTTTGGTCTGGTGCCAGCATACACGGGGTCCCTTACCCGATACATTCTACAAGAAATCAACATATAGCATTCTCCAAGACATCGTCATACAGAATCCTGGAAGTACTCGGCGTTGCCCGGTATGTTTTCAACTTAGAATTTTTTGCTAAGCCTGATGCAAGAAAATGACACTACCCAGCGTTGCGGCATTTTTGACTTACGTTCTATGAGAAGATCAAGTGCCGGTGCTTACGAGTTCTTGCATTGAGAAGGCCAAGTTCAGGTTGTTACGGGTTCTTTACTGAGAAGGCCAAGTACCGATTGAAGCAATTTACTGTTACATAAGAAGGCCAAGTTCCGTAACTACACTACCTGTACCGATCAGAAGCTCAAGTTCTACCATCGTCTTGGCAGTTACCACGCAAGATCAACATGTTCGATCAACGTTGGATCTTCTGTCCATAGAATGTTGATCTTCACATGTTCTTTGCTCTGCTGACGTTTGGATGTCCATAAGTTAAGTGGCCTGTTTGTTCGTGAACTGTGCCCTTATACTGCTACTGAGTCTTCTGTATTTCTCATTCTTTTGTTACATGTTATATGTTTATTTGTTATTTGTATATTTATGTTTATATTTCTGCGGGTCTGGCTGGGTGGTGACTCCTATAGATCATACCACGTGACAGAGGTTTTCTATTGAGAGTGTTCTGTAGGGTATGCAAATTTCCTATAGTGAAATTTGCTAAGCGACTTTTGTTGCTACTTCTGTTAGTTGTGATGACATGTGTTAGTGTTGTTTTCGTTATTTTTTCGCATTCTTTAGTTTTGTTTTGATTTGTTTGTACTTGTAGATCTCCTCTTTTCTATTGTTTAGTTTTATACACCATTTATATTTATACACTGTGGTGTCTTGTGTTTTGTATCATCTTCTCGCAGATATCATCACATTTTTTGTGATATTTCTTTACTTTTCGCTTTATTTTTAGTTGATTACTGCGAATGTTTTCGTATGGTTGCTAATCTTTATTATTGTTTACATTGTTATTGTTTACATTGTTAATGTTTACATTGTGATTGTGTTTACATAGTCATTGGTTACACTTATGGTAATTAATTAATGGATTATGCTGATGCACTATTACTACTACACTGATGATAAATAAATGATGAATAGTGTCGTGCACTATTGAATTGGAAGTGCACCTATGATCAAGAATTGATTGA
The DNA here is from genome assembly GCA_024509875.1 of Oreohelix idahoensis. NCBI lineage: Eukaryota > Metazoa > Mollusca > Gastropoda > Stylommatophora > Oreohelicidae > Oreohelix > Oreohelix idahoensis. The sequence continues at coordinate 97,747 of JAMPIV010004021.1, forward strand.
TGATATTTCAAGAAAGTTCATATACAAGTTCTTGGACATAGACTTGTTTCCCACAGAGATTGGGATAAGATAATGTGATGGGATTATTCAAGTGCTTGATTTAAGACTTGTTACTATTAAGATTGAAATAAGATAGTTAATTATTTCAGGTTTTGTGACTCATAATATTAGACAATATGTCTACACTTGAGTACTTTATTGAGCAGGGTAAATCCCTTGGTAAGACTGGTGATAATTTAGAAGAATATGCGACTGCTCAATATGACAAAGAATTAAGGTTGGAAGAAAAGAGAATGGAAAGAGAAGCTGAACAAAAGAAAATAGAAGCTGAGAATTTAAAATTGCAGATGCAGGTAGATGAAAAGAGATTCCAGATGGAGATGGAAAAACAAAAAAAAGTAGAAGAAAATAAAAGACTTGAAGCTGAGGCTGAAGACAAAAAGTTACAAAGAGAAGCTGAAGACAAAAAGTTACAAAGAGAAGCTGAAGACAAAAAGTTACAAAGAGAAGCTGAAGCCAAAAAGTTACAAAGAGAAGCTGAAGACAAAAAGTTACAAAGAGAAGCTGAAGAAAGAAAGTTACAAAGAGAGGCTGAGGAGGGAAAAGCAAAAATGGTGCATGAAGAAAAACTCTTAGCTTTAGAGTTGGAGAAGTTAAAATTGATGAACATGAGTAATGGTAATGATCCAAATAAGGGTTCAGCTTCCGATAAAGTTAATGCTAGTACTTTTAAGATTAAGCTACCAGCATTTAGTCCTTCCAGTGATGACATAGCGTTCTATCTGGACAGATTTGAACGTTCATGTAGAACACATAACATAGACAAATCACTATATGTTTATCAGTTGTCAGGAATACTAAGAGGTGAAGCTCTGAGTATGCTAAGCATGGTAGATGATCCTGACAAGAACAATTATGAGGTTGTCAGGGCCGCCTTGTTAAAGAAGTACCAACTTAACGAAGACGGCTATCGTCTGCAATTTAAAAACATGTTACCTGAAAATGGAGTTGAATTCTCCGAGTTTATTGCAAGAATACGCATTACTTTCTCACGATGGGTTGAACTATCTAAGACGGAAAAAACTTATGAAGGACCTATGGACTTAATACTTAGAGACAAAGTCATGTCGTCTGTCAATGAGTCTTTCCTTGCTTTCCTTCATGAACGTAAACCTAAAACAATAAAAGAAATGGAAGATTTCTGTTGCCAGTATATAACTGCTCACCCTCATATAACCATTGGTAACCCTAAAGTAAAAGAAGGTTTGCCAGTTGCTTCGGCAGCACCATATGGTCAAAACTTTGGTCGTAAATTCCAACAAAATTTTGATAGAAAGAGTAACCGTAATTACGTTCAAAATTATGGAAATCAATTTCAAGGTGATTCTTCTTCGAAGAATTGGAGACAAGCTGACAGTCCTCGTTACTTCCAACCTAATAATTTTAGGCATTTCAGAAGAGGATATGGTAACAGAGGCTATTCCTCGCGAAGACCTCAAAACCAAACAAATAGATGTTCGCATCAATGTGGACATGATAATAATCATGGAAACTGGAGTTCAAAACAGGATAACAGTTACAATAGAGACACTAATAACTTCAGAGATAATAATAACTCTGATAACTTCAGAGGTAATAATAGTCGCGGTAGATCTCAATACAAAAAAGAGATATCAGCAGGCTAACTCTGTACAACAAGAATCTCAGGGAGCCTGTAATCAGGTTGTTGATAATAAAAACTCTGACACTGTCACTTGTTCTGCTTTTGACTTTGGGAGAGCAAACAAATGCCCCCAATGCAGTACTTTGTTCGAACCGACTACCATAACTACTTTGAGCTGTGGTCACCCTCTTCCCGCTCTTCCTGCTGCTGTTGCGCATGACGGGAGGGGTTCTTTAATTCTACATAAGGGTCTTGTTAATGATACTCCGGTCTCACTACTTTTCGATTCCGGATGCACCACTATTTGTGTTAGACAATCGCTTGTAGATCCATCTTGTGCTACAGGAAGGGTTATTAAATGTGTCACATTTGGCGGCACTCTAGAAAAATATCCTACTGCTGTAATTCGCATTGCCACTCCTTTCTTTACTGGAGATGTGCATGCTTGTCTCTTACCTAATCCTATTGCGGACCTTATTATTAGTCGTATTCACGGAGTTAGGGAGTGTACCCCACAGCAGATTGCTGCTTGGGAAGATAATAACATGCAAGCTACAAATGCAGTAGTTACAAGAGCACAAGCTCTACAAACACCGCAAACTTCATTGAATAGTAATAATGAAGTTCATAGCCAAGATAGTCACTTGGTTATTTCTCGTGACTCTTTCATAAAATTACAAGAAGAAGATCCTTCTCTAAAAAATTCTTCATTCTTGCGAAGAAAGGTGATCGAAATCAGGATACAAAAAAAATCTTGGATTGCAATGAGAAACGGCGTACTTGTACGTATGGTACAAGACTCGACTACGTCGGCACATTCGCAAATTCTTGTTCCCAAGAGTATGAGAGTGCAAATATTGCAACATGCTCATGACTCGCAATGTGCTGGACATATGGAATTTTCCCGTACAAAGTCGAGAGTCCTTGCGGCTTTCTTTTGGCCTTTTGTTAACAAGGACATTCGTATCTACTGCCGATCATGCAAGGTATGTCAGGAGGTCAAATCTAGAGGACCACGACATGCTGCGCCTAACCAGGCTGCTGACATTCCTATTCGGCCGTTTCAGAAAATGGCCATAGATATTATTGGCCCTTTTAAGGTCAAGTCGGCCAGAGGACATCAGTTTATCCTTACATGTGTCGATATGTGCACACGTTGGCCAGAGGCTATCCCTCTTTAGAGCATATCTACTACCGATATCGCAGATGCTCTTTGGCTGATATTTTCTCGCTTGGGGTTCCCCAGAGAAATATTGTCAGACCATGGCACTCAACTCATATCTGATACTATGTCACAAGTGATGTCTACCTTACATATTAAAAGATCTCTCAGTAGTATCTATCACCCAATGTCTAATGGGTTAGTTGAGCGTTTGAATAGAACGCTCAAGACTTTGCTTGGTAAGATAACTGAAGATCACCCTCAAGATTGGGACAGGGTTTTACCCGCGGCTCTCTTTGCATATAGAGAGGTCCCAAACGAACACACAGGATTTTCTCCCTTTGAACTTGTCTTTGGCGCGCGTCCGCACGGCCCTATGTCTTTACTACACGATCTCATCACTGCCGATGATATTAGCGATGACACTCAATCCTCATATGAGTATGTCATTGCTCTTAGGCAAAAGATCATTGAGGCATGCAAACTGGCAACTGCTTCATCAGAAATTGCTAAAGAAAAGGCAAGGCAGTTTGCGAATAAGAATAGATGTCGACGACAACTTTGTCCAGGTGACAAAGCATTCGTCCTACTCCCCAGTAGGGAAAATAGACTTCTTATTGCATGGAAAGGTCCGTATGCAATAGTCTCACGAATTTCCGATGTTGACTATGTGGTCGATATTGATGGAAAGCATAAGACTTTCCATATCAACATGCTGATGGAATTTCATGAGCGCCCAGACTATTTGCTGCCTATTTTCCAGGCAACTGGCAATTCTTCTGTACCTCATGGTCATTACTCATCCCTGTCTGTCATACAGTATGAGGAATCTATTTTTTCTTATGTCAATCTTCCTATTCCAGTGGTTCCACTACATTCCATGGAATCTTGGAAAAATGTTTCCGTTTCTCCTAATCTTTCCGTTGAGGAACATCGACAAGTCTCGTCAATGTTACAGACATTTCAGGATGTTCTAACTGACATCCCTGGACACACGCATGTCATAGAACATGACATAATTCTTACCGACAATAATCCTATTAGGGTTAGACCTTATCCTATCCCTATACACTTTCAGTCACAAATGGAAAAGGAGTTGGATGAAATGATTCAATTAAACATAATTGAACCATCGACTTCACCATATTCTTCTTCCATGGTTATTGTCCGGAAGAAAGACAAGAACATACGAATTTGCGTTGATTATCGCAAATTGAATCAAGTCACACAGTTCGATGCTGAACCGATGCGTTTACTAGAAGATCTACTTATTAGACTTTCTAATTTTAGATTCTTCACTAAACTTGACTTGTCTAAAGGTTATTGGCAAGTGCCTTTAGCAGATCATGCTAAACCTCTTACTGCTTTCTCAACACCTAGGGGTCTATTTCAATGGAATGTTATGCCTTTCGGTCTTATGAACGCCGCTGCTACTTTCGTTCGCATGATGCGTCGAATTCTTTCTCATCGTTCAGATGTCATCGCATACTTAGATGATATCTGTCTCTTCAGTGATTCCTGGGAAGATCACTATTTGGGTTGATATGACTTACTGTCCACTCTACGTGAGTATAATTTGACAGCAAAAGCCTCTAAAGCGTATATTGGTTTTGGTGAAATCTCTTTCCTGGGTCATCGTGTTGGTCATGGTCTCTTGAAGACAGAAGACCACAATACTTCGAACATATTGAACATCTCTGTACCTAAGACGAAGAAACAAGTCCGTAGTCTCTTGGGTTTAATTCAATTTTATGGGAGATTCATTCCGAATCTATCTTCGATCATGGCACCTCTCTCAACGTTGTTGAAGAAAGGATCGCCTAATCTGGTTCGTTGGTCTCAAGAATGTCAATCTTCCTTAGACCAGATTAAGAATATATTTTCATCTCCTCCCATCCTAAGATTACCTAGTCTTGATAGGACTTTTGTTCTTCGGAGTGATGCTTCATCCACTGGGATTGGAGCAGCACTGATGCAAGAATATGCAAATACTCTGCATCCTGTTATGTACATTTCTAGAAAATTAAATGCGGCAGAGAGGAACTACTCGGTTTTAGACCGTGAGTTGTTAGCGATGGTTTGGTCAATTCTAAAGCTACAAAGATTCCTCCGGGGCGCACATTTCATTCTAGAGACTGATCAGAAAGCTCTTACAGCTATTCAGACTAAGAATTTGAAGAGTTCGAGATCCACTCGATATGCTATAGCTCTTCAACCTTTTCACTTCACGGTACGAGCTATCCGTGGTTCGGATAATGTGATGGCTGACATTCTGTCTAGATGCCCACATGATTCCAACTAATACTTCTGTCCTATATTTCTAGATATACTACAGAGTCATAACACACCTATATTGCTACAATACATTAGCACATCTGTCCTCACTTTATGTGAACACATACTATTGTGCTTTGTTATCATCTTCTTCTGTTACCGTCTTTAATATAACAGAGGAAGGCTGAGTAGACAATATAAGGGCCGAAAATTCAATCGGCCACAGTTATTAATAATAATGTATTGTATATTATGAAACATAATAGTTGTTAAATAGGATTATATTGGTTGTATTTTCTCAGCATGTCTTTGATGATCTGAGAAGTTACCTTACTGTTGTCAAGCATGAAGAGTTCTAATATGTGTACTTACCTTTGGAACGACAAAAGATGTGTCCTGGATCTTCATGTAGTTTAATTTCATTATGTACTGATATTATAACATGTTTAGATAATGTACTATTTAATATTTACTATCAGATGTGTACATCCATTTTAAAGCAGTATTAGAGTATGACACCGCTATTTGATAATGATTGTATTACACTTGCATATGTATATTGTATTTACATGCTAGCGTAGTGTGTGTTGGTGGCACCTCCCCAATATGTATATTTTTTTGGAGTCAGATTTTTTATCTGTTGAGATATATTCTCACCAGACACTCTATGTGTCAATTTAGCCTCAGTTAGGCAGTTTAATTATTTATCCGCGCATAATTCGTGCGTTTTTGAGCCGCTTTTTGCTTTGCTCTTGGATATAAAAAAAAAAAAAATGTTGCACATTTTTTTTTTATCGGGAGGTTGCGGTAATATGTTGCGCAAGAATGTCGCAACGTATTCTGTGTACTATATATTTTTCTTATGCAAGGGAAATAACTCGTGTAATGGTAGTCACTTTTTATTTTAAGCAGATTTCTTTTCTTGTTGGCTTCGGTTGCCGATAAGTTTGTTTGAGCGATCTGACGTCATGTCAATGTATGGAGCGCTCAGGCCCACTTTTCTTGGAAACATTTGGCAACTTGCAATGTTTCGGATTCCTATCCTTATAAGGCTCGAATTTTTAGGTTGTTCTAAGAAAAGGTCCTAGCTTCGAAGATTATCTGAACTGTATTCGAATCGCGCGTTTCTGCGCATGTCTACGTTTTTGGTTGTTGTCTGAACGGGTTTCCGCCCCGCAGTGTGCGGCAGATTCGTTTGAGAGCAAGACGCTTTTTTGCCAGCGTCTGTGCTTATTCTATCAGGAAATGGAGTCCTCTATATATTGTTTGTTCCTCTGAGATGATATCTCTTTTGTGATTCGAAGCGCCTGGAGGCGTGTGAGTTATGTGGTTTATTTCCTGAAGAAAAGGTAATTACATTTTGAATAACATTATCGCCATCTTTCGAGATTGACATTTTTGTAGCTTGCTTATTGAAGAGTCTACGTTATGAGAAGTTTCTCAGCTCACGAATCACGTACGTTGTTATGCATCGGGTTGATGCATGTCCTAAGGACTATTTACTTGTTGAACTATGCTGCTCGGTCTAGGTTTGATACCTTTGTTGACTAAAGGAACTTTGAGGATATTTTTATGTACTTCAGAAGATATACCTGTCTTGCTGGGGTCAGATAAAGGAGAGTGGATTGGATCTCCTATTAATATCTTCCTGCTATTATGGAAAGGGATGGAGGTTTCCACCTGACTACATTTACAGCTGGTTATGATATACTGATATTCATATGATTCACCATTATTATGATGCTGTCTGCTATACAGTGTGGGGCTGACTATGTCGATGTAAAGATGACTGTTCTACCGTACATGTGATGTATCTGCATATTAATGTCTATGCACCTCGTCATTGTGGCGTCCACAATAAATGATGGAAACGTCACTTGCTGTTTGAAGATTCCTTGACTTTCTACGTTATGAGTTGATGTGACGTCCCTGTTTGGAACTGTAGCTGTTTAACTCCACACTTACACCATACATACAAACCAGACCTAAGACACCATATTATTTCGCATTTATCATCCCTGGTGTCTGAGGGTGATACACCACGCTTCAAGTGCCAGCATTATCTTACCTTTGGCAAGAAGAAGAAATATAACACCCTCAACATTGGAGTGGCAAATAAAAACCAGACACTCAACATACAGTAATCAAAACATTCATACATACTATAACTGTGGCTGTGGGAACTTTCGTCCCTTATATTGTGATAACTAAACCTTCCCTCGTTATATCAAATATGGTAACAGAGAAAGAAATTACCTAATTTACAACACTCAGGTGAACACAAATGTGCTAATACATATTGTTATAGTAAAGAACTGTCATAAGTCTAGACATGTATCAGGATCTTTAGGACACAAGAGTTAAGTGGAGTCATGTGGGCATCTAGACAGTATATCCGCCATGACATTATCCGAACCACGGATAGCTCGTACCGTGAAATGAAAAGGTTGAAGAGCAATGGCATATCGAGTAGATCTCGAGCTCTTCAAGTTCTTACTCTGAATAGCTGTAAGAGCTTTTTGGTCGGTTTCCACAATGAAATGCGCGCCAAGAAGGAATCTTTGTAGCTTAAGAATTGACCACAATTCACGGTCTAAAACCGAGTAATTCCTTTCTGCCGCATTCAGTTTCCTAGAGATATACATTACAGGATGCAGAGTTTCTGAATACTCCTGCATTAATGTCGCCCCGATCCCAGGCATCACTACGAAGCACAAAAGTCTTATCAGTAGTAGGTAACCTTAAGATAGGAGGTGATGAGAACAAATTTTTAATCTGATTAAATGAAGATTGGCATTCATGGGACCAGTGCACCACATTAGGAGACTCTTTCTTCAACAGGGTTGAAAGAGGTGCCATAATCGAAGATAGATTCGGAATGAATCTCCCGTAAAATTGTATTAAACCTAAGAGACTACGTACTTGCTTCTTCGTCTTAGGAATAGAAATGTTTAGTATCTTAGAAGTGTTATGGTCCTCTGTCTTTAAGAGACCATGACCAACACGGTGACCCAGGAAAGAAATTTCACTAAACCCAACATAGGCTTTAGAGGGTTTTGCAGTCAAACTATGCTCGCGTAGAGTAGATAGTAACTCATATAAACCCAAATAGTGATCTTCCCAAGAATCACTGAAAAGACAATTATCGTCCAAGTATGCAATGACATCTGTACGATTTGAGAGAATTCGACGCATCATGCGTACGAAAGTAGCTGGAGCGATCATGAGGCCGAAAGGCATGAAATTCCATTGAAATAAACCCCTAGGTGTTGAGAAAGCAGTGAGAGGTTTGGCTCGTTCAGTTAAAGGAACTTGCCAATAACCTTTCGACAAGTCTAGTTTGGTAAAGAATCGAGACTTAGAAAGTCTGATAGGTAGCTCTTCTAACAAAGGCATAGGTTCAGCATCAAATTTCGTGACTTGGAATAATTTGCGATAATCAACGCAAAGGCGTATGTTATTGTCTTTCTTTCGAACAATAACCATGGACGAAGAGTATGCTGAAGTGGATGGTTCAATTATTTTTAATTGTACCATTTCATCCAATTCTTTCTCGACTTGTGTCTGAAAATGAATAAAAATACGGTAGGGTCTGACCCTGATAGGATTATGGTCGGTAAGTATTATGTCATGTTCAATGACATTTGTGTGTCCAGGAATGTCGGTAAGTACATCCTGAAAAGTTTGCAACATAGAAGAAACTTGTCGCTGTTTCTCAATAGATAAATTAGGAGAAACAGTAACGTTTTTCCATAATTCCGTAGAATGAAGTGGAATCACAGGAAGAGGAAGATTAACATCTGAAAAAATAGTTTCCACATCCTGTATTACCGACAGGGATGAGTAATGACCATGTGGGACTGGAGTATCGTCCGTAGCCTGGAAAATAGGCTGCAAATAGTCTGGTCGTTCATGAAATTCCGTAAGCATATTAATATGAAAAGTTTTATGCTTTTCATCAATATCGACAACATAGTCGACATCCGAAATTCTTGAGACTATTGTATATGGACCTTTCCATGCAATAAGAAGTCTGTTTTCCCTACAAGGTAGCAAAACAAGAGCTTTGTCGCCAGGGCAAAGTTGTCGTAGGCATCTATTCTTATTTGCAAACTGCCTTGCCTTTTCCTTAGCAAATTCGGATGAAGAAGTTGCTAGTTTGCATGCCTCTATAATCTTCTGCCTGAGAGCAATGACATACTCATAAGAAGATTGAGTGTCATCGTTAATATTATCAGCAGTTATAAGATCATGAAGTAAAGACATAGGACCGCGCGGTCGCGCGCCAAAGACAAGTTCGAACGGAGAAAAACCTGTATGTTCGTTGGGGACCTCTCTATAAGCAAAAAGAGCAGCGGGTAAAACCCTGTCCCAATCCTGAGGATGATCCTCAGTTATCTTACCAAGTAAGTTCTTAAGTGTTCTGTTCAGATGTTCAACCAACCCATTAGACATTGGGTGATAAATACTACTCAGAGACCTTTTAATATGCAGAGTAGACATCACCTGCGACATAGTGTCTGATATTAATTGGGTTCCATGGTCTGACAATATTTCTCTGGGGAATCCCAAACGAGAAAATATCAGCCATAAAGCGTCTGCGATATCGACAGTGGAGATGCTCTTAAGAGGTATAGCCTCTGGCCAACGTGTGCACATGTCAACACACGTTAGGATAAATTGATGTCCACTGGCTGACTTGATCTTAATAGGACCAATGATATCTATTGCCATTTTCTGAAACGGCCGAATAGGAATGTCTGCAGCCTGAATAGGCGCTGCATGACGTGGGCCTCTCGATTTCACTTCTTGACATATTTTGCAAGATCGGCAATAAATACGTAAGTCTTTATTAACAAATGGCCAAAAGAAAGCCGCAAGAACTCTCGACTTAGTACGGGAACAACCCATATGTCCGGCACACTGCAAATCGTGTGCATGTTTCAAAATTTGTACTCTCATACTCTTGGGCACGAGAATTTGAGAATGTATCGAAGTAGACGAGTCTTGTACCATACGTACAAGTACGCCATTCTTCATTGTAATTCAAGATTTGCAATTTGTGTTCTGATTTGGATCACCTTTTTTCGCAAGGATGAAAATTTTTTTTAAAGAAGGATCATCTTCTTGCAATTTTATGAAGGAGTCATTTGAAATTACCAAGTGATCATCTTGGCTATGCACTTCATTACTTTCAATTGATGAAGTTTGAGGCATATTAAGAGCTTGAGCTCTTGTGACCACTGCATTGGCAGCTTGAATATTTTGTTCTTCCCAAGCAGCAATCTGCTGTGGGGTGCATTCCTTAACTCCATGAATACGACCGATGATAAGATCCGCAATAGGATTCGGTAGAAGACACGCGTGAACATCTCCCGTAAAGAAGGGAGTAGCAATGTGAATGATGGCGGTTGGATATTTTTCCAAAGTGCCACCAAATGTCACACATTTGATCACTTTTCCCGTGGCACAAGTAGGATCTATAAGAGATTGCTTAACTCCGATAGTAGTACATCCAGAATAAAAAAGCACTGAGACTGGATTACTATTCACTAGACCTTTATGTAAGACAAGAGATCCTCTCCCGTCATGCGCAACTGCAGCAGGGAGAGCGGAAAGATGGTGACCACAACTTAAAGTACTAACAGTAGACGGTTCGAACAATGTTGAACATTGGGGGCATTTATATGCTCTCCCAAAATAAACGCAGAACAAGTGATAGCATTAGAGTTTTTATTCTCATCCACCTGACCACAGGCTCCCTGAGACTCTTGATGTGCAGAGTTTGCCTGGTGATAAGATCTATGTTTGTTATGTTGAGACCTACCACGATTGTTATTTCCTCTGAAATTGTCACAGTTTACTCTACCCTGACCATAGTTCTGGTTCGAATCCCAGTTTCCACAATCACTATTGTCATTTCTCCATCGATTAGAGTATCCACCTGTTTGGTTACGATGTCCTCGGGAAGAATAGCATTGATAGTTTCTATTGTGACTACCTCTCCGAAAGTTTCCATAATTATTAGATCCAGAATAACGAGAACTGTCAGATCGTCTCCAGTTCTTCGAAGAAGAACCACTATGAGATGGGTTGCCTTGATTTTGATCATAATTACCATTGCTCTTCTTATCAAAATTGCGCTGAGCACCTTTAATTTTACGATTGAAACTAGAACCATATGGTGCTGCAGAAGCAACTCGCAAACCTTCCTTAACTTTAGAGTTGCTAACAGTTAAATGAGGGTGCGCAGTGACATACTGGCAACAATATTCTTCCATTTCTTTTATGTTTTTAGGTTTGCGCTCATGTAGGAAAGCAAGAAAAGACTCATTGACAGATGACATAATTTTGTCTCGAAGTAATAAGTCCATAAGGGCTTCATATGTATGTTCTGTTTTAGATAGCTCAACCCATCGTGTGAACGTAAGACGTATCTTCGAGATGAATTCTGAGAATTCTACACCAGTTTCAGGTAGCATATTCTTGAAATGAAGACGATAACCATCTTCGTTAAGTTGATATTTCTTCAATAAGGCTGACCTGACAGCATCATAATTATTCTTGTCAGGTTCATGTACCATGCTTAACATAGTCAGAGCTTCACCCTTAAGTATCTCCGACAACTGATTAACATAATCTGACTTATCTACTTTATGAGTTTGACATGATCGTTCAAATCTATCCAGATAGAACGTTATATCGTCACTGGAGGAATTGAAAGCAGGTAGCTTGACTTTATAAGTAGTAGCATTTGTCTTATTAGAAGTTGACTGATTACTTATCTCATTAGCATTACCCATATTCATCAACTTTAATTTTTCTAACTCCAAAGCTAAGAGTCTTCATGTTCCATTTTCACTTTTTCCTTTCTCTCCTCAGCTTCTCTGTCTAATCTTTTATTTTCAGCCTCTCTTTCTAGTCTTTTATTTTCAGATTCAGCTTCTCTTTCTAATCTTTTATTTTCAGCCTATTTTTCTAATCTTTTATTTTCAGCTTCCATTTGTAGCTGGGATTTCCTTTCATCTGCCTGCATCTGCCATCTTAAATTCTCAGCTTCCATTTTCTTTTGTTCAGCTTCTATCTTCTGTCTTTCATTTTCCATTTTCTGTCTCTTTTCTTCCGACTTCAGTGCCTTGGCATACTGAACAGTCGCGAATTCTTCCATTTTGTCACCAGATTTACCAAGGGATTTCCCCTGCTCAATAAAGTACCCAAGTGTATACATTATGTCTAATAATGTGAGATCACCATCCTGAAATAATAAATTACCTTATTCCAACCTCAATGGTAACAAGTCTTTTAATAAAGATCTTGTATAATCAGCTCACTTTATCCCAATATCTGTGGGAGACAAGTCTTTGGCAAAGAACTTGTATAATCACCTTTATAATAATATGAGCAATAATCACTTCTATAATCTAAGTACCCTATAGTACCAATAGTGTATGACTATTTATAAATATATCAACAGCGTATGACAACAAATACTAACATAAACAAAGAACAAGCAGCAAAGACAATACGATAACATTTGCAGAAATCAAATAAATTATAAAGCGAAACTAAAGAAAAAATATCGCAAAGCATGTGATGACAACTGCAAAAAGTAAACAAAACAAATTACGCCACAGTGTATAAACATAAAGGTTGTATAGAACTAAACGAAAGGAAGAGAAGGCGAACAGATACAAACAAATCAAATCAAAAACTAAATAACAGAGAGAAAAAAAACAACAAAGAAAAGTACACCTCGTCACAACTAAACGAAAATAGCAACAAATGTTGCTAGCAATTTCCACTAAGGGAAATTTGCAAAGGTCCCTAAAGACACGCTCACAGCAGACCCTCGGTTAAGTGGGATAATCTACAGGAGTCACCGACCCAACCAAACCCACAGAAATATCAACATAAACAACACATGTTATATATATAAAGCATACACAAGGATGTTTAAATATGGAAGGCTTAATTCATAACACAATACAAGGCACAGTTCACAACAATAAACAGGCCACTTATCTTTATAATCCTATTGTCAACAATCAGCAACGATGAAGAACTATCGTCAGCATTCTAAGGATTAGATGATCCAACTCTGAAAACACATCAGAACTTGCTTCCAAAATGATGATAATAACGATGATAATAACGGCACTTGACATTCTTAAATACAGCATCAACGAAGGTATAGAGATTTGACCTTCTGACCTAGTTTCGTCCTGTAATGCTGGGGTAGTCAATGAGTCAACAAACTGCACAGCGCTGAGTACTCTCAATTGTAGGCGAACTTGAAATCTTCCAAATAGCCCCATTAAGCTGGCACACCATAAATGTTGAGGTCAAATTACTGGTCAATCCATAAACTGTAAGGATGTATAAATGTAAACAGACAAGAATGGTCTGTGTTCGCCCAAGCGTAGCAGGTGTCCATGACACAAATAGGACAGGCTCGGTTTGACCACCGTAAATGTAAGTTGGATGTAGAATGTCCAGTATCAATGTAGAAAACGATTCAGAGCCACACAGGCTAGTATAATCATATACAGGCCCTGGTTGGCCGCAACAATGCTGGCATTCGTTTAGATGACTTGGAAATGTGGAGATGTTATATTGATATAGTGTGAGTAGATCTCAATGGATGATTTGTGCGTGTATGAAGGTTCGTGGAAGAACCTCTGACGTTTGATACACTTTAATACGCCACAACGACAGGTACATTGACATCAACATAAAATAGTCATTGACAATTCAGGACCTGGCATGTATGAATACAGTTCATCAGCAAGCTGTGCATAGATATAATAATGCTGATTTCTTACAGTTCTCCTCAAATCTTCTTCTTCTGTCCTTAGACACCAACCGGCTAAGCAGTTCTGTGGCCAGTACGAATGGAGGCGTCTTAAGGCAACAACAAATTGATCAATCTATCGTTGTTCCACCACGCCTAATGGCGTCTTTGTGGGACAACAACAGACCAAACAATCTATCGTTGTTTCCATAATCAGAGTGACTAGCAAGCAGGTGATCAGCCCACTGTGCTCCTCAAATCAGCTACAGCAAAATACAGCAAACATGAGAGTTTAAACAACTCCTCACGGGAGCCGCGCTGGTCTAATGGCTACAACGTTGTACTGGCGACCAGGTGTTCATGGTTCAAACCCGGCCGTCGGCGTTTGAAGAAATGTTTACGACCGGAAATTTGACTGAATAATCTGAACGGCTCCTGCACATAAATCCCGTGTGGATGGGAAGGAGCGAAGCTCCTGACCGGGTTGGAAGGAAAGTCCACTGACCCCCCAGCCTCGCAATGACATGTCATTGGGCCGAAAGAGCTGGAAAGCTCGAGTGCCGCTGGTTATAGAAAAAAACAAAAACAACTCCTCTCTAACACCAGCAAGTCAGATACTTATATGGGTCTACAGCAGGCCGCACAATATGGCGGGCTTATAGATAAATGATAGCCTCTGTGGTATTACTTCAGCAAGCAAGAGGAGTCACACCTTGTGCAAATGATATCGCCGCCAATAGCGGGATACAAACAATACGTACCGCTCTTTGGGCATACACCAGCCCAGTGCATAATAGTAGAATACAACGTGAGCTTCCTCTCAGGTATTCTTCAATGGACGTTTTCCCGCCCAGGGGAAAAGTCACTAGCTGGCTGCAAAATAAGTCATGTACGATTCTGGAAAAAACGAGGGAAACAGCTTTAAGAGCAATTACCTTACTGTCCCTTCGAATAAACACCACAAACAACTCACTCGCCTCCTAGGCGCTTCAGAATATAATATATATAGAATCATCTAAGACATCTTGGTCGACACACAGAGAACTACCATCTTGACCCTCTGAAAACTACCGCTCGACTCCAACACAGTCGTTCTCTTCAAAATCCCGCCAGAATGCCGCGCATGCGCTGTGACACTCAAAACCCTTGAGCTAAGCTCAAATAGGCGGTTTGAAAATCATATCAGAAGAAACTGACATCGGTTCTAAAATTAGACCACTGGAATACAGACAAGTGGGACAACCCCCACTGTCAACTACAATCCCAGTAAAACATGAATTAATCCCCTTTGACAAGAATCTAATAGATAAAGCCTCCAAAATTAAACAGGAACATTTTACATGCAATAGACTCAGCAAACTGACCGCTACAGTTTCCCAGTCATTTGAGGCTGGCAACCGCAGCGCATGAATGATAATTTCATGAACCACCACTGCACGGGCTGGCGATTGCTTTATTGGTAGTTTCTTAAGGAGAACTAAACGCATCTGTAATCCCAAGTTCTATATTGATCAGAGACGGAAAGATGAAAGAAATGATGTATATTTTAATTATAATACTGACTGTTTCAACGCAGTGTTAATGTCGATGTTAACATATTCACTTAAAAATTAATGAATGTTTCAAACTTTTCAAATCAGTGTAAATATAAATGAAAACATGTTCAATTTATATGTGAACCCTTTTCAATCAGTGGAAATGTGAAGTTAAACATATTCTATCTGCACTATTAACCTTTTCATTTGAATGTAAACTAACTATAAAAGCTATTCAATTTAAATGTAAAGAAAGTTTTCTCTCGAGGGATTAAAGTTAATTCTCATCGAGGGTAAATTCTGAGTAAATGGGATGGTAGAATAGGAAAAAGGGAACTCATAAGTATGTGTCGGGAAAAGCAATACTCAGGATAGAGTTTCGTTTCTATTCTTTTGCCATAGTTTTTGGTGATGGTACCAGTTGAAGGGTACTATCTCTGGAACAAGAAGTGAACAGTGACCTAAGCTTCAAGACGAGGGACCAACTTTGTAGACTCTCCCTAACACTCCTAGGAACGAGCTGCACCCTACCACCTTGACCAGAGACGAGCGTGAGCAGTGTAAAAAGAACCAACCCAGCGGGAGTACAAACAACCACTAGCAGCTAAGTGCAATATATAAGCTACCAAAGTGAACTTTTTTCATGGAATCTACTATCAATCAATGATGAACCATTTCTTTTGAACTATGCAATTGATTTCAAACTGTTAAAACTTAAGTGATTATTAAATTTTGTTATTTGTAATTTTACAAATTTAACTTCGATTTAATCATTTTAAATGTACTGCATGTTTGTCTCAGTCAATTTACTAAACTCACTCTAAACAGAGATATACCAGAATAATAAGAATTCCACTGAGTAAATCCGAGGTGGAGGCTTGAACGAGCTAAAATTAATAATTTCTTAATTCTTCACAAAAGTTTATCAGATTCTAGAATTAACATGCTCAGCCAATGCAGCATTGTTTTCGTTTATCTGAATTTCTTGTGAAAACTCAATCGAGATAGAAGCGTCATTCACCTTCTATTTACAAATCTGCCAAGAGTAATCTTGTGAGAAGGTAGACACCTTTGAAACCCATATTAGATACTCTTGAGTTTTGGCCACTGTTGGACCACTATCGTAAAGCAGGGAAGGCAATATCGTCACAACTGTTAAACTAAATTGATCCTGGGAATTCTATACTTTCATTGTTCAATGATTTTGCAAGATTATATAATCTGGTCCATTTTCGTCTAGGTTTAGGCTTTCAGATTTTTCATCTGATTCTTGCTATTTGTTTCATGGTTTTCCTGTTTTATGTCATGTCATTTTTTCATTTTTATATTGCTTTCCGTGTTTATATTTAATTTTGTATTTCTGCTCTTTCTCTAGTAGTCATTAGTTCTTCCTCCAGTTTCTGCAATTCTTGTCAGTCCAAGACTGTTTTTAATTTTTTTTGTTCCTTTTCTCTGGCTCTTCGAGGAATTGTTTCCTTCTTTACTAGAATTTAGAATTTCTCTTTTCATCAATTCTGCTCGTTTCCTCTCTTTATTGTGACGTGGTCAGAAAGAGAACATCCTATTTCTGACACAATTCACTTTCAATATAAAAAAAATGATTCAAATAAGAGATCAGATATAACAATAAGAGACATTGTGATAGGTCACACAAAAATATGAGAATATAAAACATTTTGCCCACCAGGGAAACTTATGAAACTAATAGCAAACGAAATAATTACACACAATTTTTTTTATTGTTGGTTTTTTAAAGCAGCCATTCATAAAAATAATGCACAAAGAGACAAATGCCAAAGGAGAAGAACTGGCATATACGCAGTATATAACAAATTACGTAATCAACCAGATAGGAGACCTGCCTTTGACAAAACGTCTGAACATGCTCTTTTGTGTGATCTCTCACACCTTTAGCCCTCAGGCCGTATCCTTTCCTCTTCATATTTGGCATAAATCATGCCTTTTTATTCGTTATTTCTACTATTTTGCTCTATGCTGAATTCTCTAACACCCCACTCCCCTATGGCACTATTTACTATGGGAGTAATGCGTATCTTATTGTTTCACACTTCACTCCCAGACTGGTGTTGCGCTTCACCAGGTTCAGTGACCCGGCCAGCAATAATATTTTATCGCCTAATCTGTCTCACCACCTGTGGAAATGGAGCGGTCAAACATTTGACCCCACTGGAAAGCTATTGATCATGTTGACACAAGCCGGTTTGTGATACGATGAAAGAAATCAAAATGGTTTGACCAGACATCTGTCTAGCGGAGGTACGCAGAAAAAGGTGCTCCGGAAGTCTTAGGTAACGATATGACATCACTGTTGTACGAGGCCACGCGTGTATATTAAATTTAATATTTTCAAATACGCGTGGGATGAGTAATGTCAAACTTCCCCACCCAAACAGTGCTAGATAGATTGGATTGGTTTGCCAGAATCTACTATGATTTGATTGGAACTTTCGGCGGAAACACAGCTGGGATTTGAAACTAAGGGTAAGGAGATATAATCTAACACAGCACACAGACAGACTGCATCGCAGCGGCAACTAAACACCTCCTACAAGCCACAGGAAAGAGGATAGGACTTATCAATCCACAATTATAAGTACCAGATCAAGTATTGGGCAACTTTGGAAGTACAAGTAAACCGGCAATTTTAATACAAGACTGGAAACTTGGGAATTTTAACACAAGGAGTCATAAGAGGAATTATAGAATTTCAGACCAAGTATTTCACCCGCCGTCAGAGGAATTATAGATTTCCAGACCAAGTGTTTCACCCGCCATAAAAGGAATTATAGATTTCCAGACCAAGTGTCTCACTCGTCTTAAGAGGAATTATAGATTTCCAGACCAAGTGTTTCACCCGTCATAAAGAGGAATTTCTCAGACTTAAGTGATTTAGGTGATGGACAGGGCTGTGGGTCCATTCTAACCTGCGCCAGGAGAAATTGTATTCCCAAAATTTTGGGGTAAGTGTAAAAAATTTATTTACTGATGTAAATTTTACACGTTTTTTGCTAAGTGGTTATATATATGAGGCTGGCAACATCAGCATATGAAAATAGTGTATGCATGAACCATTGCTGCAAGAGCTGGTGATTGTTTCTGACTAGTCGTGCGGGAAACCCGAGAGCAAAGATGACCCCAAGACTCATATGAGTGTAAGGATGAGTAATGGGTGATGATTACATCACATGTGCCTAAAATATATAGAATCATGTGGTGAGATTTATATATGTTGTTTTAATTGTAATTCAGGCAGATCATTATTCACGTACTCCAGACGCAATTTCCTAGTTGACAACCAGAAGGATATTGGTGAATTTTCATCATATTCCCTGAGTTACATTGTGTGCTCAGGAATTTAATTCTTCTGGGAGGTTAACATTCGTGGGTGGAGCGCATGAAAATGGGCCTGTTAGTTTGCGGAGAACAAATGTACTGAGGCATTTGTGCATTTCTAATTTGTCACATTTCATGGTTACAAGACATCAGACTTAAGTACTGAAGTTCCTACGCTACTAGTGCGAAAGAAGGATATCACCATTAACCTCCTACAGTGGACGAGTTACGTGAAGAAGTGGACTCATTACCAAAAAGAAGTGACGGAAACCACAGCTGAAGGACGCATCTGGAGCTAAGTTTTATATAACAGGTTCAGCAAAAATACGGATATTATTATTAACGCCCTACCAAAACCTCAATGAGGAAAAATTTAATATAACTTTCACCCCATTTAATCCTTATTTTAACTTGTTGAACTAATTGACTATTAAATTTGTTGTATGTTATTTTACACTAAACAATAATAGTTGATTCAGTTTATATGCACGAAAGCAAACATACGAGCCAGTTTTCTTGATAAATATATAAATATATTTAAATATAGAGCCATTAATAATAAGAGGGCATTCGTTGGATTACTCCAACTGGGGGCTTGAGGGGGCAGAATCATTGCATAACCCCTTCACAAAAGGCGATGAACCAGATAATAAAGTAACTAAATTGATCAGCACTCAAGCAGCGTTTGTTCTTGACTTCTGAGAATTTCTTGTGAAGGCTCCCCTAAGGTAGAATTGCCATTCATCTTCTATCTATATCTTTGCCAAGAGTAATCTTGCGCGAAGATAGATACTGGTACCTTGGAGGCCTACTTTTAGATACGCTTGTGTTGTGACCATTAGTGGACCACTACTGCAAAGCAAGGGGAGGCAATCCCGTGACACTGCCACAATATAACTCAGTAGATGAAAACAATTTCTACTTCAGACTTGGCACTTGCGACAGAAGATCTACCATACAGGTCACACAGAACAGCACAAACATGTTTGCGAGGAAGTGACAAGAACCCATTAAAATTAACAGCTTATAAAATTACATACCACCACAGGAAATAACCCCCACCACGATTGAATTACCATAAAAGAAAATTACGAGAAGAGGTTCATAGAACTAATTGAGAAATATTGCCTGATCACCCTATATCTGATGAGCTCCTGGCCCAGTTTTTATTTTAACATGTACATTTTATGACCTTGAAATTCTTGTTTAAGTTTTATGAAAAACAAATTTAAGTGCTGACATTTGCTTTAAGATAAGGTTTATCGTAATTCTATAAAAGAAACAGTACGCTTTAAGATAGTTTGAAGACGGTGACAAACTAATGAACCAAATATGAGGTAATATTTCGCATGTTCTAACACTATATTTATCATAATTACTGAAAAAAATGCTTTGTATCAAAATTGTCATTGATGTAAGCTTTTTATTATGAGTACAACGTGCTAAATAAGTGTATGTGTGTGTGTGTGTGTGTGTGTGTGTTTGTGTGACGCCATATGTAATATAATATGTCGTTTCAATCCAACCTGCAAGTCTAGAAGGACGAGCTGGAGAAGAGAGACACAGCGTTAAGGTCTTTGTCTTGTGTGGTCTGACTATACTGTATAATAGGGGAACAACAGAAGTGATTGCGTCATTAATAAGATGGACTGCCCATGGTAAATTTCCGGTGTAATGTATTGCGGGTCGCACTAATGACTGTCATTGAAACATCATTTTTTGTTGATGCCTAGATGGCAGGGAGGATAGTGTGATTCGCTTGCATAGCTAGGCGGGGTTGTCGCACGGAAGGTCCTGGGTAAGCCACTCACGTCTGTTGTTTTTCTGTTGTCTAGTTTTCTACTTCTTTATTTCTTACGAGTGCCTGAAAACATATCTTTATGTGTGTCTAATATTTATTTATTGGAGAAGAGAGGGATGGTCATCAGCAGCTACAAAACAAAGACCACGGTGATATCACGAGAGGAAAAAGGCATCAGATTATGCCTGGAGAACACGTCCTGGAGCAGGTCAAGCACTTTAAACATCCTGAAGCAGTCATAGACTGGCAAGGATGCATCAATGACGAATTGGCTACCCGAAGAGCAGCATCTGGAAGATTGTTCAAGCCATAAATCGAGGATTCCTCAGCTAGAGAGAGATTGGCAAGGAGACGAAGACAGCTGTATACCTCTCCACCTATGTTCCAGTCTTGACTTATGAATGCGAGTCATGGACAATGATTACAGCCCACAAACTCGAGCTTCAAACCTCAGAAATGAGGTATCTGTGGAAAGTGGTTGAAGTAACACGTAAGGACATGGTCTGCAACCAGACGATACATCATTGGCTCAAAATATAGCCATTATTTACCTAAGTGGAGCAGTCCCAATTACGATAGGTTAGCAATGTCTGAAGATTGGGACAAGATCGGCTACCACGACACATTTGGGAAACCAAGAGCCAGGGATCAAGACCTCCAGGACGACCCAGAGTTCGCTAGGAGGACAACATTAAACAATCGCTGAAGGACCATGGACTAGATTGCAAACATGCCAGAAGGAAGACAACCGATTGGATAATATGGCACTCTGTCTAGCAAATCTCTACACCCAAGGGTAGATGAGAGTCGATTAAGTAAGTTTCTAACATCTCTTCGGCGGCCACAGCTGCCAATGTTCTTTTCTGCCCCAGTCGAATTCTTTATTTTTCATGTTGATATGGTGTTGGATTTTCACATCCTTTCTTTTCGTTCCATTATGAATACTCATTGTAGCGGTTTCCTCGGTTTAGCATCTTAGATCGTATATGTTTCTTGCTTTCACCTATTCAGTACTTGTGTAGAAGCTTAAAACATCTTCGAAAACAAACTGTTAGAAAATGTTTGTGCCTCGTGCCCATACATAATCAGTAGTAGTGGTCGTTTCTAGAAAATATTCAATTTATAATAGTAGTCAACAAACAGAATAACAATACGTGAAAAGAAATGTGCAAGTTTAATTCACGTTATGTTTTTCAAATTTGTCATGAATACATGTGCAAGATTTACGCTGTACTGTCTACTTCTCAGGGATTCCTCTGGACAGAACATGATTATTACTTCCTCAGGCATAATATGAATTTGTTTATAGGCCTGGTAGCCTCAGCATGTAAAATACATTTCTATAGAAGCCATTGCCGCAAGAACACATTATTTCTTCATTCAAGGCTTCTTACAAGGAGGCTAGATGCAGTATTGGTTCCAAGCTCCGTAGGGAGTAAAACATGGAGGTGATAAAGTCTTGGCCGCTGATATCGTGTCAAGCTATTTCAGATTTACAGCATGCCTGTTGATACATACGTTTTTTAATGGAATTTTTAAATCTGCACATTTTTATCTGTAAAGACATCTTCCTTTATTTTCCTTCCCTTGTCACTAATTTCATCGTTCATCTTTTAAGTAGATGTAACAATGCCAGAATTTATTGTATCAGCATTACATCTTTCTCTCTAACCAGACGACAGTTTGTTCTGTGTGTTCTGGTAGCCTTCTTGCTGTCGACGTGTGCAAGCCTTCAAGGTAAGCTATAGATTTATGAACTGTTACTAAAAATCATGCTGATGGACAAAGTTGTCGCCCTTTCAGTCTATGGGAATGTTCCCCTGAGGTGATAGTCCTCAGCAGCTTTTTTACCTGGTGCTACTTTCAGTGTGTTCTGTTAAATAGATGGACAAAGACAATAATAGATATAAGTTACCAAACCACAATGTTGCCAGATTGCAAATACTTTCCTGCGTGTACACCCAGAAACCCAACATGCGAGAGCAAATGAGGGACACGCGGCTAAGTCATATTTGTTAATGTAATTACATTTATTTTCGTAAATGTTCTGTGTTCTCATGCAGCGGTTTTCTAACTGTTGAAGATTTTTAACTTACAACGTTCAACATGTGTGGCTTAAGGGTTTAAGAAAACTATATTGGCCTTGTATGTTGTCCTATTCACCAACCCATAAGAAACATAGACCTCTCTACGCCATGAGACTCAGGTTGTCTCCACCTACAATATCACTGACTATCTCCCTCTTTATGTCTCTCAGTCGTTCGCTGTCTCGCTCTTTCTCCCCCACCCTTTTGAAAAAAAATTTACATGCCTTCTTTACTTTCCTTTTCAATAAAGCTGGTGCTAATATTTTATTTTAACTCTGTCAGATGCTGTCATTTCAAAGAGGGACGGTAAATACCGTCATGCTAGCGTGCATGTATGTTGGGACAAAAGTTAATTTCAGTTCTTAGAAAAGCGAATATAGTTTATACGTGTTTCGCAGTTTCCATGTAAATGTACTTTGAATTTTACTTGAGTTTGGCTTGTTATATTTATTTCCTGTCAATGTTGGGCACGCTGTTTTGAACAAATACATGATTTACATAACAAGATTGCAAGTTTGCAATGTAATAGGATTTCAGTGTTATATAATATGCATAACTATTTCAGAAAAATAAACTGCTAAATTTTAAAAGTAAAATGCTAAAATATTTAGAATATGATGCTAAGTTACTATTTAAAAATGTGCAAAATGTAGAAAAATGCAGAAGAAAATAATAAAAAATGAAATGTTAAATTATCACATTAATTAAAATTAAAACGGAAATAAAGGTTAAAAAATTTTAGTGCCAAAGCAGAAACTGCCGTAGGGAGTGATGTGTTACAGACTTCATCATACTTGGTCTAGCTTTATGAGATGGGGTGGCCAGTTCCATTCCTATCTACTTTTGTCTTCCATAACTCAGCAGAGTCAGGCACCCATTTATAACTGGGTAGACTGAAGAGTGATGCTGTCATATTTTGATTCCTGTTAGTGTGTCACGAGAGGAAAGCGTAAACGAGAAATGTCACAATAAAGGGTTTTAAAGAGTACGCAATTCTAGATAATTAACGAGTGGAGTGGAAGTCGAAGATCATCATCCTCATCTTCTTCGCGCCTTATGGAGCAAATAGCCACCACTGCATATGGCTACCTTGATAAAGCTACGGAAAGCACATGCTCTTGTAGCAGTGGTTTCTACAGCTATTTCTTTTATACGATGAATTTTCTAGTCTCATTCACAGCTTTTATTAAAAATGTAAAGACAGTCCCACATAATATACAGCTGTAGTGGAATGAGGTGTTAGAGACTTTACTACACTAGGTTCAGCATCGAGAGGTGGGATGACCAGTTCCCTTCCTCGTTGCCTTTTCCTTCCTTAATTCAAGAGCAAAGTCATGAACCCATTTACAGCTGGGTAGGCTAGAGCGTGTCAATGCGGTGAATCGAACCCGGCACCTTTACCGCGAGAAACCAGCGCTGTAACCACTCTGTCAATCGCACGCTCACAACTTTTATTACAAACAATTAATTTATATATTATCACCAGCCCATAACACTAATTTTCAAAAGGGGTGACAATCGACAATGTGGAAACCATAGAGGCATATCCCTTCTGTCCCTGGTAAAATCTACTCTAGAATCCTAGAGCAGAGGCTCCGACGCCTAGCTGAACCACAATTGGATGAGGTCCAGTGCGGATTCCGAGCAAACCGAAGTACTCAAGACATAATCTTCACACTCAGACAGCTGAGTGAAAAGGCCTGTCGTACGGATAGGTTTGAGTTATTTTTAGCCCGTCTGAGTAGAGTGGCTGTTGATAAGTAGGTGAGAAAGAAAGGTGTGAGAAAAAGATTTTTCACAGGTGATAGTTTAAGAAGAAGATATGTCTATGGAATGAGTAAGTTTCTCTATTCCATCCTATCTATACGACTATAATTTAGTACCAGACAATATTTCCCTCCTTATACATAGAAATATAAGTTTAACCACACATACACACACAGCTATGTGACAACAAGACACACAAACGTGAAAAACTACGGTTAATTGGGTATGGGTTTGACCAACACATAAAGTTAAGTTTTCTTTGTTGTTTATTATCATTTAAACTTGACAACATCAAATATCTAAAGAAAGATCAAATAAAATAAAATCAGAGTTACATACATATGAAAATAACAGAATAAATGTGACCTCCCCTTATTGAGAAAAGAACCCAAAAAGTTAATAACCCAAAGGTTAAAGGTTAGCACTATTTACAGAAAAAACAGTAAGGAAAACAAAATTCCTAGAAAAATACCACTCAGTAAAGTAACCAATTTTAAGCAAAATAACCAGGTTGGTACAAGTCTTGTAACCAAGAAAAATATTCACTCTCTCTGTCATACGTGGCCACTCAATCACTCCTTACCTACTCTTGGTGATGTCCCTTGGAAATCCAATAACCTGAATATATATATATATATATATATATATATATATATATATATATATATATATATATATATATATATATATATATATATATATATATATATATATATGTCGGCGTCTGTGGCCTAATGGATATGAACACAGTTTCATAATCCAGATATACCAGGTTCGAAACCTGCTGCAGGCGGTTTGGTAGCAGATCGCTTTGTGTGGATTTTTAACAATGGTATAAGCGCCGTACCGTTCAGAAAGCAATGGCAAATTACTGAATGAAAAAAAATTGCCTAGAAAAATCACAAACAGCCAATAAAAGCTGGGGTTGATTGCCACGTCCTGTAAAGGATAAGCAACTAACTTTATATATATATATATATATATATATATATATATATATATATATATATATATATATATATATATATATATATATATATATATATATATATATATATATATATATATATATATATATATATATCTTTCACAAAATGACCTCGAAACGTTTCATTTCTTGTGCCATCCCGTCATTCATTGTGTGCTCTACAAGTTCTATTTTCCTACCCTGGACATTATTTGGTATTTTCGAGTCATTGTTTACACTTCTTCCTGTAATAATTCGTCATGTCTGTTTACCTAATAATCCCTGCTAAGAGAGTAGACAGGTGATGTAACATTTATCAAAAGTCATGTTGGTAAAATTACCTTGTGCAAAACATGGGCACGCTGGATTAACACGTAGATCGCCCCGCGAGTTGATTAACGCTGATTTGGCTATTGTGATTTCGCAATTTCTCTCGTGGAGAGAACACAACCCAGCTGGTCACATGATGAATGTTTGTTTGCACAGGTACATGACAAAATTGTATCCACGTAGTGACATATTGTTTGACACGCACCTGACAGACGGAATGTTGTAATAGCTTCCGGGAAGATATGATCAGTAATAAATTCAGGAAGTTGTGAATTGTAAATGTGATAATCCTAGACGGAAAATCACTCTACCTTATATGTAGAGTGACAGTTTGAATTTCACAAACGTACGAGTCACACAGAAAACTCAATGAGGAAAGTTATCATAACACTCATGATTGAAAACAATTGGCTAGGCAATTCTGAATGGTATAAACAACACTTATGATTGAAGCCTGGTCAAATAGTAACAACCAGGTGCGTGGGACGAAAGTTGTAATATAATCTGACACTTTCAGCGGTTTAGAGGACTGTAACTCACCTCATCAAGAAGACAATCAGCTAGCCAGAGTAAGGAATGGGATCAGAATTCCATTTATCGGACCGGACCTTGTTTGAGCATCTTGTGGACTTATATCACAGGAAAACTCTACCTACATTAACACGGAAGACCGGAATCCTAGGAATTTGAAATACAAAGTCAGAGTGGGAGCCTAGTGTAAAGTAATACCCAAGACAGCGTGTAAGAGGCATCTTAAACAAGTTGCCGTAACTATTTCTCTGAGCCAGGAGTCAGTATTCCTAAACAGATTTTAAGGTGAGTTGTACATTTTAAAATTCTATACTTTGCATTTATTAACATATGAAAATTGCTAATGGATGTCCAAGTCATCTGAGGCTGGCAACCTCAGCATATAGAATGATTGTTTCATGAAACACCACTGAAAGAGCTGGTGACTGCTTTATGCGGGTTTCTCATGAAGAATCAAAAGCAGAGGTAGTCCCTAGATTCACATGGAGCAGGGAGTGGATGTTGATAGAACTGATGTTCATACTTATTATCTTATTCACCTTTTCAACCAGTGTAAATGTAGATTTTCAATATAAATGTAATGAATGTTGAGGTAGATGGGATGGTGCAATAAAAAAAAGGGGGGGGGGGGAGCACATAATTGTGTGTCAAGAAACCCACTATTCAGGATGGTATTTGTTTCTTTCTTTCATAATACTAGTCGGTGCTTTCAGTTGAGAGTACTATCGCTGGAATAAAGTGTTTTGTATAAGTGGCCTGCTGTCAACGCTGGACAGCATCTTCAGACGGGTCTTGAAGACGCACCAGCTTCGTGATTACTCCCTGCTATTTCTTGGTACGTGTCACAACCTCCAGACTTGACAAGTGGCGTGAGTGAACCAGTATATAACCTGCAAAGAACCAAACTTCGGCTGGCGCAGAAACCAACAAACTTACTGGCAGCTAAGTACACATTCAAAAGCTGCCAAGTGAACGTTCAGACTATTCCCTCAATATCGATAACATCGAGCAGTGATGATAACTCTTTTTTTAAGGGAATTATTCATTGTACACTGTTAAATATAATTGATTATTAAATTTGTTATTTGTATATATACACATTTATAGTTGACTTATCCTTTTGAGTCTACTGCAGCCGTAGGTCTCAGTCACCTTAAATACACTTAAAACAGAGCTACTAAATTAAGATTTCACTTAATTAAATCAGTTGCGGGCTTGAACGAGCTAAATCATACAATATATCTCTTCACAAAAGTTGTCGGGCAGATAATAAGTTAACTGTGCTAAGACATATTCAGCATTGTTCTTGATTTCTTAATATCTTGTGAACACTACCTCAAGGTAGAAGCATCTTCATCCTTCTATCTGCGTCTCTGCCAGGAGTAATCTTGTGCGACGGTAGATACATTTGAAGACACACATTTTTTTTTTTTTAACCAGCGGCACTTGGGCTTTCAGCCCTTCGGCCCAATGACATGTCATTGCGAGGCTGGGGAACCTGAGGACTTTCCTTCCAACCCGGTTAGGAGCTTCGCTCCTTCCCATCCACAGAGGGTTTATCACAGGAGCCGTTCAGGCTATTCAGTCAAATTTCCGGCCGTAAACATTTCTTCAAACGCCGACGCCCGGGTTTGAACCATGAACACCTGGTCGCCAGTACAACGCCGAAGCCATTACACCAGCGCGGCTCCCGAAGACACACATTAGATACTCTAGGTTTGGCCATTGTTGGACCATCACTGCAATGCAAAGGGGAGGCAACCCGTGACACCACCCTGTCTTATTATCTTGTTAGCTTATGTGAATGCCGGCACTTTTTAAACTGTTTATTTGGCTTTATTTTGTGTGTGTGGTTATTTTAAATTTATGTCTAACGGCTTTCCTAGTGCACTAGTGTTATTATTTGCATTGTTCAATAGTAAAGCTGAGACATGTTCACTTTCGTTTCCTATTTAATATTTAAAAAAAAGAAAGAAATTACATTTAAAGTTTTGCTCTTGTGTTTTACTGCAATAAAAGTGGTTTTTCCAGCTGGCAGTAGCGTGTCATCGTCACTGACGGTGAGTAACCCGCACCCGGATGGTTTCGAAGGCGCCTTCAATTTTGTTCTTCCCGAGACCTATGTGGGCTGGGTTGTCAATGCTACCTTCAGCGTGGAAGTAACTAGCATAGAGGTGAGACTGTGTGTTTGCATGTGTACGCAATAGGAGTCTTTGTAGGTTAACGAACAAGAAACAAACAAAAAGAATCAAAAGAAAACAAAACTCGCGGTCTTATAATGAGTGTCGCGCCGTGTCATAATAATAATAGCACATTCAGTCATAACTAACTATGGGAAAGAACTTCGACAGTATTGCTCGCTAGCAGAATGTGGCCTGAATGTGCAATCTTATGTGTAGTGACTTCGCACGCACTAAGCTTTATGATGAACTGGTCTTCCTGTGGCTTGACGCTGCGTGCTATGAACTTTCAGCGAGTGAATTACATAAAATAGATAAACTGGCTGCACGGTGCTGTCACCACCTTTTGCTTACGGAGGTTATCGGGTTGTATTCTTCCTTCTAAGTGAGGAAGTTGTGATGTCCTGATTGAATTCTACTATCCTAGCTTCTTAACAATTAGGCGTTGGACTCACATGTATGGATAACCTTCCCAACGAATCCTTCTTGAAAAGCACATATTATTTATTCAGCAATAGGATTGTGAAATCTACACTAGACATGCAACTTTGGGAATTCTAACAACCCGTCACTCTTATCGTGTTTAATGTGCGGAATACACATTTCCTCAAATATGTATTTCTCTCTTGACCACGGTTGCACGATTTATGGAAACCTCTCCAACTCCGCCAACAAGTCAATAATGTGCTGCGTTTTGAGCGGGTGCATGGTTAGGCGTCTGTTGTTGGTGTTGTTGATTTCGTCTACTATGTTGCTGTAATACCCTGTTCAACCTGAAAGTTGGTTATAATTGGGGTATATAGGGTGTCTACTATCTTCGGTGCTAGCCTGTTGTTAGTCCTGAAAAGGACTGGTCCTAAAAAGGACCACTAGCTGCCTGTCAGGATACCTCTTTGCTCTTGTCCATTCGGGGTGTCGTGGCGTGTTCATGGTGTACATTTGTTGTTTTCCTATCTGGCTTGTTAGGTTTTTTGAGTTTTTGCCCTCCTCGTTTCTGCTTCTTGTGTCTTCCTTTTCTCCAGTATCTGGGAAAGCGCTTTTTCTATCATTGTTGGGAGTAGCTCTTCCCACGTTTCCTCGATGACTTCTTCGTTTGATTGGTCGTTCGTTTTAGTGTCTTTTGTGTTTGATGTAATTTCTTCAATGGTCATTCTTTCTGCCTCTATTCTTTTCAGTAGTTGTTCGTTTCCATCTTTCAGTTCTATCAGTTTCCTTACATCTTCTTCTACCTGTTGCTGAATTCTTTTCATGTCTTGGTGTATTATTTTTATGTCGTTTATGAATTGTTGTTGTTTCGCGCTTTCCGAGCTGTCATGTATTTCTTCACATCTGTCAGTTGAGGTTCTGTTTTTGTGTGGCTGGCGGTTTTCTCTCTCCTTTCGCAGTTGTTGTTTCAAATCTCTCACTTCAGTCGTGAGCCGTCTGACTTGTTCCGTTAGGCTGTCTTGGCGCCTATCACCTAGAGTACTTGCCTTCAGTGTGTTTTTTGCCTCTTGGTACGATACTCCCTTTCCAATGGCAACTGTAATTATTTGCCTTGTTTGTTGGTATTCGGGACATCCTCGGTATCGTGCTCCGTGCTTTCCGAGGCAGTTGGTACATTTTCTATTGTTATTTGGTGCTTTGTAGTCTTGGTCTTTTTTGGCCTTTGGGCAGTCTTTGTATTCGTGGCTGCCCGCACAGTATCTACAGACCGTCTCTTTTCTGCACGTGTTCCTTGTGTGAGAAAATCCCTGGCACTTTGAACATTGTATCACTGGCGGGATGAAGGCATGTGCTCTTCGAGGTCTATTCTGGATAGTGATGTTTTCTGGGACTGTTTTTCCCTGTAGAGTCACTATTATCAGTCTGGTGTCTTCTTTGTTCCAGGATTTAAGCCTTTCTGCGTGTGTGAATCTGTACCGAGGGTTTTCGGCCTGGATGTAGCTGAGGGCCTCTGTGTCTGACAAGCTGGTGTCTATCCCTTTGATGACTACTCTCTTGGTTTCAGTGTAGATTTCTGCTTGGATTTTGATCCGGTGTGGTAGCTGAAATTCTTTAGGCACGGATGCCAGAGCAGTAATCAGCGATTTAGTTTTTTCTGTATCATTCAGGGCAAGTGTCACTCCCTGTTGGTGCCTTCTGATACTTATTATGCCTCTTTTGCCTACTACTTTCTCCAGGACATTGATTACTTTGTCGTCCGGGAGTGCCCTGAGTGTGGCTTCTCCTTCGGACAACTGCGTAATTTTTATTTTGCGCTCTTGATCCTGTTCTTTGTGAATACTTTTTCTTAGTTCGCCTGGGCGGCATCTCCCATCTGCTACCACTGGTGGAGTATTTGTCTTTGGGCTCGGTGCCCTGTCCTCTTCTGTCTGCTCGTGATTTTGCTTCTCTTGTTCACCTCGGGGGACTTGGCTGTTCTCTGTTGGATTCAGGCGTATCTCGATGTCTGACACTGGAGCCGCCTCAAATAGAGGCGTCTGTGGGAGCTTGGTGGTCTTTTATACCTGTAAGGGGCGGGATTTTTCCATCCACGCAGTCGCATTGCTGTGACAGGCGGACGGGATGGTTTCCCGATGAATTGAAGATTCTAGTGTTACTCTTGAAAGAACTCGCGGAGAATCCAACATAATAAAATCAAAAGTAGGATACCCATTTTATTTACTCAAGGCAGATAAAACATATCACTGTGTATTTTAAATTTCAACATGCACCATAATATAACCGACGGACCTAGTGTCAAGGCTGAACGGTTCTCGCCTCGTTACAATGAGAAAAGACTCCAACATTAAAAAAAATTCTAAATGGATTATTTTTATATCCTCTCAGGTGGGGGTAGCTAAAAATATTAAGGCGAGTTATAATAATACAGGGATGCCCCTTATCAACCACTCTATTTTTAACAGTCATAGACTGGGTGATGCGCCAGACAACAGAGGGCAGTCCAACAGGAATAAGATGGACAACATTTTCTACATTGGAAGATCTGGAATATGCAGATGACATTGCACTACTAGCACATTCACATCAACACATCCAGGAAAAAAAAGGATAGACTTAATAAGTTTAGCCAGCAGGTGGGCTTGAACATCAATTTAAAGAAGTCTGAGGTCATGACGCTCAATGTGAGCAGCCCTGAGCCCATATCAGTAAGGAATCAACAACTGGTACAGACAGACACCTTCACATACCTAGGATGCATAGTAACACCAGACGGCGGGGCAGGCAAAGACATCAACATCAGAATGAATAAGGCAAGAACAGCCTTCTTTAGCCTAAACAACATCTGGAAGTCCTCCAAATACAGCACAAGCACAAAATTAAGATTATATCAGAGCTGTGTGCTTTCTGTGCTTCTCTATGGTGCGGAATGCTGGAGAGTTACAGAGAAGGAAATGTCGAAATTGTCCTCTTTTCACACAACATGCCTAAGAAAAATTCACCGAATCTTTTGGCCGAATACCATCACTAACCAAGATCTGCTTACTCGTAGCAAGCAAGAGGACATGCACACCATCATAGCTGGCAGACGCTGGAGCTGGGTTGGCCATGTCCTCAGAAGAGACCCCGATGCCATCACAAGAACAGCTATGCTTTGGACCCCTGAAGGAAAACGAAAGAGAGGCCGACCAAAAACAACTTGGCGGAGGACTGTGGAGGCTGAGATGCAAAGAATGAACCAAAGTTGGGGCACTGTACGAAGGATGGCCACCGACCGAGCAAAGTGGAATCAATTTGTTGTTGCCCCACAAGACGCCACTAGGCGTGATGGCCACTGACTGCTTTGACGGTCGGCGGCTAAGGATCAAAGAAGAAGAAGATAATAATACAAATTGAAAGTGATGAGATCGGAGAACAGAACGGCTAAAAAGGAGTGTAGATGGGAGAGATTAAAACAAAATCGACTAGAAAAGGTAAAAAGTGGGAAAGAATTGGACCGGACCATGACAATGAGCAAACTTGCACCCACTTTGCGACTTTAAGTCTTCATCAAAGTACAAGATGCATTTAAAAAAAAAAAACGACACAAACTGATATCTACTCACTAGTAACTCAGTGCTCCATTAAGAATTTGATTTCCCTCGATGTTTCTCATTATTAACTATTTTTAAAATCATTTCAAATCCAGAGGGAAAAGCTCAAGAACAAAGCTGAGCAAAAATGCAAGAAATAGCAAATACCTCCAATCAGGTCAAAACGTCGCGGCTTGCCCAGTTCTGGTGTGTTGTTACAGCATGATAATGCGCGGCCTCACACAGCTCGTGCGACAGTAACGAAAATCACCAATCTGCGTTTGGAGTGTCTTCCACATCCTACATATTCACCGGAGCTTGCACCGAGTGATTATCATGTGCTTGGACCCCTCAAGGAGGCACTCGGTGGCAAGAAGTTCAGTACGGATGATGAGATGAAAGAGGCGGTGCATACGTGGCTACGCAGTCAGAAGAGTTCTTTTCTCGCAGAATCCAGGCATTAGTGAAGCGCTGGCACACCTGCATTGAACGTGGTGGGGACTATGTTGAAAAGTGATTAAGTGCTTTCATTCCTATCTGTGCATATTCTGTTAATAAAAAAAAAATATTAAGGTTACGTTTTGACTACTCTTCGTATGTTAAGATTAACAAAGGTAAATAAAGTTAAAGGGAGTCCCATATCAGACACTGCCGTAAGGGGGTGAAGTGTTAGAGACTTCACCATACTAGCATCGAGATGTGGGGTGACCATTTCCCGTCCTCGCTGCCTTTTCCTTCCCTAACTCAAAGTCAGGGACCCACTTACAGCTGGGTAGACAGGAGCGTGTCGGTACCGTGATTCGAACCCGACAACTTTACCGCGAGAGACCAGCGCTCTAACCACTCTTTCAATCGAACGCTCATGTTAAGATTTTGCAGACTAAATAAAAGTGTGTGGTGACAATGATGATGGTATGGATGGGGATGATGAGAATGATAATAAAAATTTGCGACCTCTTGTCAAATTATCTCTGCTTGTATATGACGTGATGTCGTACTTGAAATTTAGATATTTTGACGGCTCGAAATTATTGATTTCCTTTCCTCTCCCTGTCGAGAATAGGGCTTCCACTGTAGCTAGTCATATGGAGACATGCATCTAAGAATTGATGTGCTCTTGTAGCGGTAGTTTATATAGCTATTTGTTTACATGATGACGTTGCCTGTCCCATGCACCACCTCATGTTAGTCAACTCTTACCAATAGCCTTAAGGAGCAGTAACTCTATTCCTTCTTACAATGGGTTCAGACGTATAGAAGGAATCTATATATCAAGAACCAGAATCGTATCAATAAACGCATTTAAAGTGGGACAGATAATTTCATGCTTATAGAGCAACCCAGAAGTGCTAGACAGGCATTTGCTTGGAACTCATAGGGTTAACTGAAAAGGAGAAATCCATTCGTGACTTGATTGTGAAATTTTGAACACCGATCTCAGATCCATTGTAGTGAACAAGGGAAAAGCAAAAGACAGGAAAACATTCGATATTTGCTGTGACATTCCAAGCACTACTAAGAGCGAAAAGAACTAAATTAGAAGCACAGAATTCATACTGCCATATGAAGTTATTGATACATTTTAATTCAGTCCTGGTTTGAACCCTTCCTTATGTGTTATAAATGTTTGAACTATAACGTTTGCGCAAAAGAGGCATTTCTATTTTTTTTTTAGGGGGGGGGGGGATGGGAGGGGGGAGGGGGGGGGGGGAGAAAAGGGGGGGGGCATGGATTATGGGACACAAACGAGCAAATATAAACGTTTTGAAAGAAAAAAATTAGGATAATCTGTGATTCCTCGAATCCAAATCTACTAAAATCAGTTGCCTAAACACGTTTTAAAAAGATGTACTTTGACCAGCATCAAAATCCAATATGACCGTTGCTTTCGTAGCTATCAAAAACCCCTTACTATTACATTCATTTTTATGCGTAACTACAGTATAATTTTTGTGGACTAAATCTATACATTTTAAGTGATATCCTGCAAGTATTTCTGAAAATATTATTTTACTGGAACGCAAAATCCAATTTACTGAAGTGCGAGAAGAAATTATTGGCAAATTGCAATTCTTCTATATACTGTATCGTTTACAAGTTATAAGAGACATTTATTAGACCTGACTGCTCGTTAATCCAACTAGAATGTTTTTTAATGTCGTAACTGTTACCTATTCTTTGCTTGACAACCAGCTCTCCCTTGGAGTGATTATTTCTCACTCTGCTGATGGACGGAACTGGATTCTCGTAAATAAGGACAGAGCTGTGTTCAAGCCAGGAAACTTTGAACTGAGGTAAGTTTCGGAAAATTCATTCATTCATCTTTTTTTCTCCCAATCCTTTCGGGGCATGGAACCATCACTGTGGCTGACCTCCTTATTTCAAGTAGCCTGCATCAAAGTACATGATCACACAGCAGTAGTTTCTGTTGCAGTCTGTTATACACGATGAAATAGCCGGCCCCAAAAACCAGCTTAAATTAGTCGCCTTGTACGAGTACTTCATGCCTGAGGGAACTAGTTATGTTCTTACTTTGTATCCACGGAGTCTTCTAGCAGTTTCGGAGAATAAAGTAGTGAATATTGTCACGGGTTGCCTCCCCTTACTCTGCAGTAGTGGTCCAACAGTGGCTAAAACCTAGAGTATCTAATGTGGGTCTTCAAAGGTGTCTACCTTCGCGTAAGACTATTCTTGAAATAGTTGTAGATAGAAGGGTATGGATGCTTCTACCCCGAGGGAATGATCACAAGATATTTCAGAAGTCAAGAACAATGCTGAATGAGTCTTAGCACGTTAACTTTGTATCCGACCCGCCGCCTTTTGTGATGATGGATATAAATGATTTGCTCGTTCAAGCCCCCAGCTGATTTATTTCAGCGAAATTCCTTTTTGATTTAATTCAGCGAAATTCTTTTTATTAGCACGATATATATATATATATATATATATATTATATATATATATATATATATATATATATATATATATATATATATATATATATATATATATATATATATATATATATATATATATATATATATATATATATATATATCATTATATACTAGGGGCTCTGGATCATACGTATGCCTTTCTCCCTCTTCTCCCTGTAATGATTAATTCAACTATGAATTTGTCAGAATCGACATATACAAATTTAATAATCAATTACTTTGAAACAAATGTAAATAAATATGAAATGGTAATTATGAGAAACTATGGTTCATCATAGATCTCTTTTTCAGAGATGAAAATATAGTCTTTTGAGATGGCCTGCTAAACTTATAACTTAGCTTCCAAATTGCTGAAATGTTGTGCTGCTGGTTCCGTTACTTCGTCTCTGTGGCAAGGGCACTTCTCCAAAAGATTCTGGAGGTAACCGCTTCCGGTCAAGGCAGGGATCTTCACCACCCGTGGGATGTAGGTTTTACGGGTCGATTTTAAGCTCCGAACCACAGACTATTACAGCTGGTAACGTGAGTAGAACCTCAAATTGTCTCTCCAGTCCGTACCACCAACATTAGAGGGAATAAAAGAACACATTCCGCTACTAAGTATTTGTTTTCCTGATTTAGATCAGCGCCTTTCCCTGCTGTCAGTCACCGATTTTTAAATCAGAATTTGTACTCTCCCTGAGTGTATATCATTGTCATATGGTGTGTATTGGGCAACTAAGACAGTAGTTTTCGCCGGGAATAGCCTATGAGATATTAGGTAGAAGGTCTCAAGAAATTGGTTCGTTAATATAGAATAGAGACCTTTCCGAGATAAGGACAAGAAAAAAAGAATGCGAATGCTTTCTACTAGACAGTGTTTTCTAATGAATTATGGAAATTTCCCCACGACATTAGCTTCTGCCCTTAGATCCCGTAACAGAAAAAGCCTCCAACCTGATCTGCGGGTAGAAATATGCCTATATGTAAATATTTAACACCGACAGGACAAGTGATACATTAACGAACTAAATAATGATCAAACAATTATTGGGTTTATTAATTAAATATCTACACATATAGGGTTAGTAGTGATTAGAACGTGATGATGGTAAAAGACGATTCACACAAAAACACACAGATGAGATATTAATTTTGTAAATTAAATAGAAAAATGAACTTGTGTAAAGCGAAATGATGATGATGTGATATGATAAGTGTTACCAAAATGGTGAGTAATCTACACTGTCCACGTGTCTTTAAATGCTTCGCCCGGGTAGGATGATTCACATGTATGCATATAATGTCCCAAGTTGTTATAAGTTATGTCGAGTGGGTTATTTCTAAGTCGAGGACGTTCTGATGAAAACTTTTGTTGTATTGAGAAAGTTGACGATATACAGTCCTTCACTGTTTGAGAATATCTCTGTAGCGTTGACCAACAGTTAACAGTTGTCGTATGAAAAATGTCTGTTGTCTAATCTCCGAAGACTACTGGTCAGACTGGATATCTTCACGAAATGTTCGTGATATGTGACTCATTAACTTGAGTATGTAATCGTGATTCGTGAAATATACTTTGGAGTAAGCTACACTGTATATCCGACTCAACTCGTGACTATGGAGTCTGCTTCATAGAATGCGCTTAAGAGTGTGTTGCACTTGGTATAAATACGAGAATCAAATTTTGAGCTCTTTAGTTTGACTTCAGATGGTAAGCTTTCGATGGAGCTGAAATTGATATTTAAATAAGTAATCAACTGTGAGCTTTATATTGACTCAAGTAGTAAGCTTTCGATGGAGCTGGTGGAGCTGAACTTGATATTCTTCTTCTTCTTTGATCCATAACCGCCAACCGTCAAAGCAGTCAGCGGCCATCACGCCTGGTGGCGTCTTGTAGGGCAGCAACAAATTGATTCCACTTTGCTCGGTTGGCGGCCACCCTTCGTACAGTGCCCCAACTGTGGTTCATTCTTTGCTTCTCAGCTTCCACAGTTCTCCGCCAAGTTATTTTTGGTCGGCCTCTCTTTCGCTTTCCCTCGGGGGTCCATAGCATAGCTGTTCTTATGATGGTATCGGGGTCCCTTCTGAGGACGTGGCCAACCCAACTCCAGCGTCTGCCAGCTATGATGGTGTGCATGTCTTCCTGGTTACTCCGAACAAGTAGTTCTTGGTTGCTGATGGTGTTTGGCCAGAAGATTTGGAGATTTTTCCTTAGGCATGTTGTGTGAAAAGATGACAATTTCGACATTTCCTTCTCTGTAACTCTCCAGCTCTCTGCGCCATAGAGAAGCACAGAAAGCACACAGCTCTGATATAATCCTAATTTTGTGCTTGTGCTGTACTGAGACGACTTCCAGATGTTGTTTAGGCTAAAAAAGGCTGTTCTTGCTTTGTTCATTCTGTTGTTGATGTCTTTGCTTGCTCCACCGTCTGGTGTTACTATGCATCCTAGGTATGTGAAGGCATCTGTCTGTTTCAGTTGCTGATTCCTTACTAATATGGGCTCAGGGTTGCTCACATTGAGCGTCATGACCTCTGTCTTCTTTAGGTTGATGTTCAAGCCCACCTGCTGGCTATACTTATTAAGTCTATCCGTTTTTTCCTGGATGTGTTGATGTGAATGTGCTAGCAGTGCGATGTCATCTGCATATTCCATATCTTCCAATGTAGAAAGTGTAGTCCATCTTATTCCTCTTGGACTGTCCTCTGTTGTCCGGCGCATCACCCAATCTATGACTGTCAAAAATAATGTTGACAAGGGGCATCCCTGTCGTACTCCTGTTTTCACTTCGAAAGATACATTACTCAATCCAACACTGCACGTAAAGTTAGAATAGAGGCTTTTTATGATGGAAACAATGCGGCTGGGAATTCTATAAGCCCTCAGAATTTTCCATAGGCTGTCCCTGTGTATGCTGTCGAAAGCCTTTTCAAAACAACAAAGTTAATGTGTCACCGTTCACTTTGCTAGGAGCATTATAAAATGCTCAAGCAGGAATTATAAGCGGTGATTTGGTTTTGGTTAAGAGGGAAAGTATGAAAAAATGGTTTAAGAAATAAGAATAGATTTGAATAAAGACTATTTGTCTTGCTAAAAGGGGGATAATATGAGTGAAGTAATGCTTTGATCAAAGGGAGAAGACTCTAATTATTAAGGTCAGGGGAGGAAAGTGCTTAATTACACTTAAGTAGATTTGGTGAGTTGGTAATTATGGTTTAGAAAATGTACATATAAGAATTGTATAGCAAGCTGTAGAGAAGACAATATAAGGTTAAGTCAAATTATGCAAAGGGAGACAATGGTTAATTACCTCCCTTATATGATTAAGTGAGTTGAGGAAAAAATATGCACGTGAAAAGTTTACCAGGACAACGGATGACACTTCACTGAGTTGTTTACACAGCGGATAAGCGTGAACATATTTCAGCTGAGCGAAGAATATGAGGAACCAATGATTTTACAGTAAACGAGGACAGATGAGCTAGTAATGATTTTATAGAAGAGAACCCATTTAGACGCGCTGTTGAGCGGTCGCAGTTTTCGGAGGAGCAATCCTGGTAAAGGACGTAGAGTGGCAGGAATGTGTTTTTGCCAGGCTCAAGTTATATTTCTGTGAGAAACAGAACGAATACTTCTGAAGAATCCTATAGACCTAGTTAGAGTAGTAGAATCTATTCACAGATGAAAGACAGAACTGTGTTTAAAATATAGGTTTAGAGATAAGAGGTGATAGTAAGAAATATGAGTGTTGTGAGGATTCTGTGCAACCAAAGTAAGTAGGTCCTTTGGCTCATAACTTTTGATAGACATTGAATAGAATGATTTCAGAAGTAGAAATAAAGTATTACAAGGTTAACGACGCTTACAATTAAGTGAGCGCAGAATAATGAGAAACGAAGCTGAAGCTACAAAATTGACTATGAGGAGAATAAACTGAGACTAATTAAGTGAGCTTGAGAAGATTTTACAGGAGAACAGGGATTTAATAGCCGTGCTGGGCTATTGTATAATGAACTTTGCAACATCGACTGCTACAAGTAAGATGAGTAAGCAATAGAAGGCTGATTGTATTTACAGGATGAAACATGCGCTCTCTAGCAGGTATAAGTATGAGGATACCGCAACAGGTGTACCCAATGTATTGATTTGCATATATGATTTTTAAGATGATGGTATTTGATTAAATTGAGTAAAATTGACAGGATTAGTAGATGAAAGAAACCAACTCAGGAAAGAGTTGATGAAAGGCTTGGGAGAAGCCAGAATAAATAGAAAAGCCTTAAGGGAAGAAAATATGTATAAACCATACCTGAATATGTTCTCAGGCAGAGAGCTGTAACTATATATATAGATATGTGAATGTGCCCAGAAGGAATGGGACATACAAGAGGCAGTTAGGAAATGTTTGTACCTGGAATTTGTACCACATGCCTCCTGTTATGATGGAATTTTTGATGTAAATAAACCACTTGTTTTGATGGAACACTTCTCAAGTTGGGTTAACTCTCTAAAAGGTTGTTGAGTGCTAGAGTAAACAAGATAATAGACATAAGGGAATAACTACTATACGAAGTTGTCACTTAAGTAACATCATAAGAAGGGATGGAACGAGTTTAGGTTGGAAGTTTGAGAAAAGATCATCCAGGAATCAATAACTCTGGCGGTGAGGGCCAGTATTAAGATATACTCTTACTTGGAAGATAAGTCAATGGATCAAATTGACAAATAGAAGGTAGACAACTAGGCCTGCCCCAGTCACCTAGTTTACTTTAAAAGAAGAACCACCACTGTGACATTTAGTTTAATTAGTACCGTAACCAGTTCTGGAAGCTATAATAAGAAGAGATAGCACTGTCACACGTTAGTTTAATTGGTGCCTTCTTGGACTAGTCTTTAAAACACCCAGTCCAGCGGTGACAAATGTACAGCTGTCTCTGCCATTCTGAGCACTGCTCTATAATTTTCCTGAGGATAAATATATGATCTGCACATCTTCTGTTCTTTCTGAAGCCCGCTTGTTCTTTCCTTGATATTACTATGAGAATAAACCTGTGAGCTTTAGCATGACTCGTGTACTAAGCTTTCGAGTGATTTGAACTTGTGCGCACGTGATATAAGTTGACGAAAAATGCCGTGTCCACCGTCTTAATCGTGGGCGAGAAACATTCCTTTTTAATTAAGGAATGAAGAATGTCCTATGGTGAATTCTGCTATCCAAATGTCGGCTTTCATAGTTTCTCTCTTGTTAGACGTCAAACACGTGTAGACTCAGACTTCTGATGGACTGAAGACACACAAAAGTCTTCGTAAGTTTTTACACTTAATGTCACTGGTTGACTTTCATTTATGCTACTCCTTACTAAGGATGATTTCAATTCAATAGTAATTATGTGCCGGCGTCTGTGGCCTAATGGATATAAACGCAGTTTCATAATCCAGATAAACCAGGTTCGAAACCTGCTGCAGGCGGTTTGGTAGAAGATCGCTTTGTGTGAATTTTTAACAATGGTATAAGCGCCGTACCGTTCAGAAAGCAATGGCAAACTACTCATCATCATGTGACGTATTCTTTCCAGAACGTTG
Organism: Oreohelix idahoensis; assembly: GCA_024509875.1. Taxonomy (NCBI): domain Eukaryota; kingdom Metazoa; phylum Mollusca; class Gastropoda; order Stylommatophora; family Oreohelicidae; genus Oreohelix; species Oreohelix idahoensis. The sequence goes on from JAMPIV010004021.1 coordinate 138,707, forward strand.
TCTCCATTACAGCTGCTCTGAACGCATCACGATTCTGGGCAAGTCGACCTGCATCAGCCAAAGACAAGTTCAGACTCTCTGTGATGTCCTGGGTCCACCGTCGTCTAGGTCGACCCCTTCCCCTTTTTCCAGGGACCATGCCTTCCATCACTTGATTAGCCATTAGGCAAACTACTGAATGAAAAAATTGCCTAGAAAAATATCACAAACAGCCAATAAAAGCTGGGGTTGATTGCCACGTCCTGTAAAGGATAAGCAACTAACATAGTAATTATGTATGACTGTTACGTACTTTTTGGGTACCTGATACGGGTACGATTCCTTAATAGCTTGACTTGCTATGGATTGGATCAAGAGTGCAACAGACTCCACTCTGTCTCTATTTAGGCCTTGAGTCGCCTTCCAGGGTTATCCTTATTAGCTTTACATGTAATAATACTGTGGGTTCAATTTTGGCCAGACATATCCCAACTCCCTGGCCCGCACACAGGCACTCAGGCACTAACACGTCAATAACCATTGGCAATGTACAAACGTTTATTACAACACAATGTTGTTCATCTCATCAAGTGCATATTATAAGAATTCTCTTCTAGGCGTGTCTATACTACCGTCTCGTCCTCGGAGACATCATGCATTTTAATAAAGTCTGGTACTCACGCATTTAGAAACTTCACACTCTGCTTATGCCTAAAATGATAACACACTTGCAGTTGAAGGTGTAATACAATTGATGGTAACATAGCATGCAGGTGAATTAATAACACAAGCTGAAAATATCGTCCACACGGACATATGCCATCTACACAAGCCGAAGACACAAGCCCAAGTGTTTTAAAGGACGCTCAACGTGTCCCAATTCAAAGTTGCCGTCTGCTATCAATTTTGAGCAGAAGTCAAGACGTCACTTCCTGTAACCACGGGCTACCGTGTATAAACAATATACATCAGGAAGTGATCGTATACAAAACATGATATGATATTTACTCATATCAGTACCGTAACAGTAGCAAAAGTGGACATGAGTCTGGCTGCTGTTAAGATGGTACGCACCAGAGTATGTAATAAGTAGATAATTGTAAATTAAATTCATCGCGCATGAGAGCGCACATATTTTGTACTTTGACTTTATACGGCCTTCCTGATGGAAGCCATTGCGTACAGATTTACGAGTATGTGTTACTTAAATTTATGAAATATAAATATATTGATTTTCTGCCAAGGAGAATCTAGTCAGACCATTCGGGGAAAATTGCTGAACCTTGTATTAGTATGGACTGAAAAATGGATTGCAGATTAAATTATTATATCCAGCCGATCACTCCAAGTACGTGCCACTTGGAATATTTGTATTACTACGAAATATAATTTTGCCGCCTTATGGGTTACGGCGTATGAAGAGAGGTCAAACAAATCATGGACTTAGAAGTTGATTCCGCACTACTTATGATGAAGTCTCAATTTTTGAGTTACGGATCTTCCGGTTATGTATTGTTCACAAGGCTATATTAAGATGGGGTTTGCGTCAATATATTACATACCCTTGGCACTTATATGTATGACTGCCCTTGAGGGGGTCAACCGTCAGTAAGAATATTTTGTCAAGCCAATGGCTCTGAAGTTCTAAGATGAACAGTTGGAAATCATGACTTTGTATTATAGTCAGCTGTTTACATAATTGATACCATGAATAACCTATGTCTCGTTCGTGTCTAGGTAATCGTAAAAATAAACTGTTGGTGGAATTTAATCTAATCATGAGTTCCAGTGTCCGTCAATTGACACTGTTGGAGTTAGCATTATGTTGAAGATAACCGTTGCCTTGTCTACACTTTCAACACGACATTCGCGTCTCAATACAAGCCATTAATTCAACACATCACTGCAACACAGATGTTCGACTACAACAGCTCAAGGAGTAGTTTCGACAGCTGGTGTCTCAATATTGAAACGAAATTATACTTTCAACCAACAACCACAAGAACACGAATTCAACAGTTGGTGGCCAGCTTTCAAGGGAACGATTAGAAATTTCAAGACAATGAATCGTGTGAAAATGTTCGTGTGCTTTCAAGGCGACAACATCCAGGATAACGGTTTTTTAAGATCAACCATCACAGTCAACGCTGAACTTCATTGTTAATCAACGTGGAATGGCAGCACGTTTTTACCTCTATCGTTGTATTGTAGCTCAGTAATACAGCGCCCGTATGCCAAAATCGACAATTCCGTGAAAACCGGGGAAATTTGTTCTTATCAAAAACAGATAAGTAATACGCTAAGATTCTTGTTCACCTTACATATTTAGCTGAGCCCTAATTTAACATGTCCAACTTGATACTTCTTGTTTTATGTTCAATGTTTTTCGTGGGAGGTTGGGTTCGGTGGCTTACGAAGGAAACATCCCAGTTTCACCCCAGGGCCTTCGTAAGTGTTCTTAAGGGACACATTTACAGACTTCCCGCAGTGGAATGTTCCAACACGTAAGTGTTGAAGGATTTTAAGTCCACTGTGTTTGGTTCTCTGTCAACTATAATTTTTTAGCTGTTTCGTCAGGTTTTTTACAGTTGTTTTTGTAGTAATTTCTTATACGTACCTTAATTTTATGATGTATATTGTTTGTAACCGACGTCCATCTCAATCTTGCTATCGTTCAGTTTTTTTACACCATTAGTGTTTATACCTTGTGTTGTTACTTGTCTTGTAACTTCTATTCGCAGCTGTCATTGCAAGCTTTGCAATATTTTCTTTTTAGTTCTACTTTTTGATTTTTATTTGATTCCTGTGAACGTTTCCACTCGTCCTTTTTATCTTGTTTTGTCACTATTGTCTTAATTGTCTATTGCTTTTGTATTCTTATAATAATTTAATGCTTAATTTGATTTATTGATTAATATTATTATTAATAATTAACAAGTATTGGGTGCCGTTCTTGGACAGGAACGTATTGCACTGATAAGAGAGTGATAACTTTATAAATTATTTGACTAAATCTGTCGGAGGAAGAAAGAGTACAAGTATACATTGGTCATAATGGCAACTTTGGATTATTTTATTAAGCAAGCTAAAGCCCTTGGTGTACCTTCTGAAGGAATAAGACAATTCGCAACTGTCGAATATGACAAGGCTCAGAAACTAGAAGCTTTAAAATTAGAAGCGGAAGCAAAATAATTAGAAGCGGAAGACAGAAGACTTCGGTTGGAGATGGAAAGTAGAAAATTAACCGCTGAAGAAGATGAAAAACGATTTCAGCGTGAATCTGCTGAAAATGAAAGAAAACTTCAAATTGAATTTGAGAATAAGAAAATGGAACTTAAAAATAGGAGATTAGCAGCTGAAGAAAAGGAAAAATGATTTCAGCTTGAGACTGCTGAAAATGAAAGAAGATTTCAGATAGAGGCCGCTGAAAATGAAAATAGAAGACAGCATAATCAAAACATGATGGCATTGGAACTAGAGAAAATTAGATTAGCAAATGAGTGTAATGTTCAAAAAGCTCAGGTTGGTCAAGCTTCCTCTAACAATGAAAATAATAGGAATTATAACTTAAAATTGCCACGATTTAATCCACCATCAGGCGATGTCGTTTTTTAATCTAGATAGGTTTCAATTACTATGCGAAGACAATAAGATTGATAAATCACAGTATTGCGCACATTTGTCAACACTACTTACAGGCGAAGCAATGGCAGTCTATAATCTGTCGAAAACTACTGATAAGAATAATTATAATGTTATCAGAGCTGCTTTGTCCAGGAAATTTCAACTTAACGAAGATCAGTATCGTTTACGTTTTAAATCTCTTTTACCACAAAACGGACCGGATTTTAGTGATTTTATCTCACTAATACGTCTCACATTTGACAGATGGATTGAATTATCCAAAATAGAACATTATTATGACGCTCTTGTAGATTTATTGCTACGTGATAAGGTCATGTCTTCGGTTAACCCGTCATTCCTTTCGTTCTTGCACGAAAGTAAGCCAGCAAATTTGAATGACATGGAGCAAAGCTGCAGACAATATTGTACAGCTCATACAAACATGGTAATTAGCATTTCCCATGTTAAAGAGGAACTGCCTGTTGCATTTGCCATGCAACAAGGAAATCGTTTCCGTCATCGCTCTCTTAGTAATGATAGAAACTTTAGAAAGGGAGATAACAAGAATTACCATTCTTTCCAAGGGAAATCATTTCGACATAGTTCTCCACAAAATCAAAATTGGGGTCATTTTCACAGGTCATGGGATTTTAACAGAAATAATACTGAAAAGTATCAAGGTGATAATTACAACCATAATTAGCAATCCAGATAACATTTCAATAATAACAGACATAATTCCCCAAACAAACAATATGGTCAAATGAACAATAGCCATAACAATAATTGGCGTGCTAACCAAAATGGTAACAGAAACAATGATTATAGCAGTTTTAGGAATAATAGTCAAAATCGATCTCGAAGTAGAGGTAGATCGCATCAGCATACAAAGTCTGCTCTGCAGGAGACACACGTTAATTTAGATCAGGCTAAAAATGTTCATCCTGTTAAGGCATCATCTTGTTCTCTTGATTTTGAACCGGCTAAATTTTGCCATGAATGCACAATTTTATTCCAGCCCAAGGCGATCACTACGCTGCGTTGTGGACATGTGTTACCAAGTCTGCCGGCGATGTCTAAGGCCATGTCAGCCACACATGATGGAACAGGATCTCTTAAATTAAATTATGGTTATGTAAATGGGATAGCTGTTTCTGTTCTTTTCGATTCAGGTTGTAGCACCATCGGCGTCAGAAATTCTTTGATACACCCGTCCTGCACAACTGGCAATACCGTCAAGTGTGTGAAATTTGGAGGAACAGTGGAGACTTTTCCTACAGCGATTATTAATATTAATACACCATTTTTTACAGGGAAGATACATGCCTGTCTACTTCCTGCGACAATTAGTGACTTGATAATTGGTCGCATACATGGTATAAAAGGGTGTACACCACAGCAGATTGCTGATTGGGAACAGCGACATATGCATTCTGCCAATGCAGTGGTTACTAGAGCGAAAGCTAATGATATGTCGTATAATACACAAACAATACCTTCTGTCGAGGGTAATAATGATATTGGCTCTCCTATTTCACGTGAATCTTTTATGTCATTGCAACACAATGATCATTCATTGAATACATTTTTTCAATTGGCAAATAAAAATAACACAGATACAAACTCTAGACATAGTTTTGTACTGAAGAATGGAGTATTGGTTAGATTGATACGAGACACGGATTCATCCGTACGATCTCAAATTTTAGTACCTTCTTCTATGAGATCTCGTATATTGCGTCATGCTCACGACTCTCAATGTGCAGGCCACATGGGTTTTTCATTAACCAAATCTAGAGTGCTATCTGCATTCTATTGGCCAGGTGTTCATAGAGACGTTAATATCTTCTGCCGTTCTTGTGTGACATGTCAAGAAGTTAAAGTTCGTGGTCCATACCACGCAGCTCCTATACAAGCTTCTGATATTCCAATTCGACTATTTGAGAAAATGGCAATTGACATTATTGGTCCTATTCAACCTTCTGCTAGAGGACATACACATATTCTCACTTGTATTGATATGTGTACTCGTTGGCCTGAGACCATACCTCTGAAGAATACTTCATCTGCTAGTGTTGCAGATGCACTATGGTTGATCTTCTCACGTTTAGGTTTTCCACGTAAGATATTATCGGATCATTGTGTTCAGTTTATATCTGACTCAATGTCTCAAGTCATGGCTATGTTACATATTGATAGATCTCTTAGTTCAATCTATCACGCAATGTCCAATGGTTTAATTGAGCGTCAGAATAGGGCACTCAAACAGTTATTATGTAAGATTACTGAGGATCATTCTCAAGATTGGGACAGGGTCCTACCAGCTGCTCTCTTTGCTTATCGCGAGGTACAAAATGAAGCTACCGGATTTTCTCCATTTCAGCTCGTCTTCGGTGTTCAACCTCGTGGCCCTATGTCGTTACTACACGACTTACTCATCGATGAGAATATCACAAATGACACTCAATCCTCTTATGAGTATGTGATTTCTTTGAGGAAAAGAATTATAGATGCGTGTAGGTTAGCTACCACATCATCAGAATAAGCAAAAGAAAAAGCGCGACTTTTTGCAAATAGGTATCGACGTCTTCGCCAGCATCTTCCTGGTGACGAGGCTTATGTCTTATTACCTCGTAAAGACAATCGTCTACTTATTGCCTGGAAAGGCCCTTTTAAAATAATCTCTAGAATCTCGGATGTCGATTACATTGTCGATATCATGGGCAAACATAAAACCTTTCACATAAATATGTTAAAGGAATTTCATTCTCGTCCTGACTATCTTCAGTCAGTATTTCAAGCAACTGACCACCCTACACCTCTTCTTCAACATTATACCGCTTTGTCGGTTATACAGGAAGAAGAGTCTTCTTTTTAAGATGTACCTTTACCTATACCGGTGGTACCACTACATCCAACTGAAAGTTGGAATGATGTAACTATTTCTCCTAACCTTTCGGCTGATCAACGTCAGCAAGTGTCTTCTCTTCTTAAATCTTATCAGGATGTTCTCACTGACATCCCAGGTCGTACGTCTGTTATTCAACATGACATTTTACTGACCGACGACACACCTATTCGGGTCCGTCCATATCCTATCCCTTTGCACTTTCGTTCTCATGTTGATAAGGAAATGGATGAGATGCTTCAATTAAAAATAATTGAACCATCCACTTCACCTTATTCTTCTTCTATGTTAATTATTAGGAAGAAAGATAACAATATCCGTCTTTGTGTTGACTATCGTAAGTTAAACAAAGTTACACAATTTGACGCAGAACCATTACCTCTTTTAGAAGACCTACTGGTTAAACTTTCTAAGTCTACTTTCTTCACTAAATTTGACCTGTCAAAGGGCTATTGGCAAGTCCCTTTAACGGAAAATGCAAAGCCACTTACTGCTTTTTCTACTTCTCGTGGCTTTTTCCAATGGAACTTCATGCCATATGGATTGGTAAACGCACCTGCCACCTTTGTGCGCATGATGCGTCGTATTCTATCACATCGTCCCGATGTCATTGCTTACATCGATGACATTTGTCTCTTTAGTGACTCATGGGATGAAGATTTTCGCGGATTGAACACATTACTGTCCACTTTACGGTCATATAATTTAACGGCTAAACCTTCAAAAGCATTCGTGGGTTTTCACGACATATCATTTTAGGTCATCGTGTTGGTCACGGCTTATTACATACGGAGGACAGTAATGTTTCGAAAATCCTAAATATTGCAACACCTTAAACAAAAAAACAAATTAGGAGTCGTTTAGGTCTTATACAATTCTATGGGAGATTCATTCCTCATTTATCCACCATTACTGCACCTTTCTCTACATTGTAAAGGAAGGGCGCAGCTAACGTGATTCGGTGGTCGCAAGAACATCAAATTGCGTTGGATACCATAAAATCATTTTTTTTCTAATGCACCTGTATTACGGTTACCTAATGCTGACCTACAATTCATTCTTCGCAGTGACGCGTCGAATTTTTGAATCGGAAGCGTATTGCTCCAGGAATACTCTGGTACCTTGCATCCTGTCATGTATGTATCCAGAAAGTTAACGTCTACAGAACAAAAGTATTATGTCCTCCATAAGGAGCTCCTCACTTTAGTTTGGTCCATAACCAAACTTCAACGCTTCTTGTTGGGTGCGCACTTTATCGTAGAGACTGATCAGAAAGCACTCACTGCTCTCAATAACAGAGACGTAAAATCTTCTAAATCTACAAGATATGCTATTGCCTTGCAGCCATATCACTTCACAATCCGTGCCATACCTGGATCTGAAAACGTACTGGCGGACATGTTGTCTCGTTGTCCATATGAATAAAGCGAGCTACTACGCCCTACAGAGAGTGAAGCCTATACACAGTCAGTTCCTAAATTGTAACTTTCTGCTCAATGAACTTTGATTCATTTTATCATTAACGTTTACGCAAGTTTGGTATCTATACTGTTCAAAAAAAGAAACGCATAGCTACTGAAGGCACACGCATAGCTATAAATTTGACATGCAATAACTTTTTTTAAATTTAATGAGTTAATTGTTCAAATTGCACACAAGAATACCTTAGGGTTCACCCAATCAATTGACAGTTGTTTTGCATCTGGGTCACGAGATTTTTTTGGCGTACGGGCTTTCCCGTTAGTATGGTGTGTGGCCTCCTCTTGCATCGATCAGCGACTGGCATTTCCTGGGCATGGATGCGATCAGACGTCTGATGTGGGCCTGTGGGATAGCTGCCCACTCTTCCTGGAGTGCCTGGAACAGATCACGATGATTGGCTGGAGCAACGTCTCGGCGACAAACACGTCTATGCAGCTCATCCCACAGGTGCTCAATCGGACTCATGTCTGGAGACAGGGATGGCCAGGGAAGGGTGAGAATGTTGTTAGCAGTCAGGAACTGCGTGCTCAACAGTGCACAATGGGGTCTGGCGTTGTCCTGTTGAAACACAGACATTTGGGTAGCCAAAAGTGGAAGGACATGGGGTCGAAGAATTTCATTGACGTATCGTTGCGCATTCAAGCCTCCTTCAATGGGCACCAATTGACTCCTTCCGTTGTAACTGATCATTCCCCACACCATTTCACCTCCACCACCGTGCGGCGGAGCTTCATCAACGCAATTTTGGTCAAAACGTTCATTTCGCCTACGGTAGACCCTACGCCGTCTATCATGACGCTGTAACAAAAAGAAAGATTCGTCACTAAACCAGACACGTCTCAATTGATTGTCAGCTGCCCAGGGACGATGCTGGTTGGCCCAAATAAGTCGATTTTGGCGATGGCGGCGCGTAAGGACAGGTCCTCGGTGAGGTCGTTGTGCCCGAAGTCCAACGTCATGCTGTCTATTCCGGACAGTTTGATCAGACACATGACGTCCTGCAGGCAATGACTGGGCAGTTGAGGAAGCTGTTGTAAACCTGTCGCTGAGGTGACGAAGCCGAATAAAGCGATCATCCGCTGCTGTTGTTACTCTGGGTCGTCCACTGCGATGCCGGTCTTCAACTGAGCCAGTGGCTTGGAACCGGTGCCAAAGTCGACTGATGGTACTCTGATGCACGTTTAGATGCCTGGCAACCTGACTTTGACTTTCGCCTGCATGCAGTCGACCAATAGCAATGTTCCTTAAATTTATTGATAGAGACGCCATAAATGTCTGCTCGAAAATTAACGGAATTTTTGTGTGTAACGTTATCCTTTTATATGGTTTCAGTTGCGTAGTCAGTGTATAGTGTTCACCCCAATTTTTGTTGCTTTCACGTGCGCGCAACATGAGCTGTGCTCAAAAATTGCGTCATAAACAGTATTGACCACTGCGTTGTAACGATTACAAAAACGAACGCAATTCAGGTCAACACGTGCATTTGACACTGTAAAGAACATTTGAGGCTGGTTTTTATATACCCTAGCACCAAATTTTACTTACAAGTTCATAAAAACGCGACCTCGGATAGCTATGCGTTTCTTTTTTTGAACAGTACATTGATTTTCAAATAAAGTTTGGACATACAGTTTTCAGATGATACACTGCAAGAACTGGAACTTATAAATGCTTATGGAGTGAATTTAACATTTAAATGTTATAACATTGTATTTCGAAAGTAACATTGTGTATATATGAACAGTCTTCTAATGTGACATTACGAGTTCGTGACTTTCGTCGACAAAGAATTCAGTATGGATTAAAACTTTTGCTTTAATTATTTCTAGACAATCTAGCAAGTAAACTTGACTTATTTATTTTTAATATTTAATATATTTCATAGCAATGGTATTATAGCGAATCCATAACACTAGTGATTTTCACTCAGAATATTTAGTATATTAGCACTCGTAATTAATTAGTACCACTAATTATTTCTAGACAACTTTAGGAGTGTTGCTCACTTCTCATTGTTCATTTGCATTCTTTTAATTTATAACTCATCATTTTGATGCATTCGCAGTCCATTTATTTGAATTCATTTATTGACATTTTTGATGTTGTTGTTGTTTTCCCATTCTTTTTACTTTCATCACCCTTAGTACTTTATTTTCTTTATTGGTGCCTCATTTTCTTCAAAATGGTTAACAGTGGTTGAATATTTTCTTACATTGAATTTTGTTTATTTGAGTTGAGTTCAATTTCATATTCATCACCAGTAATTAATATTTGGGTTAGTACATTAATATTAATATGCATCTGTAGATGATAATTTGATTCACCTCTGCGCGGTTATTAAAGTAAAAAAATATAATAGAATTATATTTTTTTTTTCGCTAGGGGTAAGGTTAACTGTTACGTACTTTTTGGGTACCTGTTACAAGGGCGTGTTTAGTAGTGTTACAAATCCAGTGTTACCAAAGGGTTCTTCAGTGATTACAATTACTTCCATTTTTTCCCTTGTCTTTCTTAGTCAGTTATGGTGATGTGCTATTGATGGTAAATTACGCGAAGGTGGGATAGAATATTTGTCAACATCATAATATATTCAGCTTCCAACGTTCAGAGACTTGATAAGTCATTCCTTGAGTCCACATAAATTTAATATATCAATTCCATACACGAACAGTTCACACATGGTCATCATGAAGAATTATACATAATAATTGCAGTTCATACTTCATATATGATTCCTTTACAAATCAGTCCTTGTCTCGTAGCTTGAAAACATAATAGTCAGAACAACATAACTATATGTACGCGTGGTGGGTAGTCCCACCACCGACAGTGAGATTATGCGTCTGGTAATAATATAATTGATACGGACTGTTAATTCATCTCGACCTAGGCTTAGTCACTTTACTAACCTGGAAAAACATTCATCTCTTATCATCAGTGGACTGACCCATGTCCATAATAAAATACAATAGAACAGTGCGGCATTCCATGCCCGACACTATAAGAATATAAAGACACGTCTTCTCCGTTCGACGGTCATTCAAGAAAGGGTCCCGTCTCTTGGCGACGGTGCGTGACCTACCAACGCTGAGAACGTCATAGCGTTCAATAGTCTAATAATATATTTACATTACATTAAACGTTGTAACCCCTAAAATCGCATGCTGCTAACCTCTAGCAGACAATGCCAATTAAACTACCGTAACAGTACCTTAACAGTAGCAAAAGTGGACATGAGTCTGGCTGCAGTTAAGATGGTACGCACCAGCGAATGTAATAAGTAGATAATTGTAAATTAAATTCATCGTGCAAGAGAGCGCACATATTTTGTGCGTGAGATGTGGAGTGTGTTTGTTGCTAAACAAATTAGTGATGTATTGACCTCGGAGCTAGAGAGATGTCATGGCTGGTGTGATTAAAGTCAGACGCTTGTCTGTATTATTATAACTACTGTGTACTTCGATTTTATACGGCTTTCATAATGGAAGCCATTGCCGTACAAATTTACCAGTAAGTGTTACTTAAATTTATGAAATATAAATATATTGCATTTCTGCCAAGGAGAATCTAGTCAGACCATTCGGGGAAAATTGCTGACCCTTGTATTAGGATGGACTGAAAAATGGATTGCAGATTAAATTATTATATCCAGCCGATCACTCCAAGTACGTGCCACTTGGAATATTTGTTTTACTATGAAATAAAATTTTGCCGCCTTATGGGTTACGGCGTATGAAGAGAGGTCAAACAAATTATGGACTTAGAAGTTGATTCCGCACTACTTATGATGAAGTCTCAATTTGTGAGTTACGGATCTTCCGGATATGTATTGTTCACAAGGCTATATTAAGATGGGTTATGCGTCAATATATTACATACCCTTGGCACTTATATGTATGACTGCCCTTGAGGGGGTCAACCGTCAGTAAGAATATTTTGTCAAGCCAATGGTTCTGAAGTTCTAAGATGAACTGTTGGAAATCATGACTTTGTATTATAGTCAGCTGTTTACATAATTGATACCATGAATAACCTATGTCTCGTTCGTGTCTAGGTAATCGTAAAAATAAACTGTTGGTGGAATTTAATATCACGATAAGAAAGAATACATCAGATTAAGCTGGGAAAACAGGTCCTGAAGCAGGTCGATTACTTTAAATATCTCGGAGCTATTATAGACCGAAAGGGAGACATCAAAGAAGAGTTGGCCACTCGAAAAGCAGCAGCTGGGAGACGTTTTCAGGCCATAAATCGAGGATTCCTCAGCAAGAGAGAGGTTCGTAAGGAAACGAAGATGGCTGTATACCGCTCCACCTATGTCCCAGTCTTGACATATGGATGCGAGTCATGGGCAATGACTACAACCCACAAAAGAAAGATCCAAAGCTCAGAAATGGGGTATCTGAGGAAGGTGGTTTAAGTAACAAGAAGAGACATGGTCCGCAACCAGACGATACGTCAAGGCCTAAAATGCCACCCCCTGCAGACCCAAGTAGAACAGTCCCAATTAAGATGGTTTTGGCCATGTCTGCAGAATGGGAGAAGATCGGCTACCACGACAAACATAGGAAACAAAGAGCCAAGGATCCAGACCCCCAGGACGACCCATAGTTCGATGGGAGGACAACATTAGACAATCTTTGAAGGACCGAGGACTGGAGTGGAACCAGGCCAGGAGGAAGACAACCGATAGGATAGTCTGGCGTTCTCTCTTCCAAACCTCTACACCTCATGGTAGAAGGGGAACGACTAAGTAAGTAAGTAAGGAATTTATTCTAATCATGAGTTCCAGTGTCCGTCAATTGACACTGTTGGAGTTAGCATTATGTTGAAGATAACCGTTGCCTTGTCTACACGTTCAACACAACATTCGCGTCTCAATACAAGCCAGTAATTCAACACATCACTACAGCACAGATGTTCGACTACAACAGCTCAAGGAGTAGTTTCGACAGCTGGTGTCTCAATATTGAAACGAAATTATACTTTCAACCAACAACCACAAGAACACGAATTCAACAATGACATAAGATTATAAGTGTTAAATATATTGTGCCTGGGAGTGTGTGCACATGTACGTCTGTAAGGATGATGTAACAATTCAGATGAAGGTTTAGAAGGACTATCAATTACCTCCTATCATCTTAGAGGAAATCTTCTGATTTAATTAATCATTTATAGGAAGGATTAATTGGAAAACTGTCTTCCGCACATGTAGCTATGATGCTAATGGCGAAAGTGATCTTACTAAAACTAAGAAAAATTATTAATAGTTTCCAAAAAATATACTAACCTGTTTCCCTTTGCAAACACCTGTAAGAACACTATACATGCCACATATGAGAACTAGCATGAAGTAATCACCAGCACTTGCTGTGGTGGTTCATGAATGTATCCTTTTGACTTACTGAGGTTGCCAGCCTCGTTTGAAGCTTTAACGCTCTTAGCAAGTATAAACCAGTAAAATATCAAAGTATAAAAATGTGTACAATGCACCCTAGTAACATGGCAAATCTTAGACGTCTTGTTCAGGTAAATAGTCTTGGCAACTTTACACAGATGCTTCGAAAACACGTCTGGGATATTATTTCTTATTCTAGAATTCCTCTGTGACTTGTGAGTAGTTTATGTAGGAGTCAGGTTCCGTATTGAAATTGGCAAGTTTTCTTTCCCAGTGGATAAAAAATGCTCTTATACGTTTGTCCGTTCCTAAAATTTAAGAATCTTGACTATATCGTAGCTCTCGGTCCACGCTTCCTGCATGGTGCGCTGACAAATCTTCAAATCACGTGGTTGTTTATTGGCGCATAAAAAACTAGTCGATACATTCAAAGTTCATATTATGAAAACCTTTCCTCATGTAGTATTCTGAATTACTCATGCATTTTAAAATTTCAAACAGTCATCCTCCGAATATGGAGTTGCTATATCCAACACATGTTGTCAATGTTTACGTTACAACTTCTTACACTTTTTTCTGTCGAGTCGGAAGTAATTATGCAATTTTATGCAAACATCTCGTACTCGTATTTACCTGGAGTCAATGTGGTATTATCACGTTTTAAGGACTCAATTAATCTCTCACGGATGCGCGATACGCTTGTCTGGCCCTGTCATGCATCGAAGCTGTCACGGATTGCCTCCCCTGCTTTGCAGTAGTGGTCCAACAGTGACTAAAACTCAAGAGTATCTAATATTGGCTTCCAATATTACGCGCGCAATATTACTCTTGGCAAAGATGTAGATAGACGATTAATGACACTTGTACCTGAAGATATTTCCAGAAGTCATGAACAATGTTGCCTTGGGCTGAACAAATGTTAATGCATTATATCTGGTCCGTCGTGTTAACGGCGGGCTTAGGTTTTCTGATTATTGTTTCAATGTAGGCCTCGGTTAGCATTATCCCGCCGGTAACAAATATATTTTTGTGTCATAAGTTCCTGGTTCAGACTGGTTTATCATTAAAACACATTTGCTCTGATCATGTGATAGTTATTTATGCCTAGAGCGAAATCATTGCTTGAATGTCAACAACGAATGCATGGATCAACATTGATGATAAGCAACAGAGCAATTTTACTTGACAAAAAGTCCGCTGAATTAAGAGTCCACAAGTCCATTTATTAACGTTATACAAATGTTCATGGTCAATCAAGAGAATACATCAAACAACAACGTCTCGTTAGTTTACCTCAGTAAAGTCGTCCTACCGTCAGATTATTTACACGTGATCCCGTGGTTCGGCAATCCGGTAACGAATAATTTGACTTAGGCGATCAATATGAATTCTGGATACTTATTCATAACGACTTGCTCCCTATTCATTATATCTGATTTGAAGTATATTCCACTTCATCGAATGAGACGTAAATCCGTATCCAATAATAACAACAGGCAGACCCTAGTGCCATGTAAAAAGATTCCTTTCTATCATAATCATTTCATGGGAGACTTCCAACAAAACACGTCCGTCTAGGACCAAAGTTAATAAAATAAGGGTACAATAATCATGTCGTCACGTGTTACCTTATCGACGCGACACGTCATACTAAAACTAAGCAAATACTTCGTCTCGCTTTCAACACTGGGAAGCGCAACATTATAAGATATATCTTAATTGTATTTCAAAAACCCAACATGTGCAAATTTAACCCGAGCTCACTACCTAGTTGCAAAAATCATATATCCTCTCGTAACATTCCCCTGGTCGACGGGGTTAAAAAAAATCTAGTCTAAAGATTTTTTTTTCTTAAAAGGGTATTTGAACAAGAAAAATGTTAAAGATTATCGATCCACGAATCACGTATTATCGTCGAAGATTGTAATCAAATTTAAATTCATGTCCACAACCACACCAAAAAAAAAATGTTAAGTCACCAGAGATATCTGTCAACTATTAGAGTGTCGACTAATCTAAATAATTATGTCGCTGAATAACATTCTATATTAATTAACAGAATGTGAAATAATAATCAAAATTATACTATAGACTACTAACCTATAACATTAACTAACCATTAAGTATGAAGTATGTTATAGAATATAAATCTACCTAAGTGAAAGAAAGAATGAATTAATAGTTAAGGAAAGAAAAAATTTTAAGGAAAGTACGGAAAAGTTAAGAGATAGTTAATAAAGAAAGTAATAGTAAATTAACAGATTAGAATATAATAGATGTTCGTAAGGAAAGGATCTAGAATTAACCTATAACTAGCTTAAGCTATCAATTAGTAATATGGACTATAAATATAAACATTATGAAAGGTTATACATGCATATGATATCAAGCAATTAATAAGCGAACATAACTGTAATTTCTATCTGTGTGATAATGTATGTGTAAAAGTTATTTGATTCTGTTCACTTTATTTCAATACTATAGATTCTACACGTAGGTAATGTTAATCAACAAGGATGCGTTGTCCTTCTTTCGAAATGTTCCCATAAACACAAATCATGTAGTCATATTTGATCCTCATTATTGAGAAAGTAGTTCGAAATACCGCTGTAAGTCAATTTGATTCTATTTCCATATCGTAATTTGAATGCATTATAGTTCAATTCGCTTGAGTTACGTACGGACACTAACCAAAGTCCGTGTACCTTTACAACACCGTTGTCAATGTCAAGTGATTATTCGACTAGGCGTATTACAACTTTGAACGTGTAAAGAAAGTTTATCCGATAATGTGCTTGATCTGGGATTCTGTAAGTTATTTGCACTATTAGGTTCGTCACGATTTTCAATCGTTTGTGACTGACTCGAAGAGTGTATTCATCATTGCTTGTAAGATTGTAGTATATGGAACGAAGATCAACAAGTTCAAGTCCAGAAAATAGTTCATATTTCTTGAGTTATTTCTTTTCAATCGTTTTGTGGCAAAGGATTTCGAGATAAAACATCCGTTACCACATTCTCATGTCCTGGAATTGATTCGATGGTGAAGTTAAATGGCTGAAGCAAAATCGAAAAAAGAGCGAGTTTTGCGTTCTTATGATTTGCTTTTCTAAGTGTTGCCACGGCGTGCTGATCTGTCTGTATCAAAAATGGAGCGCCCAGCAACAATTTCTCTAGCTTCTGTATTGCCCAGACGACTCCTAACAGCTCCTTATCCACTACCGAATATTTGCGTTCTGTATCGGTAAGTTTTCAGGATATGTATAGAGTTGGATGAAGTACGCCGTCATATTCTTGTAACAGAGTACCGCCCAATCCGTAATTGCTCGCATCTGTTCGAAGGACAAACATTTTTTTAATATTTGGTAATTTAAGAATTGGTGGCCTGGAGAAACAAGATAGTATTTTATCAAAAGTTGTCTGGCAGTCAGCTGTCCACGTAACTTTGGTAGGCATATTTTTTTTTAATAAAGAAGACAAGACTGCCGTAATGGAAGACAAGTTGGGAATGAATCTACTATAATACTAGACTAGACCTAGTAAGCTCCTTACTTGTTTCTTAGTTTGTGGAACTGATAGCCCTAAAATTTTAGAAACATTTTGAGGTATAGTTTGTATTTGTCAAGCACCTATTATATGTCCTAAGAAAGTTATTTCTTGAAACCCTATTTGTATTTTGCTAGGTCTGGCAGTTAAGTTATTAGTTCTTAAAATATCTAACACTGAACTTAACCCTATAAAGTGTTCATCAAATGTAGAACTGAAAAGACAAATGTCATCAATATAAGTGATGATGTCTGATCTGCAAGCTAAAATTTTTCGCATCATGCGAATGAACGTGGCAGGAGCGTTCATTAGCCCGAAAGGCATAACATTCCACTGGTACAGACCCTGTGGAGTCGAAAATGCAGTGTAGTATTTTGCTTGCTCAGTTAAGGGAATCTGCCAATATCCCTTGGTTAAGTAAATTTTTGTGAAATATTTAGCAGATGAAAGGCGAATAAGTAGATCATCGATTAAAGGATGAGGTTCACTGTCTGGTACAGTTTGTGCGTTAAGCTTCCTGTAATCTACACAGAGTCGTATATTATTGTCCTTTTTCCTAACAATTACTAGTGGTGAAGCAAATGAAGAGTTACTATGCTCGATAATTTTTAATGCTAACATCTGTTTAAGTTCTTGAGATGTTTTTTCTTGAAAATGGATAGGTACAGGGTAAGGACAAAGTTTGATTGGTGTACTGTCTTTCAGTATAATGTCGTGAGAGATTATAGAAGTTCGGCCTGGTATATCTGTTAACACATCCGAATAAGTTTCTAAAAGTTTACTAATAGAACTATTTTCATCTGAGGTAAGTGAAGGTGAAATAGTGACATCTCTCCAAGATTCGGAAGATTGTAATTCCGGTATAGGAAAAGACATCTCAACATCAGGAAAAGAAGATTCTTCTTCCTGAATCACAGAAAGACTAGAGTATTGACAGGAGGAAAGTGATTTATCGTCTAAGTCATGGACGATAGACTGTAGATGTAATGGCCGAGTAAAGAACTCTTTCAACATACTTATATGGTAAATTTTTTTCTGACCCTTAATGTCCAATACGTAGTCGACGTCAGAAATTCTGTCTACTACCTTATAAGGACCATTCCAAGCGATTAATAATTTATTATCTTTTCGTGGAAGTAACACGAAAGCTTCGTCTCCAGGAAATAACTGTCGTAGTCGTCTATTTTTGTTTTGAAATTTTCTAGCCTTATCTTTAGCAGCCTCTGATGAAGCTTTTGCCATTTGGCAAGCCTCTATAATTTGTTTACGTAAGTTGATAACATATTCATAAGATGACTGTGTTTCCTGAGTCATCTCAGAGTCGAGTAGTAAGTCTTAAATAAGTCCCATTGGACCTCTTGGTGGAGCACCAAACACTAACTCGAACGGAGAGAAACCGGTCTGTTCATGCGGAATCTCTCGGTACGCGAACAAGGCAGCTGGGATCATCATCATCATCAGTTGCCATCTCCACAACGAAGGTTGGCTGTAATGGATCTCCAACGTCTTCTGTCTCTTGTCTTGATGGTGCACTCTGATAGACTCTTTCCTGTCCATCTCTTGATGTTGTCTTCCCACTTATAGCGCTGTCTTCCCCTTGCACGTTTGCTTTCAACTCTCCCTTCTGTTATTGTCTTCTGTAAGGTGTTATGCCTTTTTATGTGGCCAAAGTATTTTAGCTGTCGAACTTTGACCTCTCTCATTAGTTCTCTTTTCATACCTAGATTTTCTAGGACCTCCTTATTTGTTTTCATCTCTTTCCATGAGATACGCCCCATTCTTCTATATATCTACATTTCAAGAGCCTCAATTCTTTCTTCCAACTGCTTATTCATCGTCCATGTTTCTGCGCCATACAGAAATGCAGAATATATATAACACTTTATGATTCTCAGTTTTAATTTGTGAGATAACTGTTTGGATGTCAGTATATGTTTCATGTTGTTGAATGTAGCTTTGGCCATTCCTATTCTCTTCTTGATTTCTGTTTCACATCTGCCATCTTCTGTTATTATATGACCGAGATATACGTAGCTCTTGACTTGTTCCAGGATTTCCCCATTTACGCTTATCTTTAATGTGGGTTTATCGTCTGTTTTGCTAATTATCATAGTTTTTGTTTTCTCAATATTAATGTCGAGTCCATATTCATGACTTATACAGTTCACTTGCTTCACTAGTTCTTGTAACTTCTGTTCGCTTTCAGCTAACAACACGGTATCATCTGCATATCTAAGGTTGTTTGTTGACCTTCCACTGATGTTCAGTCCTGGTATTTCCTGTATCTGTTTGAAAATTTTTTCGGTGTATAAATTAAATAGGCAGGGGGACAGCACACAACCTTGTCTGACACCTCTTTTTATGTCTATGTATGGTGAATAATTCCTTCCAGATCTTACTGTGGCAGTTTGCTCCCAATAAAGGTTACTGAGTATTCTTATATCTTTTCCATCAATACCTATGTCTTCGAGGCATTCAATTATTTTCTCATGATGGACTCTGTCAAAAGCCTTCTTATAGTCAATGAAGCACATGTACATACTTTTTTGGACCTCTGTATATTTTTCTGCTAATATTCTTAGGCAAAATATTGCCTCTCTTGTTCCACTGTTCCGTCTAAAACCAAACTGTTCTTCCTGGATTTCCAGCTGGGATAGCTCTGTCCCAATCTTGAGGATTGTTTACAGTAACTTTATTTAGGAGTTGTTTAATGGTACGATTGAGTCTCTCAACGGACCCATTACTCATTGGATGATAGACACTACTGAAGCTTCTTCCTATATTCAGTGTCTTCATTACTTCCTTCATTGTCTCAGATACAAATTGTGGGCCATGGTCCGAAAGTAACTTCCTTGGAAAACCAAGTCTAGAAAATATCAATAACAAAGCATCAGCTATATCAGATGTCGTAATGTTTTTCAGAGGTATGGCCTCTGGCCATCGAGTACATAGGTCAATGCATGTTAATATGTACCTATGACCTCTAGCAGTTGTTAACATAGGACCAATAATGTCTATTGCCATCTTGTCGAAAGGACGAACTGATATGTCACAGGCCTGAATGGGAGCATTATGGAATGCTCCACAAGACTTAACTTAGTGGCAAATCACGCAGGAACGTACGTACAAAGATACGTCTCGTGATACACCTGGCCAGAAAAATGACGACAACACTAGTGAACGTGTGCGAGTGTAGCCCTTATGACCCGCGCATTGGGAGTCATATGCATGTCGTGGAATGTATGACCTTAACGACAATGGTACTATGACCTGTTGTTTTACCTTATCCTTATCTATGCTATTCCTAAGTAAAATATCATTATTAATAGTGAACCAATGTTTAGGTTTGTTTTTAACATTAACAACCTCCTATTTATTCACTAACGCAAAAAAATTCCTCAAAGAGTTATCTTCTCTTTGTTTGCGTGCAAAAGACTCTCTCTCTCAATCATGGATGTAGGTTCATCGTTAGTGTCCTCCACTACTTTAGTGACTATAGTATTTTTCTTTTCTATCTCATGAGCTTGAGCTCGTGTTGTCACTGTATTGGCTGCATACAAATTCAATCTCTCCCATTCCAATATTTCCTCAGGAGTACAGTCTTTGCTGTCATGGATACGCCCGACTGTCAAATCTGCAACCGGATTCTGAAGGAGGCATACTTTAACTTTTTCTGAAAAAAATGGAGTTTTAACATCTATAACTGCTGTGGGATAGTATTCAATAGTCCCACCGAAAGTAATGCAGCGTACAAACTCTTTAGTAACATAACGAGGATTTACTAAGGATTGACGGATGCCAATAGTAGTAGATCCGGAATCCCTTAAAACAGAAATAATATTTCCATCCAATATGCCCCTATTAAAGATCAATGTTCCCGTTCCGTCATTAGCTGTCAGACAGATAGCAGGAGTAGGTTGCGTAATCTGGATTGTCGGCTGGCTTGTTGTTCTGAAAAATAATATGGCATTGTGGACAAATATTTGCCACGTTATTATCAATGACATAACATGACGATGATGAGGTTGTTGGAGTACCAACATTGTTATCATCTGAAGATGTAGTCATTGTCAACGCTGCCCCTGTACTATGTGTAAACTGTCGATGATTTCTAGAGGTGGAGCGTTGTCTGTTTCGCCCGCCTGAAAAATTATTGTCGCTGCCTCTATTGTCATAACTTTTATTTCGTGGTTTAAAATTTTCATACTTCTTATGCCAATAATTACCATTATCATTTACCTTGTCAGTTCCAAATTTATTCCAGCTTGGCTTCTGTTGAAAACTTTCTTTATGTTTAAATTGAGGTACTTGATTTCTGAACTGTTGTCTACCTCGGTTAAAATTACTATATTTGTTATACTAATGGTGATCCTGATTATTATTATCATTATATCTCCTGTTAAAATTATACCTATTTAGACTGTGTGTTCTAGCTTTGTCATAATTATGATATGACATGTTTGATGCCACAGGTAATGGTTCTCTTATATTTGAGTTTCCTAAATTGACGTTAGGATATGCAGTGCAATAATTTATTGCCATTTCTTCTGATGCATTAATGTTAAGTGGTTTGCGTTCTTGTAAGAATGAAAAGAATGGTGGACTGACTGAAGATAAAACTTTATCTCTAAGTATTAAATCCACTAATTTGTCATAGGATTTATTCACCCCAGCAAGTTCTACCCATCGGTTGAAGGTGTTACGTATATTTGCGATAAATCCCGAAAAATCTTTATTTGAATCAGGTTGAATCTTAAATCTTATTCTACAACCTTCCTCGTCCAAATGAAAACGTCGTAAAAGCAACGTTTTTATTGCATCATAGTCACAAGCTATGGTAGGATCAACGTTTTCAGTTGCATTGAGAGGTTCGCCATCCAAAAATTCTCGAAGTTTGAGTGCCCAAGCAGATTTTTCTGAGTTATTGGTCTTACAGATTTGTTCAAAACGTGCCAGATATGATGCTAGGTCGTCAAAATTCAATTTGAAATGTGGCAGTCTGAAATTGTAATAACTTTTGTTTTGGCTGGATGAAGGTTCGTGTTGAGAATTATCACTCTGGCTCGTAGTAGCACTTTGAGCCTATAATCTAGCTGTTTCCAATTTGATAAGAGCCAATTCCTTATCTTGTTGTCTAATAATTTCTTCTCGTTTAAGTCTGTTTTCTTCTTCAATCCGTAACATTTCATCTCTTGCTCTCTTTATTTCTTCTTCTCGTTTAAGTTCTTCTTTCTGCTTTTGTAATTTAAGTTCACGTTCTTTTTCTTCTTGTTTAAGTGCAACCCTTTTTCTTCCTCTTTTTTTTCACGTTCTTCCATTTCTGCTTTATGTTTTGCAAGTTCAGTCATTGCAAATTCCTTAAGTGCCTCACCTCTTTTATTAAAATCTTTCCCGATCTTGACAAAATGGTCTAAGGTAAGCATTATGAAGTCAATAATCTATGTAGTTGCTCTACAATATATTTTAATCAACAATATAATGTATTAAGTTATTCAACTATGTACCCAGTAGTCAATGTACTACTATGCTTACTAAAATGTACTAAGTAATCTCTAATTTGTCTGCTATAATCAAGACACAATGTAATTTTAAAGTTATTACTCAATATATAACATCATCTTGCCCTAGTCATCATGGACTAATGATAGTGAATTGGACCACTACTGCAAATCATTGCAATCATTCTACCAAGTCCCTTTTTTTCATAAAATCAATCAAAATTAATTAACATATTTTTATATTATTACTATCCTATAATTATATGAAGTTATTATTAAATAAACATCTATAATTAATCAGAACATTCACAATGAACAATTAAATAAAGTTTTACAAGATAAATGGCACATCACAAGTGACAAAATACCAATACAATATGATTATTCTTCTTCCGTCCTTAGCCACCGACCGTCAAAGCAGTCAGTGGCCATTACGCCTAGTGGCGTCTTAGGGCAACAGCAGATAGGTTTTCTTTGCCATTGTTTCCCATCACGCCTATTGGCGTCTTTAGGGCAACGGCAAATCAATCCATTTGCTGTTGTTTCCGTAATCGAAGTGACTGGCAAACGGGTGATCAGCCCGTTGGTACAATATGATTAAACAAACTAAATAAAGACCGGAAATAGTATGAGAATACAACTGAATCTAGGTCAACTACGATCACAGAAAATGATGACGTCACATGACTCTATCACTGATAAATATGTACAATTATAAACTAAAGAATAGAAAGATTGAGAAAAACCATGAAAGATTACAAACATTAGACGAAATTGAATATAAACGAAACTTATCACAGAAAAAATTACCACAGATTTTACAGAACGGTACACCTAACACGTATTATCGAATTTTTGCAACAACGAGCAAAGCAATCCTCAATTTATGTTAGAGGGTTTCTCGTAGCAAAATTGCAAAAATTCAATGATCCCTAATTAGAACGATCAGGATTGTTTGAAGTCAGCCAAGGCGACATGACAATCAGTCCTGATTCCCGCCATCCAATGCCCGCTATTAACATTTACAACCATACTAATATTACATAAATACAGATAACATGCATGAATTAAATTTGCCCACGAAAGGAAAATAACCACAATTTGCCTTATCAACCACAAACGGGTACTTATCTTTATACGTTTGATAGTTTTCCCCGGACAGTGTTAGCATGCGCCAACGGAAAAGATAGATCTTTCTTGAAGTTGATATTGAACGTTTGAAAGTCCTGGCTCTGTTCAGAATGCAGTGATGTTTCAAGTTCGACGTTAGGCATTATTGCAGACGATCTTGACTTTGGCCGTTCTTCTTGCACACAAATCGATGACGTTGTGCTGGCCTTGGGTTGTTATGCGTAATGCGTCATAATTTGTAGGTCACGTGTACGATTCTCAATGATAAACATTTCGTAGGAATTGAGAAAGAACTGTCCATTTTAAAGTCGATTCAATATCGTTTTGGCCTCAATAAGAATTTTTTTTTTCGATCCTTTGTTGTTATCTCGATCTCCGCTCTGGCCAACCACCTTTGTTAACGGCGGGCTTAGGTTTCTGATTATTGTTTCAATGTAAATCTCGGTTAGCACTAACCCACCGGTAACAAATATATTTTTTTGTCATAAGTTCCTGGTTCAGACTGGTTTATCATTAAAACACATTTGCTCTGGTCATGTGATAGTTATTTATGAGTAGAGCGAAATCATGCTTGAATGTCAACAACGAATGCCTGGATCAACATTGATGATATGCAACAGAGCAATTTTACTTGACAAAAAGTCCGCTGAATTAAGAGTCCACAAGTCCATTTATTAACGTTATATAAATGTTCATGGTCAATCAAGAGAATACATCAAACAACAACGTCTCGTTAGTTTACCTCAGTAAAGTCGTCCTACCGTCAGATTATTTACACGTGATCCCGTGGTTCGGCAATCCGGTAACGAATAATTTGACTTAGGCGATCAATATGAATTCTGGATACTTATTCATAACGACTTGCTCCCTATTCATTATATCTGATTTGAAGTATATTCCACTTCATCGAATGAGACGTAAATCCGTATCCAATAATAACAACAGGCAGACCCTAGTGCCATGTAAAAAGATTCCTTTCTATCATAATCATTTCATGGGAGACTTCCAACAAAACACGTCCGTCTAGGACCAAGGTTAATGAAATAAGGGTACAATAATCATGTCGTCACGTGTTACCTTATCGACGCGACACGTCATACTAAAACTAAGCAAATACTACTTCTCGCTTTCAACACTGGGAAGCGCAACATTATAAGATATATCTTAACTGTATTTCAAAAACCCAACATGTGCAACTTTAACCCGAGCTCACTACCTAGTTGCAAAAATCATATATCCTCTAGTAACACGTCGCCTTTTGTGAAGGATTTAAGCTTGAGTCCGTTCAAGCCCCCAGTTGGTGTAATCCAACGAAATCCCTCTTATAAGATATAGCTCTGTTTAGTGTAAATATATGTCTAAATATTTATATATGGACTAAATATTCTGGCTCATACGTTTGCTTTCATTTATAGTTGTTAATCAACAGGTAACAAATTTAATAGTGAAAAAGTCTTTAACAGGTTAAAATAAATATGGGATGATTAGTGGAATTTTGATGGATATAAAGTTCTCGTCATTAAGACGTACGTGGAAATTTAACATTATACTTAAAGTTTAACTGAAATGTCATTTTTGCTGGTGCCTTTTAGTTAGCACTTAGCTTGTATGAGTGAGTCTTGCAGCTGTGGTTCATCAATTCTGTGATGACGAAAGCCTTCTCCACACTCTCTTCCACTGTATGCAGTGATGGTGGGTGCTTTTCTCTCACACTAGCGGCGTTAGTAAAACAAGTCGTCTGATGGCTTGTAACCACGAACTTTAGGCAAATAGAAAGAAACAAATGCCTGCTAAGTACATTTGTTCACCGCAAACTAACAAGCCCATTGTCATGCGCTACACCCACCAATGTTAACCTCTCAGAGAATTAAATTCCCGAAACACAATGTAACTCAGGGAATATGATGAAAATTCGCCCGTATCCTTCTAGGTGTTAACTAAGAAATTGCGTCTGACGTGCGTGAATAATGATTTTAATAAATTACAATTAAAAAAGGTACATAAATCTCACAAGATAATATGTTACACTGAAGGCACATATGATGTAGTCATCACTCATCACTGCTCCAGTCGGAATCTGGGGTCGCTCTGCTGTCGGGTTTCCCGCACGACTAGTCAGAAACAATCACCAGCTCTTGCTGTAGTGGTTTATGAATATACTATTTTCATATGTTGAGGTTGCCAGCCTCTAGCAAGAAAACATGTTAAATTCACGTTTGTAATAGAAATGTTCACAACTTACCCCACATTTTTGGGAATACACAATCTTCCTTGCACAAGTTATCAGATGGACGCGAGCAATTTCGGTGCATATGCTCTCGAATCAATTTCGTATGAGAAATTCCTCTTATGACAGTGCTCTGTGATACACTAGGCCTGGGAAGCTACTAATTCCTCTTCGACGAGTGCTAACAACAGAATAATGCACAAAATTTTGTACGCACAACAAATATAGTTTAATACTGCCGGAGAGGAGAAGACAGCGCACAAATTATGTCACAAATATTCAAGTACATATCCAGTGTCGATGCTCTTGTACTCTTCGGTTTCAATAAAATAATTTGGACCTGTAGTGTTTGCGTGACAGCTCAATTCATCTCAGGACTTGCTTGCTTGCTTTCTGTGTTTCTCTTCTTCTTTTCTGTAATTTTGTCACTATTTCTCTAAACATTTATACCTCACATAATTTTAAAACGATATACGTGTTTTTTTAAATACATTATTAAAACGCGTGTTACCCATCTTTTCTCTTTCTCGTTTTTTTAAAAAAATCGTTAGTGGTGTTGCTGTGTATGTATGTTATAAAAGGCAGAGATATGAAATTGTCTGCAAATTGGTTCATTGTTCTTTGTCTATGCTGAACATATACATTATTTTAGTAATTTAACGAGGGATCTTTTAATATTTAAGGTTCAACTCAAAGTTTACCGGAGGAGGAAGTCCAGCAGGCGAAGCTGTGTTGATTAATATGGGTCATGATGACTGGAGTGTTCCAGTTGCCCCAAACAGTGAGTGTGTTGGTTATTTTAAGTATTCTGGTTATTATTTTGAATGTTGTGACGTAAATATAGTTGACGAGAAAAACGTATAAAGGAAGCAACTTGTAGGTTAAGGATAGGCAAATCGTTCGCCAATCAACACATGTGGTGACATGACACCAACACTGTGGCGAATCGGATTATTAGACCTGACATGATACCTGAAACAAATTTCATGAAAAAAGGTAAGAAAAACATTTTAACGCGAAAATATATATACATTACTGATTTTTCCGGCATGCCATGACAACGCTGGAAGTTCTTCCATATCCATATTATTAAACAGGCCTTCGAAATGTGAAATTATGATACAAATAATTAAATATGTGCAGTTTATGTCATACTTCTTGCCTGATGGATGATGCACTTCTGTATGTCTGTGCTTACCATTTTTCTTTCTTTAATTCATATTTTGTTAGTGAGTTGTATTTGACTTCATAATCAAGAATAATGCTTGATAAAGTCATTAAAGAAATTTCGCAATTTTCCCCAATTAATCAAAATAAGAAACTTTTTTTTAACTTGATGTAGCGAATGAAACATCAAACTCGCCGCACCTGTGTTTTGACTCAAAATTCTATTGCCCACCTGTTGGAGAGCATGTAAGTTCTCCGGACTTTGTGGAATGGAGTCGTGAAAGTAGTGTTCAAATACGCAATCTTGCCACTCAGATCGTTTTGGAGGTATTTAGTATTGAATGCAGATATTCGGATACTTGAAGGTCTTCGGTTGTTCTTCCAGCGTGTTATAAATTTATAAGTCATTTAAAAAAGTATAACTGTTAAGTACGAAATGTCATATGAGTAAGTTTGCGATCCTGGAGATTTAAAATAAGCAAATACCCCACTTGCCATAGATAAGCTGCAAAATTTGGAACAGTTTTTAAATAAACCAGGATATCCCGTCCAGCATAATCAATCTTAACTTTCTTAAAACATGCAATAAACACCATGCTGGATTTGACAAGTTATGACGTAGCATTGATTATCCAAGTATTTCTCGTTCCTCGCCTAATATTTGCCCAACATCTTCAGCAATCGAGCAAGGCATGTTAGCTTTTTATCTTTAGAGTTCACGACATTTATAAACTGCGTCTTTTCAAAATTAGGACCGCCGGGTTGGAGTCTGGAGAGTTAAAAGTAAGAGAGTTAATGTCATGGAGTTCGATAATACTTGAAGGAACTCAGGTATCAGGCCAAGGTAAAAAAAAAAAAAGACATTATTCAAGTTGACTAGCCAGTCATATTCCCTAGCCCAATGACCCATTCTGCCTTTCGACCCCGTTTTGAAAATATAGGAGTCTGTTTAAGCGAGTTGGTAGTATGATAGTACTGCGTTTGGTTCCCAGGGCCCCCTCACAAATTAAGCGTATGCCTCTGCTTCACCATGAATGTTGTAAGAGGGGGCTGAGTGGAGGTTGTGCTTGTTATTAGTAATCCCATCTTTTTAAAACAAATCTATACAGAAACCACTACTACAAGAGCACACGATGCGCTTTAACGCAGACTTCTAGCATTGGGGGATAACTAATGTGGTGGCCCCAAGCCTTTAAGGAGCCAGAAAGGAAAATTTATTCATTCATCACATTAAGACAACCATTCCAGATAAATTACGTTTATGATTTTCTCAGCTGACAACTCCAAGTACAACTACAATGACGTTCTGTACAAGTCCATCCTGTTCTACGAGGCTCAGAGGTCAGGAAAACTACCAGCTAATAACCGAATACCCTGGAGAGGAGACTCAGCCCTCAACGACAAGGGAGACAAGGGAGAGGATTTGACAGGAGGGTGGTATGACGGTAAGTAGTGCTTTTCTTGCAGAAGCATATGCATGTGAAGTGACAGCGGATGCATTTAAATTCGACATGCTGTATGTTAAATTTTAAGCATGAGTTAATGATACCCTTGCTCATAACTATAGCAGTAACTGAAAATACCCACATTCATAACTAGAGCAGTAAACTGATAGTACCCATATTCGTAACTAGATCAGTAAACTGAAAGTACCCATGACCGTAATATAGCATTAAGCTGAAGATACCCTGACTGGTGCGTATGTAGAAGCAGCGGTTAGTACCCAACTATTCCACCAGCAGATACATGTAGGTCGCTTTAATACTACTTTAATCCACTCACAGCTTTCATCGACTTGACAAATGCGTTCGACACGGTCAGTAGAGAGGGTCCATGGAAGATCATGGCAAAATACGGCTGCCCAAAGAAATTTATCACAATAGTGCAGCAGCTGCATGATGGAATGCAGGCTAGAGTTCAGGAAAACGGTGAGCTATCGGAGCCTTCCCCCGTCTCAAATGGAGTTAAACAAGGGTGTGTACTTGCACCAACTCTGTTCTGTATCATGTTTTCTGCTATGCTGACTGATGCTTTCAGAGACGGGTACACAGGAATCGACATCAGATATCGTTTTGATGGAAAATTGTTTAACCTTAGGAGGCTTCAAGCAAAAACCAAGGTCAAATCACACACCATCAGAGATCTTCTGTTTGCTGACGATTGTGCCCTCAATGCTAGCTCAGAGGCTGATCTACAGCATAGCGTCGCTAGATTCTTCGAAGCCTGTTCCAACTTTGGGCTTACCATCAACACGGAGAAAACAGAAATCATGTACCAACCAGCTCCTGGCACAATTTATGCTGAGCCAATCATCAAGGTAAAAGGTGAGAAACTGAATGTTGTGAACAGATTCACATACCTTGGTAGCACACTATCCCAGAACATCGTCATTGATGATGAGGTAAACACCAGGATCTCCAAAGCCAGCAGCACATTTGGCAGACTATACACCAGCGTTTGGCATCGAAGTGGCATTAGTCTACAGACAAAGCTGAAGGTGTACAGAGCTGCGGTTCTTCCAGTGCTGCTTTATGCTTGTGAAACATGGACTGTATTCAGGCGCCACGTAAAGAAGCTAAACCACTTCCTTACAATCTGTCTCGGGAAGGTAATGAACATCAAATGGCAAGACAAGATCCCGGATACCGCCGTTCTTGACAGAGCTGGTATCCCTAGCATCGATACTATTCTAATGCAGTCAGAGATTCGCTGGGTAGGTCATGTAGTCCGCATGCCAGACCATCGACTGCCAAAGATACTCTTTTATGGCGACATGCAGAAGAGTAAACGCTCCCATGGTGACCAAAAGAAGCGCTTCAAAGACACGTTTAAGACTTCATTGAAAACCTTTGACATACACCCTGACACATGGGAAGCTGCTGCGAAAGACCGAACTGCTTGGCGCAAATCTCTTCGTAAAGGTGCAGCGGCATGCGAATCATCCAGAAGAGCAGCAGCGGAACAGCGGAGACAAGCTAGAAAAAAACCGTGTAATAAAACCTTCACATGAAGCAAACATTCCCTGCCCACACTGTCCGAGATCTTTCCAGGCCCGCATCGGGCTCATCAGTCACCTTCGTACCCATAGACTAACCTAACATATTCCTAATAATTGGATGAACAGAGTGGTCTTCATCACCCGTGATGGACGGACAACAACAACAACTTTATTCCATCTCCACTTTTGGCCAAAATTGACCTGAGGTCATAAATCGACATCTTATAGTTAAATCTACCATTCTACACAGTATCATTCAGTAAACATGGCGCAAAATTTCATTTTTATGTGATATATTCTTCTTTTTAAGTAGTAACCCAAAAACATTGAACGCGTTTTTCTCAAAACATGCTAAAGTGGAGATAGAAAAAACCAGTACTACGTCTATTCTGCAGCGCTGTTAATTATGTTAATCTCATCCGAA
This sequence comes from Oreohelix idahoensis, assembly GCA_024509875.1. Taxonomy (NCBI): domain Eukaryota; kingdom Metazoa; phylum Mollusca; class Gastropoda; order Stylommatophora; family Oreohelicidae; genus Oreohelix; species Oreohelix idahoensis. The sequence continues at coordinate 169,092 of JAMPIV010004021.1, forward strand.
TATAGCAAATATGACTGATCAATTTTTTATTTGTCCCTGCATAAATTAGTAATAACCTCACACTAATTCGCAGCCTAACGCATGTCGTATAAGGCGACAAATATAAAGTTGTGACTGAGGTAGGCAACCTCATCATGTAAAACAAACTGTCACATAAATCACCACTGTAGAAGCATGTGGCTGCTTGGTGCAAGCTAAATGCCGGATTAGCTGCAATTTTGGTTCCTTGTAAAGAGCGCATATGTAAAATGATGAAATCGTGCTCGATTTTTGACTAAGATTCGATTTCCAACATGTCTTACAAATGTACTTGTGTAACTGAAAATAATATCCCCAAAGACATGTTGCGCGTTCACTTTGCAACATTTTTTTCACATAAATAAATTATTCGTAAATTTGTCTTCATGTAACAGTATCAAACATTTACGCCTCAGAACTAAATTGCAGCTCCTCAGAATACGATGTCATATGTCAGTAGTCCAGAGGATTACTTTCACAGTGTAAGAAATAAGTATTCATCCAAAATAATATACTCAAGCTCACACACTAAGAATTATCAAACACGAAAGCAAATGATATTTTGTTTAATTCTACACAATGAAACATTTTACTAGGTTAATAAACAGAAAGACTGTAATCTGTAACATTTTCAAATGTCGAAGTGCTTTCATGCGCTGGACCTCAACGCATGTAAACACTGCTGAAACAGCGCAGATTACGCTGCCATGGCCATATCTGTCGCATGGAGGATGGTCGCAGCCCCAAAGATATTTTCTACGAACATCTGGCAGGCGACAAAAGAACAGTCGGGTGACCACACCTGAGGTTCAAAGAGAGACATGAAGGCACTGGATATATGTCCAGCATCCTGGGAGGACGAAGCCACCGATCGAACCAAGTGGAAATGCTCCCTACGGCATCGCCTCAGATTTTTGTTAAAAAAAGGCTCGTACAACAAGCAGAACAAATAATACTTGTTATACAGAAACTCTCGGAGCGTGCATTTTTTAGTCTGAATATACTCCTTCTCCAAGAAACTGGAGACAATTTAATGGACCTCAACATTTTGGTTCCAACCATTCCGGAAATTATAGAAGAGATAACTAAACTACGGATTGGCAAACTTACAGTAATTTTTCTCGAAGCCAACAAAATTCATCGAATAGACATTTTGATCAAAGAGGAAATAGTTATCGCAACAATTCTCACTGGGGTTCAAATCAGAACAATGGTCCTAATAGAGAAAATAACAATGGTCCCAATAGAGAAAATAGTCATGATCGATCTCGATATGGTGGTAGATCTCCAAATGATAGATCGCATCGCCAGGCTAACTCTGCTCAACAGGAGCCTCAGGATATTGTTAATCAGGGTAACGTACTTACCGACTTTCTTCGTCGTTCCCCTTCTACCGTGAGGTGTAGAGGTTTGGAAGAGAGAGCGCCAGCCTATCCTATCGGATGTCTTCCTAATGGCCTGGTTTCATTCTAGTCCTCGGTCCTTCAAAGATTGTCTAATGTTGTCCTCCCAGCGGACTCTGGGTCGTCCTTGGGGTCTGGATCCTTGGCTCTTTGTTTCCCATGCTTGTCGTGGTAGCCGATCTTCTCCCATTCTGCAGACATGGCCAAACCATCTTAGTTGGGACTGTTCTACTTGGGTCTGCAGGGGGTGGGATTTAAGGCCCTGACGTATCGTCTGGTTGCGTACCATGTCTCTTCTTGTTACTTCAACCACCTTCCTCAGATACCTCATTTCTGAGGTTTGGATCTGGCTTTTGTGGGTTGTAGTCATTGCCTAGGACTCGCATCCATATGTCAAGACTGTGACATAGATGGAGCAGTATACAGCCATCTTCGTTTTCTTACCAACCTCTCTCTTGCTGAGGAATCCTCGATTTATGGCCTGAAAAAGTCTCCCAGCTGCTGCTTTTCGAGTGGCCAACTCTTCTTTGATGCCTCCCTTTCGGTCTATAATAGCTCCGAGGTATTTAAAGTGGTCGACCTGCTCCAGGACCTGTTCTCCCAGCTTAATCTGATGTCTTCTTTCTTCTCGTGATATCACGATGGATTTTGTTTTAGAGCTGCTTATGACTATCCCTCTCTTCTCCAGCTCTTCCTTCCAGACTTGCAGGTTGGATTGGAGATGTGCCTCTGATTTAGCAATCAGGGCAACATCATCAGCAAATGAAAGCTCCGAAATACAGATATGTCTCATCTTAAAGTACCACACTGAATACTTTCTAGTTCTCTCCTGACATGCATTGATGACATCGTCCATGAGGAGTATGAAAAGGTAAGGTGATAGGATATCACCTTGTCTTACACAAGTGGTGGTCCTGAACTCTTCTGACTGATGATTTGCTGTCCTCACGTAATTTCTGCAAGATTTGTAGAAGCTCTGTATAGCATGAATCAAAGGTGCTAAAATGTTCTTCCTTGCCAAACAGTCCCAAAGTTTGCTCCAGGGGACCCTGTCAAACTCCTTTTCCAGATCTATGAATCAAAGATGGATCTCACTCTTATACTCAAGGGCCTTTTCACTCAGCTGTCTGAGTGTGAAGATTAGGTCTTGAGTACTTCGGTTCGCTCGGAATCCGCACTGGACCTCATCCAATTGTGGCTCAGCTGGGCGTCGGAGTCTCTGCTCTAGGATTCTAGAGTAGATTTTACCAGGCACACCGAGAAGGGATATGCCTCTATGGTTTCCACATTGTCGATTGTCACCCTTTTTGAAAATTGGTGTTATGATGGCAATCTCCCAGTCCTTTGGTATGGTCTTATTATACCTCACTGCCTGTAGAACCCTTAAGAGTAATAGGTTGCCTGATGCTCCCATGTACTTAACCATTTCTGGTGTTATACCATCATGCCCTGCTGCTTTGCCCATCTTGATTTTCTCCAGTGCTGCCTTCAGTTCTTCCATCTTTATGTTAATCAGGGCAACAATAATAATAATGTTACTACTGCTACTGCTTGTTCTGCTTTCGATTTCAATCGTGCATCGTAGTGCCGTGAATGCACAACTTTATTTCAACATACAGCGGTTACTACCTTGAGTTGTGGTCATCCTCTACCGACTCTTCCTGCCTTATCTGCACAAGTGTCACGTAGGTCTTATGTTCATTAAATTGCCTAGATCTTCTTCCTATTCTCTCACCCGGATCCTTTTAATTTATTATCTGTCTTTACCTTTTTCCGGTATTTTTCGCATCATTCGTTTGCGAAATATATTTCCTTCCTTATTCGCAAACTTTACCTGTTTCTTTTCTCAAAACTGAGAATCGCACTAGCATTCTATTACATAGATGTCAGTCAGACGAGAAGTGCAATTAAGTTGCAGCTATCTCAGACATCGAGCCGACTTGGGTCTGCACCTTCAGATGACACGACACTCCTGAGTTAGATTCTCGACGTAAACGCGTGAGAATGCTAGGAGAGAGCCGACATCCGTCTGCATTTTTCACCGGTCAACAACGAGTTGCATCGGCCGAACGCTTAAGTAGGAGCGAATATTTACACCTTATAGTCGCAGTTTCAGACATTTGTCTGGAAATCCCAGCTGACACGGCTCATTGTGGGCCCCGGTCAGCGTGAGGTGCGAAGTAGTATAAGTGTCAGTTCAGAGTCGTCGTCAGAATAGCTCCGGCTTAGCGTGAAAAATCGTTCCGCACTGGAGACCGGCTGTCTGAGAGCTGCAACTCACGCGCGCTCTCGGTCACTGATGGCAGTTACGACACGCGTTAAGCTGACTTAGGTGTTTTACACGTAAAAGGGGAGATGATTTCGGAGTTTGAGAAAATGTGGGATTGTGTGCCCCTGTTTTCAAATATCCACCCAGGAGCTGAAATCTGATTTCATTTCAGTCTTCAACATCTTCAGTAGACGGAACACGCGTGCTAGCGAATGAAGCTTGTATAGCGAATTTCATAGCTCTCGTCAGATTTCTGACGAGCTTCTAACTACCTATCTAGTGAATTATCCTAGTCGTGGTGTTACCGTAGTTCTGGGGTGAGATTAATATATTATATCTAGTATTTTGTGAAGTGATAAAGTGTTAAGTCGCTTATTTCATATTTCACTAGTTATATTTTGCGCAGAGTGCCAAATTTATATAGTCTGTATTATTTTCTAGTGACGTGTTTCAATGGATAGCAGAATAAATTATAATTTCTAGCATTAAACAATAATGTAGCTATAATGAAGTTAATTTTACTGCTAAATAATCAGACGAGATCATATTTTTCTAAACTAAGTTATAAATGCTAGAAGCCTCATGAGATGTTGACGGAATACGCACGTGTTCCTAAATTCATGAGGATTGATGATTTTTTAAAAATATAACTTACTTTACGGGAAGTGTTAAATGATAAGTCAAGCGGTACGCTTGCAGTTTAAAAAAATGTAAGTTATATTGAGTAAATATATGTAAATTATTTGATATGTGTTCTTTCCTTTTTATATAGTGTAACTGTGGTACCCAACTTTGCCAGCGTTCTAGTACGTGAACATTATTTGTGAAGAAACTTATCACTTTCATTACCTGAACTTTAACAGTTAAATGAAGTAAGAGGCCTTCGCGCCAGAATTAATTCTTCCAGAATACTCTTCAGTACAGTTCAGCCCGTTGTGGCAAGCAAATATCAGTAACATTCCGACAGTTTTGGACTAGTATTGTGGTGACCAAATATAGTACCTTCCTGAAAAGTAGACACCGATCTGACATTCCTTAACTTCTAGAAACCAAAGCTAATGACATTGTGCTCTGCTAACTTCGTGCCTGGACAAATTTTATGTGACTTAACAGACATCCGAAAAATAAGAACACCCAAGGAATCGTTCCCGGAGACAGAGAGTTCAGTACGGCTTTTGGAACTGGGGATTTCTTGGTCGATACGACATTTACGGGTCTGTGTGAAGGTCCTAGAATTTATTATGTTCCCAGAGGTAGCGAGCAAAGCTGTAAGTATAACTGTGAGCACATGGCCATGGCTGAATGAATAAGAGTGTACGCAGGTCTGAGTGTTATTTTACCGGTGTATTTTGTCACCCATTTGCTGTCTTAATTTTTTTAATCTGCAGAATTTGTTGCAAAATGCTAGAGTTTTTTTTTCTTAGGCTAAATCAGATTATCGAACTCTGTTCATACATTTACGAGGAAAAAAACCCATCTTAGACTCAAACCCTATGTATCTGTGACTCTTTGGGGCTATCACTTTTTGTTCCCTTTTGTAACGGGACTGTGGGCTAACCATCGAGGGGAAGGATCTTACTGTGGGTCTATCATTTTTGTAGCATTTCTATTGATTTTATGACTATTTGTATATGCTTTGATGTAATTTCTATGTGTTGTGGAGAAATTTTAAATGATAATTAAAGTTTCTCTTGAAATAAATCAGCGCGTTGGTCAGCTCGTTCTAAATATTTATATAATCATTTGTTATAGTTTCCCACGTCTGTACGTATAACTGTCGTCTTGAAGGTGCGTGCACGTGAGTGGATATATATATTTAATGTATATGTGTGTTAGACTGTCTGACTACTTTAGATCTGTCGTAGAAGCTAGGTGAGAGAGAGAAGATTTCCCGCTCTCAGAGACAGCCTCTATCACTATTCCACTACCTCACTCGTGGAAATCTATTTTTGTGTTTCTATCTCACACTGTGACTCTCACTCATTCCAACCTATTTAGAAGGGACCAACCCAAGTCGTAATTCTCCGAGCAAAAATCTACGACAAATGGTTGCTCGTTACCGGGAATTGAACCCAAAATCCTAAGACGATACGACAAATGGGGTCTCGCCCGACGGATTTTTGAACTTAGAATAGGAAGACGAGTACGACAAATGTGGACTCGTCTATCGGGTTTTTGAACTTAAGATTCTTTATTCTGTAATAGAGTAAGAGTTTGATGTCTTGTGAGTTGTTATATCTTTAAATAATTTATCCCTTAGACTAACGATCTGTTTACGTGCGTGCTGACCACACAAACAGATAAGTTTTTTCCACAGCATTTGGAATAATATACATTTGAGTTACAGGTTGATTTTGTCGGAATACATGTTAATTAATGATTCTGTAATACTAAACGCTGGTAAAGATTTGTGAGGGTATAACATTCACAAGGGTTCTGAAGAAGTAGGTGTTTGAGCAAAGCTAAGGAGTGCGTTTCGGACTATTCGTCCAGATTAATTGCCTCCCTTACCCTAACTGTCTTCAGGGGGTGAACTTGATAGTGGATTAAAAATAAAGGGGATTTTTTTTTCTCTCCGAAATTTTTTGCTATAATCATTGTGTTTTCCACTGTAGCAACTTATTTTTTCAGTGAGTAAATCTTAACTACCATTTAGTTGGCGTTGTCGTGTTTTGCATTAGGTGCTTTATTGCCGATTAATAGCAACGATAGTTAGATTTTTATTTTTGGAGGAGGTATCCCAGGGTTAAATATATCATCTTTTGATTTTTGGTATTTTTTTTCTCGTAAGTGGTAGGAGCCAGTGTATCCTTTTTCCTATTTTCTTTCTCCACTAGTCTCAGTCACTGACATAATATGGCCGAGAGGGCAAAGCTTAGACAACTCCTCAGGGGCGAAGCGAAAGAGGAGGGACTGGAAGGAGAGGAAGCGAAAGCTTTTGTCAGAGACGAACTTGAGAGATACGATGCGGAGAGGAAAGCAGCTGAAGCTAAAGAGGAAAAAGAAGAACTAAGGAGGAAAGAAGAAGCAGCGGAGAGGAAAGAAGCGGAAGACCGGCTATTACAGCAGAAGAAGATGGACGAGGAAATGGAAATTCGCAGGATGCAGCATGAGGAAAGAGAGAAGGAGAAGGAGAGACAGCACGAGAAGGAGAGGGAGGAGAGACAGCAGGAGAAGGAGAGGGAACAGAGACAGCAAGAGTTGGCGCTTAAAACTCTAGAGTTCCAAAGTCGTGGTGCTGCCTCTACCCCCAGCAATGGAGAGTCTTCTCCTCATTCTTCCTTAACTGATTCTTCTAACTCACAATCTACTCACCTCACTGCGATGTCTTTTACGCTTGAATCTTTCCCTTGTCCTAATGAGAAGATCGACACTTGGCTAGAGAAATTTGAAAAAAATTGCAACTCTGTACGGTTTAGAGAGGTCGCGTTGGAACATGAAGCTTTCTCAGGCGCTGAAAAGCAGTGCGTATGATGTTTACGCCAAACTGGAAAGCAGCCAACAAGACAACTATGATGTGTTGAAGAAAGCGCTACTGGAGCGTTTCGAAATGAACGCTCGCAAATTTCTGCAACTGTTTCGCAACAGCAGGAAAGAGAATTCTGAAACTTTTCAGCAGTTCTCGTCTCGTTTGAAGGGTTATCTGACAAAGTGCGTAGAGCTCTTGCAGCTCCCCTCTACCTACGAAGGTCTTGAGGAATTTGTTTTAACAGAACAAATAAAGAACACATTGTCTGCAGATACCCGGAGATTTCTAGCTGAGCAGGGAGCAGAAAAACTTGGAGACATCTTAGAGAAGTCTGAGCGTTACCATAATGCGCTGGCTGAACTACCGGCCACTAAGCGGAAACCGACAGAGGAGCATTTTCGGAAAAATAATCTAGATCAACCTTCTCATGCTTCGAATCAGAATAACCACAGAGAAAGTGGACCTCAAACCCCCCTCCTGAAAAATCCAAGTTCTACAAGAACAAGTACCCCAACCACCCCAAACAGTCTGATCAACCCGACCGCCCTACATGGCAGCGCAGCCAGAAAGGACAAGGTGGCAAAGGGAGAACCCCTGAGCACGGGACATATGATCAGACCGAGCACACCGACCCAAAACGCATCGGATGCTTATTAACAGTCTCGCAAAGCGGAATTATTGACAGTGATTCCCAACCAGTTGGGGATACACCCTCAACGCGAGGTACTGTTATTTTGAACGGTTCTCAAACTTCTTGTTTATTTGACACGGGGCTTTCTTATGACTGCATTGTTGTCAGAAACCTGGTCAAACCCGGTCAAGAGACAGCAGAGACCGTCCAACTTTGTGGAGTTCGTAAGAGTGATGCACCTACAGCGCTTCCCATCGCATTGGTGGAGATACACTCTGACTTTGTCAGATACGTGATCAAAGCGGCTGTTATGGATGATCCCATCTACCCAGTCATACTTGGTGGTAGATACGTGTGTATTGGTAAACCGGAAGAGCCGATTGTGGCAGTAGTAACTACAAGAGGGCAAACCAAGAAGGAATGGGAGCCTGCGACTAATTTGTTACCCATGGAACTTAAAGAAGCGCAATACAAGGACCCTACTTTGGCACCCTGCTTGAGGAAACTGCCCATGGCTAAGAAACCCAGACAGCACGGGGACATTTTTTCTAAGGATGGCGTACTTTATCGCAGAACGGGCAAGCCTGACCCAGGTTACAACCAGCTCCTAGTACCGAAACAGTACAGAAGCCAAATCCTAGAAATGGGCCACTCTCTTCCCTTCAGCGGACATATGGGACAGAACGCCACAAACCAACGGATAACCATTCATTATTGGTGGCCAGGAGTAAATACTGATGTTATCAGATATGTTAAATCCTGTGCCCAGTGCCAACGTGTGCCACCCAAGCAACGGGCACCCCCAGTCTCTTTGGGCGAAATGCCAATAATGGGAAAACCCTTCGAACGGGTCGTGATCGACATTTTAGGGCCTTTCGAAAGGACTAAAAGAAGGAACAGGTTCATCCTGACCTTAGTCGATACATGCACTTTATGGGCAGAAGCTATCCCGCTAACATGCGCAGATGCCAAGCATGTCGCAGAAGCCCTCGTGCAGATTTTCACTCGGTTGGGACTCCCTCAGCAAGTGTTGACGGATAACGGATCTCCATACCGAAACCTGTTGATGGATGAGATCGTTAAGATCTTGAGGACCCAACACATTCACACTAAGCCATATACTCCGGCCGGAAATGGGCTCGTGAAACGTGCAAATGGAAACCTCAACATGATGGTAAGTAAACTGGCACAAGTGAAACCTGAAGATTGGGATCTTTGTATTCCTGCAGCGTTATTTGGCTACAGAGAATCTCCTCATACTTCCACATTATTTCCGCCAGCTACGCTTCTATTCGGCAGACCTAATAAGGGGCCACTTGAAGCCTTACTTCAGTCTCTGACAGACGAGAAGGCGGATGAGACAGTTGTCTCAGCTAGTAAATATGTGTCGGTTTTAAAGGAAAGGTTGAAACTAGGGTGGGACCTAGCAACGACTAACTTTAAGCGAGCACGCACAAAGCACGCTAACCGATACAGGAAAGTCGCGAAAGAAAGAGAACTGGAAGCAGGAGAGAAAGTTTTGGTGTTACTCCCTACCGGAAACAACCAACTGAAGATCGGATGGCAAGGGCCGTTTACCGTCCTGAAAAATATTTCTAAGGCTAACTACCAGATCTCTATTGAAGGAAAGGAGAAGGCTTTCCATTTAAATCTGTTAAAGAGATACTTGGAAAGACCAGCGCCAACCTCCGACCAACTTCTGACGATCGCCAAGGCTGACGAAGATGATGATAGTGGAAGGGATATTCCACTGCACACACGCGAAATCTTTCAAAAATGTCAGAAGCGGCGACGCTCTTTCAAGCGCGCATGGGAGACATTCCAGAGAAAGGAAACTTTGGGAGGAGACGTGAGTAGGAATCGAAGAGAGATGGAGGGGAAAGATGAGAGGGAAGAAGACAGACACCCCGAAGCTACGGTTATAGGAAATTTAATTCCATAACATAGACATGGAGTGTTTCCATATCTTAAAGGGGGGACGTCCTGTCACGTAGGTCTTATGTTCATTAAACTGCCTAGATCTTCTTCCTATTCTCTCACCCGGATCCTTTTAATTTATTATCTGTCTTTACCTTTTTCCGGTATTTTTCGCATCATTCGTTTGCGAAATATATTTCCTTCCTTATTCGCAAACTTTACCTGTTTCTTTTCTCAAAACTGAGAATCGCACTAGCATTCTATTACATAGATGTCAGTCAGACGAGAAGTGCAATTAAGTTGCAGCTATCTCAGACATCGAGCCGACTTGGGTCTGCACCTTCAGATGACACGACACTCCTGAGTTAGATTCTCGACGTAAACGCGTGAGAATGCTAGGAGAGAGCCGACATCCGTCTGCATTTTTCACCGGTCAACAACGAGTTGCATCGGCCGAACGCTTAAGTAGGAGCGAATATTTACACCTTATAGTCGCAGTTTCAGACATTTGTCTGGAAATCCCAGCTGACACGGCTCATTGTGGGCCCCGGTCAGCGTGAGGTGCGAAGTAGTATAAGTGTCAGTTCAGAGTCGTCGTCAGAATAGCTCCGGCTTAGCGTGAAAAATCGTTCTGCACTGGAGACCGGCTGTCTGAGAGCTGCAACTCACGCGCGCTCTCGGTCACTGATGGCAGTTGCGACACGCGTTAAGCTGACTTAGGTGTTTTACACGTAAAAAGGGAGATGATTTCGGAGTTTGAGAAAATGTGGGATTGTGTGCACCTGTTTTCAAATATCCACCCAGGAGCTGAAATCTGATTTCATTTCAGTCTTCAACATCTTCAGTAGACGGAACACGCGTGCTAGCGAATGAAGCTTGTATAGCGAATTTCATAGTTCTCGTCAGATTTCTGACGAGCTTCTAACTATCTATCTAGTGAATTATCCTAGTCGTGGTGTTACCGTAGTTCTGGGGTGAGATTAATATATTATATCTAGTATTTTGTGAAGTGATAAAGTGTTAAGTCGCTTATTTCATATTTCACTAGTTATATTTTGCGCAGAGTGCCAAATTTATATAGTCTGTATTATTTTCTAGTGACGTGTTTCAGTGGATAGCAGAATAAATTATAATTTCTAGCATTAAACAATAATGTAGCTATAATGAAGTTAATTTTACTGCTAAATAATCAGACGAGATCATATTTTTCTAAACTAACTTATAAATGCTAGAAGCCTCATGAGATGTTGACGGAATACGCACGTGTTCCTAAATTCATGAGGATTGATGATTTTTAAAAAATATAACTTACTTTACGGGAAGTGTTAAATGATAAGTCAAGCGGTACGCTTGCAGTTTAAAAAAATGTAAGTTATATTGAGTACATATATGTAAATTATTTGATATGTGTTCTTTCCTTTTTATATAGTGTAACTGCGGTACCCAACTTTGCCAGCGTTCTAGTACGTGAACATTAGTTGTGAAGAAACTTATCACTTTCATTACCTGAACTTTAACAGTTGAATGAAGTAAGAGGCCTTCGCGCCAGAATTAATTCTTCCAGAATACTCTTCAGTACAGTTCAGCCCGTTGTGGCAAGCAAATATCAGTAACATTCCGACAGAGTTTTGGACTAGTATTGTGGTGACCAAATATAGTACCTTCCTGAAAAGTAGACACCGATCTGACATTCCTTAACTTCTAGAAACCAAAGCTAATGACATTGTGCTCTGCTAACTTCGTGCCTGGATAAATTTTATGTGACTTAACAGACATCCGAAAAATAAGAACACCCAAGGAATCGTTCCTGGAGACAGAGAGTTCAGTACGTCTTTTGGAACTGGGGATTTCTTGGTCGATACGACATTTACGGGTCTGTGTGAAGGTCCTAGAATTTATTATGTTCCCAGAGGCAGCGAGCAAAGCTGTAAGTATAACTGTGAGCACATGGCCATGGCTGAATGAATAAGAGTGTACGCAGGTCTGAGTGTTATTTTACCGGTGTATTGTGTCACCCATTTGCTGTCTTATTTTTTTAATCTGCAGAATTTGTTGCAAATGCTAGAGTTTTTTTTTCTTAGGCTAAATCAGATTATCCATCTCTGTTCATACATTTACGAGGAATAAAAAAAACCCATCTTAGACTCAAACCCTATGTATCTGTGACTCTTTGGGGCTATCACTTTTTGTTCCCTTTTGTAACGGGACTGTGGGCTAACCATCGAGGGGAAGGATCTTACTGTGGGTCTATCATTTTTGTAGCATTTCTATTGATTTTATGACTATTTGTATATGCTTTGATGTAATTTCTATGTGTTGTGGAGAAATTTTAAATGATAATTAAAGTTTCTCTTGAAATAAATCAGCGCGTTGGTCAGCTCGTTCTAAATATTTATATGATCATTTGTTATAGTTTCCCACGTCTGTACGTATAACTGTCGTCTTGAAGGTGCGTGCACGTGAGTGGATATATATATTTAATGTATATGTGTGTTAGACTGTCTGACTACTTTAGATCTGTCGTAGAAGCTAGGTGAGAAAGAGAAGATTTCCCGCATTCAGAGACAGCCTCTATCACTATTCCACTACCTCATTCGTGGAAATCTATTTTTGTGTTTCTATCTCACACTGTGACTCTCACTCATTCCAACCTATTCAGAAGGGACCAACCCGAGTCTTAATTCTCCTAGCAAAAATCTACGACAACAAGATGGAACAGGGTCTCTTACCCTACACAAGAGATTTGTAAATAATATTCCCGTCTCAGTTCTCTTTGATTCGGGATGCATGACTGTTGGAATTAGGCAGTCTTTAGTTCACCCACTTTGCGCCACAGGTAATGTGGTGAAATGTGTGACATTCGGAGGTACAGCTGAGACTTTTCCAACTGCCATCGTCCACATTGCTACACCATTTTTTACTGGTTATATACACGCATGTATGCTCAGGGCGCCTATCGCCGACCTTATTGTCGGATAGATTCATGGTATAAAGATATGTACTCCGGTACAAATTGCTGCTTGGGAACGGCAACATCACCTTACTGATACAACATTATCAGCTATGCCTAAATCTTATCACCAGGTACATTCTGCTATCGCGATACATTCTGCTAATGTTGTGCAATCTTGCAGTATTAATGTTACTATAGTTCATCATACTAATTTTGGTGCTTCTTTTAGCCCAGTTCGACATACCTTAGTACGTCGTTACTCTAACTTGGATTCTTCATTAAGTACAATTACGGAAGAAGATCCTTCTGTTTTTTTATACATACACTAACTTTATCGCTACGAATGAATCTACATCCAATACTTCCAACCATAGCTAAAATTACTAAAAGAAATTGTGGGAAGTGGGTACGTCAATTTTCTCCATTCAGCATCTCGAATTTTATCAGTATAAATTATGTTAATGAGATTACGCGTACTTTTCAATTCCACGCTATTCTGGCAAAGCCCTGTATCTTGCTGTATGAAAATTTTTCTCAGCACGAATGCATCTGATTAGATAATCAAGTCTTGCAACGAACAGTGTCTAAATTAAAAAAGTTTTGAAGGACGTTGTTCTTGCAGCAAAGTGATTTGCTGGAGAGGTTATGATGGTAAATGATACAAAGAATAGATATAGATATGTAAACCGTGTGAGGTCCAGCTATGTAAGACTTTGAGTCTAGTGGTTGATGATGATGATTTCTCAAGGGACCTAACGCTACCTCTCAAGATCTCACACGGTGCTGTGAATTTAATTCTATTGTATGGTGTTTGATGTGACTTGGGTCTAGGGGATGAAATGAGATAATGATACACCAAACAATACAGTGTAACACTCTAATAAAGTCTTAAGAACTCTGTGGTTAAAGTTCCAATTTTGAAATGAATTTTCTTTTTACAATCTTTAATTTGCCTGTCCTGCAATCTCTTTTGGACAGGTCTTTTAAAACTGAAGAAAATGTATGTTACACTAAACGTGAACTGAAAATAAGGACTCTTGGTCCAAACACAATATTAATATTATACTGTTCCTTTCGATGTTTCACAGCCTGTTCAATACTAAATACTAATGTGAGTCAATGATGGGAGGAACTGGTTTTTTCATTATGTCCCCAAAGGTTACTGTTATTAAGTTGGGAAACAGTGTAGCCGGGTAAAATGTCAGTGTCCAGATTATGACACATAACCTGTGATTTCCTTCGTGAAGACACTCTCGTTGATACGTCTCTGTAAGGAACAACAGCTCCCAGAGCTCCACTTGATAATGAAGATATAATTAAGCTGGACTCTAGACTTTTCTGTCTTCTTATAGTACTGCAGCTTTTCCTGTCACCGGCTGGTAACAGGAGAATAAAACCCTGAAATCATAAAAAACACCCTGGCCTTGTCATATCTGTTTCCTATTTCCCTTTACTATCTTCATGACAAGATGGGGTTCAGCCTCGTGTGCATACTAGTGCACCAGCCCCTAATTTATTTGACTCACATCATATTGTGACCACACCTCAGGTCCATATGGCAGATACGCCACTGTCATTGACATATTTTTCTTCAACACAATGTAATAGGAGTATGTACACCTCCTTATTCACATATGAGGGTTTTTCTTCTAGTATATAATATAAACGCAATCTTGCGTTTTCATGCTTAGCCTGAGATAAGAATACGAGGGGCTGATGATCCGTCTGGACCACAAAAGTCCTACCATACAGATAGATTTGAAACTTCTTTATTGCCCAGATTAACGCTAAACATTCTTTTTCGCTTGTGGAATATCCTTGCTCCGCCTTATTCAATTTGCGGCTTGCATAAGCGACTGGGTTCAGTTCCCCATCAGGTGAAGATGATCTTTGCAACAAAGCCGCCCCGAGTCCTACATTACTTGCATCTGTTCTTACGACAAAGTCCTGTGTCAAATCAGGCAGTTTGAGAATAGGCTTGCTAGTGAGTTTTTCCTTTAAGTCTTGGAACGCTAATTCACTTTGCGCAGTCCAAATAATTTTATCTGGAAGTCCCTTGCGAGTCAGATCAGTCAGAGGAGCACAAATAGAGTTAAAATCTTTGATGTATTTTTGATAAAATCCGCATAACGACACGAATGATCGCACGTCCTTTTTTGTTTGTGGTCTAGGTGCTCTCTGCAGTTTTTCCAAGTTCTTGGGATCAGGGGTCATGTTACCCTGATATACAGTGTGTCCCAAGAATTCCAACTCTTTGCATCCAATACAACATTTTGTTGGCCTAGCAATTAAATTCGCCTCCCTAAGCCTATTAAATAACATTTTTAGAGCGTCAATGTGTTCTTCAAATGTCTCTGTGGCGACGAGAATATCATCCATGAAATTCGTGATACATGGGTTATTCAGGGGATCCAACAATTTGCGCATCATCCTTGAAAATACACTCGGAGCATTTTTCAGTCCGAATGGTAGCATGTTGAATTCATAATGTCCATCCGATGTGCTAAAAGCCAAATAAGGTCTCACTTCAGGCTTCACTGGAATCTGGTAATAGCCTTTACTAAGATCCACCTTTGAAAAGTATTTTGCCTTGTTTAATCTGGCAAATAACTGTTTTGTGTCTGGTAATGGATCCACTTGTCCTTCTGTGACAGCATTCAGTTTCCTGTAATCTATGCACAGTCTGTGTTCCCCAGACGGTTTTCTCAACAAAACGACACTGGAGCTAAAAGATGATTCACTGTGTGAAATAATCCCCTCCTTCAACAAATAATCTATTTCTTCCTTCAATGCCTTCTCCTTCGCGAACGGAATAGAATAGGCTCTCATACAGATTGGGTTTGAGTCTACCAGTTTCATGTCATACTGTAGCAAATTTGTATGGCCTGGTTTATCTGTTAATACATCTGTATGTTCCTCCAGAACCTGTTGAACTCTCTCCCTCTTGTTTTTAGTCAGGTGCTTACTGACTTTTACCTGTGCTGCTGTTTCACAAGGATGTAATGGGTATTCATGTGAGGTGAGTGGTTCCTTTTGCATTTGAGTTGCGATAGCCAAGGTCAGTAAGGGGGTGCTTTCCTGGAGTGGTCTGTCCAGATACTTCTTTAACAGGTTTACATGATAAACTTTCTCCTTCCCCTTTTTGTCAATTTTATAGTTTGTTCTAGACACCTTCTCTAGAACCGTATATGGACCTTGCCATCCAATTTGTAATTTATTCTGGCTGCCGGGTAGTAGAAGCAGCACCTTCTCTCCCACAGCTAGTTCTCTGTCCTTTGCCTTCCTATTAAAATATGCTGCATGTTTCTTCCTGGCTTGTTTCAAATTATCATTTGCCAGTTTCCATCCAGCTTTCAAACGAGTGGTCAGTTCGTTCACGTATTGATAAGATGAGGTAACAGTCTCTTCCGCCTTCTCATCTGTCCAGGTCCTTAATAGCGCTTCTAATGGACCTTTTATTGGCCTCCCAAATAGCAGAGTTGCGGGAGCCATCCCGGTTGAACTATGTGGTACCTCCCGATACGCAAACAATGCGGCGGGCAGGAATTGATCCCACAGATCCGGTTTTTCGTGTGCCAGCTTTCTCAGGATAGAAATGAGAGTCCCATTGAACCTCTCTACCTGGCCGTTCCCTTGTGGATGGTACGGACTACAATGAAAGTGTCTGGCTTGAAATAGCTTAAAAACTTCTTCCGTTAGTTTCCCCTTGAACTGAGAGCCATTATCCGTCAAGATTTGATGCGGGAATCCTAATCGGGTGAATATTGTAAGTAGTGCCTCTGCTACATGTTTTGAATCAATTGATGGCAGGGCTACCGCCTCTCCCCACATAGAACAAGTGTCCACCAGAGTAAGGATGTAACTGTTCCTCCTCTTGGTCCGAGTGAGAGGTCCCACAATATCCACTGCAACCCTCTCAAAAGGTGTTCCCACTATGGGCATTTCCCCTAGAGTTGCAGGAGCAGTCCAGTGCTTTGGAGCTACCCTTTGACATTCTGGACAGGATTTGACATATCTTTTTATATCCTCCGTTATCCCTGGCCAGAAGTAATGACAAGCTATACGCTGTCCTGTGGCGCTGATCCCCATGTGACCACTGAAGGGAATCGCATGCCCGAGTTCCATCACTTTATCCCTATATGAAGTGGGAAGAACCAGCTGGTTGTGACCATTTGTTCCAGTTCCGGCCTTCCTGTATAATAGTTTGTTCTTCATAAAATATTCCCCCTTGCTCGGAGGTGTGTGGCATTTGGGCAATTTTTTAAAACATGGCTTGAGTGTCCTATCCTCAGCCTGCGCCTTCCTCATCTCCTCTGGATGAGCATTTATAGGTTCACCTTCTTCCTCCTTCTTCTGTGACCTGGTCTGCACTGTCGCCATGATCACAGGTCTCTCGGGATTCCCCAAGAAGACGTATCTACACCCCAATATCAGAGGGTAGATTGGTTCATCTATCACTGCTGCTCTGATTTCTCCTTCCACATAGCGAGTTTTCACCGTTATCCTTGCGATGGGAAGTGTCATGAGTGGTATGTCCTTAGTCGCCCCTTGTATTTCCACTGTTTCTGTGGTATACTGACTTGGGTCCACTAGGCTAGACTTCACAACTGAATCATAATCCAAACCTGTATCATAAAGGCACCTTATGGTGACCCCATTACAAATAACATCCTCACAAACTGGGGGGTGATAAGGTTCCTGCTGTCCATTAGGATTAACCTTTAATCTTTGAGTCCCCGACTTCATTGCAGCAATGTTTGAAGGTTTCCTTCTACAAAATTCGGTGTTATGGTTATCTTTCTTGCACCATTTACACCATCTTTTTCCTTGGTTAAACGGTTTTCTTTCATTGGATTTTTGGTCATTGAACTGTGAGTTTCTGTCTCGATAGTCATTTCTTGGCCGTTCAAAGTTTGTCCTGCCCTTATTACCCTGTTCTCTATTTTCAAATTTATTAAATGGCTGTGGAGCTTTAAAAGTTTCTATATGCTTCTTTTTACCACCACTTACCTCTGCCTGGGCTGCCTGATACCTCTCAGCGACATTTAAAACCTCCCCCAACTTCTCTGCACCTTGTTCCATGAGAAATTTTCTCATGTCTGGAGCCATGGACTCTCTCAATTGCTCTATCATGATCATCTCCTTAAGATCTTGGGTCTTCCCCAGAGCCGTCCATTTCTCCAAATAGGTTTCCAGTCTGGCAGAGAATTGGTGGTATGTCTCCCCAGACAACAGTTTGGCATTTCTAAATTTCTTACGATAAAATTCACCATTTTTTTCGTACCTTAATAACAAAGCCTGCTTTAACATGTCATAATTGTCTTGGTCTTCTCTGTTCATTTTTGCGAAGACTTCATAAGAAGTACCTCTCAGTCCCTGTGATAACTTTAAACTCCACCTCTCTCTCTCTAACCCATATGTAGTAGCTAATAACTCAAAACGTCCTAGGTACCCCTCTATGTCATCGTCTTTCTCAACAAAATGGTCTAAATGAAACCCCATAGCTGATGTTGAGGCTCCCAGACTGGGCGTAGCATCTGAGGCAAAAGGGCTGGCACCATTTTCAGGAGCCTGGCCTTGTAGCTCCAGCTCCCTTAGTCGTAATTCGTGCTCCCTTTGCAACCTTCTATCTTCTTCCTCCCTTTCGGCAGTCAATCTTTTATCTTCTGCCTCTAATGCTTTAGCCTCCTTGTCAGCCTCAATTTGTAACCTCTTAGTCTCAGCCTCAATGTGTAGCCTCTTCTCTTCAGCTAATCTTTCAGACTCTAATTTTCTTTCAGCCTCTTTTTCTAATCTTCTTTCTTCCCGTTCAATATACTTATCACATTCAGCCGTTACATATTGAATTAAAACCTGACCATCCATTCCCATATCCTTTGCCGTTAGCACAGCAGCTGATCTGAACTTTGCCAGCTCCGCCATACTTTTTAGACAATTTAGCAATGAGCAAAATAAATCTCTAACCACTAAAGTAGTTCTAATTACTATAGTCTAAAGTAATTCTAATTAGCCAGTTAACTAATTAATTACCACTGGCTGTGAAGATTCACCAACTTTTAATTTCACTTTTAATTTTAAGGGACACTTTTAATTTTAACAATTTGTTCCCTTAATTTAATTCTCCCACCAGGAGATCCTAATATTACTGTTAAGCTAATTATCCCTGGACAAGACCCCAATATATGTAGTGGATTTTATGGTATTGTATGGTTGTGATATTACCTAGTGTGATGCATGAGGTCAGCTGTGAAGGCTCCTGAGATAAATGTAGCTGTGAATTTACAGAAGGCCCTTCTTGCTACCACTTACGACCTCACACATATCTTTTTTACTAATGAATGTGGCTACGTTAAAATTCTAGGGTACTGATATGTAATGTGTTGTGGTAGTTTACATACACACACACAGATATTTAATAAGTCTAATAATATTAATAAAATTTATAACACACTGAACTAACTCAAGCTGTGTAAAATTTTGATAGTAAATTTTCTTTAAGTTTATTTGTTCTGAACCAAGGTTTTATTTTGGTCAGAACATATGAAAGGTTTTGAAATTATGAATGAAATGCATGAATATATGGCATAATAAATGAAAGGTGTGTACATATGTATTTTACAAGACTAGTTAATATTACTACTGTTTATAGTTGTAATTTATCTGGGAGAACGATTAATGGATGTGCTGTTGGGGTGACTTCATCACTCCCTGTCTATGGCTACTAAACATTGTCCATTTATTGATGGGAATATAGTTGGTGTGTTATTTATCAAATAAGTTGGTGAATGTCCAGCAGGCCAGACGCTCACGTATCTTGACTGAGTAGTTCTGGTGCTGGAATCTGGTGGCCCCACCTCTCCGTGCTTGGGGGCAATATAAGGAGTCTGGTGGCCCCACCTCTCCGTGCTTGGGGCAATCTGCTCTGCCAAAATACTAGACTGCACTGGTCCTCTCTAGTATTTTTCAACATAGCATTTGACACCACTTTGGTGCCAAATAAAAACTCACAGTTCTGAAATAAAAGTATTGGGTCATGTGTCAGAACTCTACCTCCTGAGCCACTTCTACACTCAACACTACACAACAACACCACATAGACGGGGTCAGATCTCTCTGACCATACAGCACATCTTACCAAGTTGGTTTCACATAGTATAAGTTCCCCAAGACTACATATTCTGAAATATGTTCATTAGCTTCCTGCCATTGAATAGGATAGGTGATATGTTCCACTGATCTCAACACTTGATCCGCCCTTCATAATCCTTGCTGGCGTTTATGTATTTTGTTTGTCTCTAGACCCTGAACTGGGGCTGGGGATCTAGAGCGAATCCTTACTTGTTGTAAGGGATAGATTTTGATATGGCAGTATCAAATCACTCGAAACATTAAACAATATTAAAATATACAAAGAAATACTTTCAGTCTTACCAGAATTATGAATAGAGAACACAGTTATATGCTAGCAAAACTCAGCTGAGCTGCTGGCTCTAGTATGGCGTCCCTCTAAATATTTCAATTAGCTTCTGGGAATTACACCACTGAAGAATTACTGTGTCTACTACTGGACAATTTATGATGAATGGCAAAAATGCGCGTCTGAGCGCCGATAATATGATTATCTGTGGCCAATCACCGCCTTTTCCCTTTTCAAATTCAAACCTCCTACCAAAAGTCAATTCAGTCATACCTCAGTCAAGTATGTATTATTGTCTGTTGGTCCGTCTGTCTCTACTTGCGTTTTTTACAAAAACACTTGTTTATACATGCATTTCCTACACGAATCTGCCTCTATAGTTATTTTTAGCCACAACCGTCCACCAATTCCCCCTCTCTTTCATCTAACTAGATTTTAGCACTTGAGTCTCAAGGCCGCAATTTTTTGAAAATTAGTGACATTTTTTGTTTCAATGCAGTCGCTCGCTGATATCTACAACACAGTCTTTTGTCAATATCTTCATTATTATCTATCCGTCTGTATAAATGAAAGCATATTATTTCTCTGCTCAAGATGGGCCATCCGGCCAGCTAGGTTTTATATTCCTAACATTATTATTAAGAAAAAGTTACTTTTCAAGGTTAGTTGTTTTTTTTGAAATATGTTCGAGCATCTTCTGTAATGCGTTTGCCGCTGAATTCAAATAAAAGGACTCAGTATCGCAAAAGCGTCCAAGAAATGACTGTTGCGTATAATAGCTAAGGTCCCTTTTGTCCATTTCTTTACCTTGTGTCAACTTGGGGACGTGAATTTTTTTCCTTTCCCCACCAATTTCGTCTTTTTAGCCTTGCTAGTTTCAAGCACGTGTTCAGTCATATTTTTTTCTTTTGATCTCCGTTCTCATTCCGTCTACAAGGGTAAACGTTTTGCCTTCACGTCTAACAAGTTAGTTTCCATGGCGGGTGGTGACCCGCGGCATGGGCGATCATGTCTTCTAGTAGCTTACGCATTAATTTTATCCCTACACTTTTTCTTTGGAGATATTTTAACTTTGTATCACGGTTAATTTTATCACACATCTCCCCACTTGAAAACATGCTTACGGCAAGTTCCAAAACCAGTGATACACATAGATAAAATTACTCCTCACGCCTGCCACTACTCTAATTTTGATCACAGGGGTGCCGACTGAGGAAATCTGCACCGACATTCAATTTGCCTGGGATATATTGGATACTAAACTGATAAGGTTGAAGCAATAAAGACCACCTCAGCAATCTTGCGTTTTCATGCTTAGCCTGAGATAAGAATACGAGAGGCTGATGATCCGTCTCGACCACAAAAGTCCTACCATACAGATAGATTTGAAACTTCTTTATTGCCCAGATTAACGCTAAACATTCTTTTTCGCTTGTGGAGTATCCTTGTTCCGCCTTATTCAATTTGCGGCTTGCATAAGCGACTGGTTTCAGTTCCCCATCAGGTGAAGATGATCTTTGCAACAAAGCCGCCCCGAGTCCTACATTACTTGCATCGGTTCTTAAGACAAAGTCCTGTGTCAAATCAGGCAGTTTGAGAATAGGCTTGCTAGTGAGTTTTTCCTTTAACTCTTGGAACGCTAATTCACTTTGCGCAGTCCAAATAATTTTATCTGGAAGTCCCTTGCGAGTCAGATCAGTCAGAGGAGCACAAATAGAGTTAAAATCTTTGATGTATTTTTGATAAAATCCGCATAACGACACGAATGATCGCACGTCCTTTTTTGTTTGTGGTCTAGGTGCTCTCTGCAGTTTTTCCAAGTTCTTGGGATCAGGGGTCATGTTACCCTGATATACAGTGTGTCCCAAGAATTCCAACTCTTTGCATCCAATACAACATTTTGTTGGCCTAGCAGTTAAGTTCGCCTCCCTAAGCCTATTAAATAACATTTTTAGAGCTTCAATGTGTTCTTCAAATGTCTCTGTGGCGACGAGAATATCATCCATGAAATTCGTGATACATGGGTTATTCAGGGGATCCAACAATTTGCGCATCATCCTTGAAAATACACTCGGAGCATTTTTCAGTCCGAATGGTAGCATGTTGAATTCATAATGTCCATCCGAAGTGCTAAAAGCCAAATAAGGTCTCACTTCAGGCTTCACTGGGATCTGGTAATAGCCTTTACTAAGATCCACCTTTGAAAAGTATTTTGCCTTGTTCAGTCTGGCAAATAACTGTTTTGTGTCTGGTAATGGATCCACTTGTCCTTCTGTGACAGCATTCAGTTTCCTGTAATCTATGCACAGTCTGTGTTCCCCAGACGGTTTTCTCAACAAAACGACACTAGAGCTAAAAGATGATTCACTGTGTGAAATAATCCCCTCCTTCAACAAATAATCTATTTCTTCCTTCAATGCCTTCTCCTTCGCGAACGGAATAGAATAGGCTCTCATACCGATTGGGTTTGAGTCTACCAGTTTCATGTCATACTGTAGCAAATTTGTATGGCCTGGTTTATCTGTTAATACATCTGTATGTTCCTCCAGAACCTGTTGAACTCTCTCCCTCTGGTTTTTAGTCAGGTGCTTACTGACTTTTACCTGTGCTGCTGTTTCACAAGGATGTAATGGGTATTCATGTGAGGTGAGTGGTTCCTTTTGCATTTGAGTTGCGATAGCCAAGGTCAGTAAGGGGGTGCTTTCCTGGAGTGGTCTGTCCAGATACTTCTTTAACAGGTTTACATGATAAACTTTCTCCTTCCCCTTTTTGTCAATTTTATAGTTTGTTCTAGACACCTTCTCTAGAACCGTATATGGACCTTGCCAACCAATTTGTAATTTATTCTGGCTCCGGGTAGTAGAAGCAGCACCTTCTCTCCGACTGCCAGTTCCCTGTCCTTTGCCTTCCTATTAAAATATGCTGCATGTTTCTTCCTGGCTTGTTTCAAATTATCATTTGCCAGTTTCCATCCAGCTTTCAAACGAGTGGTCAGTTCGTTCACGTATTGATACGATGAGGTAACAGTCTCTTCCGCCTTCTCATCTGTCCAGGTCCTTAATAGGGCTTCTAATGGACCTTTTATTGGCCTCCCAAATAGCAGAGTTGCGGGAGCCATCCCGGTTGAACTATGTGGTACCTCCCGATACGCAAACAATGCGGCGGGCAGGAATTGATCCCACAGATCCGGTTTTTCGTGTGCCAGCTTTCTCAGGATAGAAATGAGAGTCCCATTGAACCTCTCTACCTGGCCGTTCCCTTGTGGATGGTACGGACTACAATGAAAGTGTCTGGCTTGAAATAGCTTAAAAACTTCTTCCGTTAGTTTCCCCTTGAACTGAGAGCCATTATCCGTCAAGATTTGATGCGGGAATCCTAATCGGGTAAATATTGTAAGTAGTGCCTCTGCTACATGTTTTGAATCAATTGATGGCAGGGCTACCGCCTCTCCCCACATAGAACAAGTGTCCACCAGAGTAAGGATGTAACTGTTCCTCCTCTTGGTCCGAGTGAGAGGTCCCACAATATCCACTGCAACCCTCTCAAAAGGTGTTCCCACTATGGGCATTTCCCCTAGAGTTGCAGGAGCAGTCCAGTGCTTTGGAGCTACCCTTTGACATTCTGGGCAGGATTTGACATATCTTTTTATATCCTCCGTTATCCCTGGCCAGAAGTAATGACAAGCTATACGCTGTCCTGTGGCGCTGATCCCCATGTGACCACTGAAGGGAATCGCATGCCCGAGTTCCATCACTTTATCCCTATATGAAGTGGGAAGAACCAGCTGGTTGTGACCATTTGTTCCAGTTCCGGCCTTCCTGTATAATAGTTTGTTCTTCATAAAATATTCCCCCTTGCTCGGAGGTGTGTGGCATTTGGGCAATTTTTTAAAACATGGCTTGAGTGTCCTATCCTCAGCCTGCGCCTTCCTCATCTCCTCTGGATGAGCATTTATAGGTTCACCTTCTTCCTCCTTCTTCTGTGACCTGGTCTGCACTGTCGCCATGATCACAGGTCTCTCGGGATTCCCCAAGAAGACGTATCTACACCCCAATATCAGAGGGTAGATTGGTTCATCTATCACTGCTGCTCTGATTTCTCCTTCCACATAGCGAGTTTTCACCGTTATCCTTGCGATGGGAAGTGTCATGAGTGGTATGTCCTTAGTCGCCCCTTGTATTTCCACTGTTTCTGTGGTATACTGACTTGGGTCCACTAGGCTAGACTTCACAACTGAATCATAATCCAAACCTGTATCATAAAGGCACCTTATGGTGACCCCATTACAAATAACATCCTCACAAACTGGGGGGTGATAAGGTTCCTGCTGTCCATTAGGATTAACCTTTAATCTTTGAGTCCCCGACTTCATTGCAGCAATGTTTGAAGGTTTCCTTCTACAAAATTCGGTGTTATGGTTATCTTTCTTGCACCATTTACACCATCTTTTTCCTTGGTTCAACGGTTTTCTTTCATTGAACTTTTGGTCATTGAACTGTGAGTTGCTGTCGCGATAGTCATTTCTTGGCCGCTCAAAGTTTGTCCTACCTTTATTTCCCTGCTCTCTATTATCAAATTTATTAAAGTGCTGTGGAGCTTTAAAATTGTCTATGTGCTTCTTTTTAGCACCACTTACCTCTGCCTGGGCTGCCTGATACCTCTCAGCGACATTTAAAACCTCCCCCAACTTCTCTGCACCTTGTTCCATGAGAAATTTTCTCATGTCTGGAGCCATGGACTCTCTCAATTGCTCTATCATGATCATCTCTTTAAGATCTTGGGTCTTCCCCAGAGCCGTCCATTTCTCCAAATAGGTTTCCAGTCTGGCAGAGAATTGGTGGTATGTCTCCCCAGACAACAGTTTGGCATTTCTAAATTTCTTACGATAAAATTCACCATTTTTTTCGTACCTTAATAACAAAGCCTGCTTTAACATGTCATAATTGTCTTGGTCTTCTCTGTTCATTTTTGCGAAGACTTCATAAGAAGTACCTCTCAGTCCCTGTGATAACTTTAAACTCCACCTCTCTCTCTCTAACCCATATGTAGTAGCTAATAACTCAAAACGTCCTAGGTACCCCTCTATGTCATCGTCTTTTTCAACAAAATGGTCTAAATGAAACCCCATAGCTGATGTTGAGGCTCCCAGACTGGGCGTAGCATCTGAGGCAAAAGGGCTGGCACCATTTTCAGGAGCCTGGCCTTGTAGCTCCAGCTCCCTTAGTCGTAATTCGTGCTCCCTTTGCAACCTTCTATCTTCTGCCTCCCTTTCGGCAGTCAATCTTTTATCTTCTGCCTCTAATGCTTTAGCCTCCTTGTCAGCCTCAATTTGTAACCTCTTAGTCTCAGCCTCAATTTGTAGCCTCTTCTCTTCAGCTAATCTTTCAGACTCTAATTTTCTTTCAGCCTCTTTTTCTAATCTTCTTTCTTCCCGTTCAATATACTTATCACATTCAGCCGTTACATATTGAATTAAAACCTGACCATCCATTCCCATATCCTTTGCCGTTAGCACAGCAGCTGATCTGAACTTTGCCAGCTCCGCCATACTTTTTAGACAATTTAGCAATGAGCAAAATAAATCTCTAACCACTAAAGTAGTTCTAATTACTATAGTCTAAAGTAATTCTAATTAGCCAGTTAACTAATTAATTACCACTGGCTGTGAAGATTCACCAACTTTTAATTTCACTTTTAATTTTAAGGGACACTTTTAATTTTAACAATTTGTTCCCTTAATTTAATTCTCCCACCAGGAGATCCTAATATTACTGTTAAGCTAATTATCCCTGGACAAGACCCCAATATATGTAGTGGATTTTATGGTATTGTATGGTTGTGATATTACCTAGTGTGATGCATGAGGTCAGCTGTGAAGGCTCCTGAGATAAATGTAGCTGTGAATTTACAGAAGGCCCTTCTTGCTACCACTTACGACCTCACACATATCTTTTTTACTAATGAATGTGGCTACGTTAAAATTCTAGGGTACTGATATGTAATGTGTTGTGGTAGTTTACATACACACACACAGATATTTAATAAGTCTAATAATATTAATAAAATGTTATAACACACTGAACTAACTCAAGCTGTGTAAAATTTTGATAGTAAATTTTCTTTAAGTTTATTTGTTCTGAACCAAGGTTATATTTTGGTCAGAACATATGAAAGGTTTTGAAATTATGAATGAAATGCATGAATATATGGCATAATAAATGAAAAGTGTGTACATATGTATTTTACAAGACTAGTTAATATTACTACTGTTTATAGTTGTAATTTATCTGGGAGAACGATTAATGGATGTGCTGTTGGGGTGGCTTCATCACTCCCTGTCTATGGCTACTAAACATTGTCCATTTATTGATGGGAATATAGTTGGTGTGTTATTTATAAAATAAGTTGGTGAATGTCCAGCAGGCCAGACGCTCACGTATCTTGACTGAGTAGTTCTGGTGCTGGAATCTGGTGGCCCCACCTCTCCGTGCTTGGGGGCAATATAAGGAGTCTGGTGGCCCCACCTCTCCGTGCTTGGGGCAATATAAGGCTGCTCTGCCAAAATACCAGACTGCACTGGTCCACACTTGTATGTTTCAACATAGCATTTGACACCACTTTGGTGCCAAATAAAAAACTCACAGTTCTGAAATAAAAGTATTGGGTCATGTGTCAGAACTCTACCTCCTGAGCCACTTCTACACTCAACACTACACAACAACACCACATAGACGGGTCAGATCTCTCTGACCATACAGCACATCTTACCAAGTTGGTTTCACATAGTATAAGTTCCCCAAGACTACATATTCTGAAATATGTTCATTAGCTTCCTGCCATTGAATAGGATAGGTGATATGTTCCACTGATCTCAACACTTGGTCCGCCCTTCATAATCCTTGCTGGCGTTTATGTATTTTGTTTGTCCCTAGACCCTGAACTGGGGCTGGGGATCTAGAGCGAATCCTTACTTGTTGTAAGGGATAGATTTTGATATGGCAGTATCAAATCACCCGAAACATTAAACAATATTAAAATATACAAAGAAATACTTTCAGTCTTACCAGAATTATGAATAGAGAACACAGTTATTTGCTAGCAAAACTCAGCTGAGCTGCTGGCTCTAGTATGGCGTCCCTCTAAATATTTCAATTAGCTTCTGGGAATTACACCACTGAAGAATTTCTGTGTCTACTACTTGGACAGTTTATGTTAAATGGCAAAAATGCGCGTCTGAGCGCCGATAATATGATTATCTGTGGCCAATCACCACCTTTCCCCTTTTCAAATTCAAACCTCCTACCAAAAGTCAATTCAGTCATACCTCAGTCAAGTATGTATTATTGTCTGTTGGTCCGTCTGTCTCTACTTGCGTTTTTTACAAAAACCCACTTGTTTATACATGCATTTCCTACACGAATCTGTCTCTAGAGTTATTTTTAGCCACAACCGTCCAACAATTCCCCCTCTCTTTCATTCTAACTAGATTTTAGCACTTGAGTCTCAAGGCCGCAATTTTTTGAAAATTAGTGACATTTTTTGTTTCAATGCAGTCGCTCGCTGATATGAACAACACAGTCTTTTGTCAATATCTTCATTATTATCTATCCGTCTGTATAAATGAAAGCATATTATTTCTCTGCTCAAGATGGACCATCAGGCCAGCTAGGTTTTATATTCCTAACATTATTATTAAGAAAAAGTTACTTTTCAAGGTTAGTTTTTTTTTTTATTTAAATATGTTCGAGCATCTTCTGTAATGCGTTTGCCGCTGAATTCAAATAACAGGACTCAGTATCGCAAAAGCGTCCAAGAAATGACTGTTGCGTATAATAGCTAAGGTCCCTTTTGTCCATTTCTTTACCTTGTGTCAACTTGGGGACGTGAATTTTTTTCCTTTCCCCACCAATTTCGTCTTTTTAGCCTTGCTAGTTTCAAGCACGTGTTCAGTCATATTTTTTTCTTTTGGTCTCCGTTCTCATCCCGTCTACAAGGGTAAACGTTTTGCCTTCCCGTCTAACAAGTTAGTTTCTATGGCGGGTGGTGACCCGCGGCATGGGCGATCATGTCTTCTAGTAGCTTACGCATTAATTTTATCCCTACATTTTATCTTTGAAGATATTTTAACGTTGTATCACGGTTAATTTTATCACACTTTGCCAACATTACAAATCAATATAAATATTCTTCTTACCAGAATTCAATGAAATAAGCAAAGGTTCGATGGATGGCACAAGTCTAGCTTTGCTGCTGACTAGACTATGTCAGAATACTTTATAGATTTTAATTTTACACACTTCTAGTCTCACATCGACCTGCTTCAGGAACTGATTTTTTTACAAATGGCGTCCTATCTCTTTAAAAGGTTAATAATATAGAATGCATTGGCCAATGGTAGCTAACACATTTGAAAATTTGAAAATAAAGTCCGAATATTTGCAGAACAAGTAAAAAAACAGACTTGATTCTTGGGTTTTACCAAGTTCTGCTTCTCACTCGCTTTAAATTTCTACTGCAAAATATATTTGTCTCCCCCTTGTCTACCTCTCCCGCTAGCAGATTACCGGTACCCTTGTTGGCTTCTTTTCAAGGACGCGTCAAAAAAGTTACCTTTAGGGACTGCAAAACGAGCAAGTGTTTGTCAGTCCGTTAGAACCAAAACTGTCTTTTGTCAATAACTTGCTTATTCTCTGTCAGTTTTCATATTTTAAATCATATTCTTTATCAGGGGAAAATAAGCTATCAAACCAACTAAGTTTTATTAAGGTAGTATTAAAATTAAAGAATTACATAAAATTTCCATATCAGTGTCCGCTGGTTGCTAGTTCAGTCTTTCTCATGTTATGGAAAACAAGCGTCAAGTAAACGCAAATCTTATAGCGTGTGTGGTGTGTATATATTTTATCACTGTGTGCCTATGTCAAAAAAAAAAAAAACTATTGGCTTTTGCGTGATATTTTTAAATTCTACCAAACTTGCGACAGCGTTACTGAACACCTGCTTTGCCCGCCTCGCACTGTCGTTTCGAGTAGCAAGTTCGAACATCTAACACTTGGCAGACACGCAGCAAGCGTTCTCTCTTTCACTTTTATGCGTCCGTTTTATGCTTCCCTGACTGTCTTGCTAGGCACAACAAGCTTGGTGTTTACAAAATAGTTTTAGTTAACCCTTGACGAGCCGAATTATAAAGTCCAATACTACTACTACGGCAATACGGTTTTCACAGTACGTTCTCATCTCAATGCTATGAATGGCGCGGGTAAAGAAGACGCGTTACAACCCTACTATTTCTACTTCTACTTATAACTATATTATTAACATTTTTATCGCTGTATCAATGTAAATTCATCACAGTTCTGAATGATGCATTATGACACAGTAGCTTTAATACATCTCTCATATCATGTGTTAACGTGCAATCATTTTCGCCCATCTCATAATTAGTGTTTCTTGAATTTTTCTTAAATATATTTTAAAATATCCTTTTTGTGAAGAAATGTAAATGTACATTTTTAATTATCCAACAAACATCGCTGCAAGATGACTTATTTGGGCACATATAAATGCTTATAAATCTCCCTCGTGACAAATGTGTGTAAGTAAATCTATTGTTTTCTTGTAAAACTGTAGTCTGATTACTGTGGTGCATTACTATCTTTCAATCTTCCCTGTTATACAAGTGTGCTGTTCATCTTACGGTAGTCTACTTCTTTTGTGACTGCTCGTCCACGTCTGAGTTCTCTAACGTAAGGGAAAGAAGACCTCAAAGTAACTGATGACTTTACGTTGATCCTATAATCTAAAGCTGGAGATCACGTCAAGTTCAACTTCCCAATGGCTTACAGCACCACGGCCTTGGCATGGGGTTTCTTGGAATTTCGCGACGCCTACAAGGCTGCCGGTCAGACAGACTATCTCCTGGACAGTATCAAGTGGTCTCTAGATTACCTTCTCAAATGTCACACTGGACCCGAAGAACTCTATGTTCAGGTGAATTTTTATTGTACCTTCTTTTTTTAAAATTACATTTGATGTTTAGATGTCATTCACTCATTCACTCACTCGCTCGCTGACTCACTCGCTCGCTCGCTCACTCAATGACTCACTCACTCACTCACTTACTCGCTCCACTCCCTCACTTACTCACTCGCTCATTCATTGACTTATTCATCCACCCACTCCTGACTCATTCACTGTCTATCTATTTATGTCTTGCTTGGCTTGTTACATATTTTCAAATACTTCACTGCATATCAGTTTATTTTTCTTTCTTTGTTTGATCTTCAAGATAATTTATTTTGGTTTTTTTTTCACCCATGAGAACCACTATAACATAAACAAGACAGCCGGATATACCACTGATTACGAACAAAACATTTGCTCGTTACACTGTAAACTGGATATACTATAAATATACAAATTCTCCTGGTCGTTTTGGAGTTTACTGTTTAAAACATAATTACGCGAACTACAAGAGAGAAAACCGGACTGATTCTAAAGGCGACGAACTGGAACGGACTACGGACTACGACTTATGGATTTTGGAACACAAGAAGTATACATGGGAAAGAAGAGGAGCTGGTGGAAGAGATGAGGAAAGCAAAATTAGAAATCCTGGCTATAACGGAAACAAAGAAAAAGGGACAAAGAATCATGGATCTCGATGGCAACATGCTGCTCTACAGTGGTGTACCCCCATCTGAACAAGCTAAAGGGAGCGTGGGTTGCATTGTGGCCAAAAACCAAGAAGATAGTATCAAGGGATGGAACTTTGCCTCGGAGCGTATTATGGTCGTAAAACTAAAAGAAAGAGAAGCCGTAATCGACCTGGTCGTAGTGTATGGGCCAAATGAGAATGAGAGAGCAGAGGTCAAGGAGGAATTCTTCGAGCTGCTTCAAAGGACAGTGGATGACTGCCTAGATAAAGCTCGGAGATTTCAATGCCAAAGTTGGAAATGATCATGCTAGATGGGGTGGAGTTATCGGAAGATATGGAGAAGATGCTCTCAATGACAATGGAAAGCGATTCCTTAGATTCTGCAGTGAGCAGAATCTGATCATTACAAACACAATGTTCCCCCATAAGCGCATACATACATACACTACATGTGAACCAACAAAGAATGAGAAGTCAGTGATCGACTATGCCATTGTTAAGAGGAGCTCATTCAGATATGTCCGGGATGCTAGAGTCCGGAGGGGGCCAGAGATTGGAAGTGATCACTACCTGCTTACAATCAAAAGAACAATTGAAAGAGTTGCTCAACCTACGAACTGCCCAACATCACTCAAGAAACCAAGTAAACAAACTGGAGAAATGAGCATTAAGACCTACAAGCTGAGAGAGCCAGAAATTAAGACCAGATATCAGGGGCTTATTGCTACAGCGGTCAGATACACAGAACAACAACCTGATGACTTGGAAACCCTCTGGCTTAAATTCAAGGACATCATAAAGACAGCTGCTGCAGAAGCATGTGGTGAAGTCCCTTTTGGGAACAAGAGACAGAGGACATCTTGGTGGACAGAGGAAGTCAAAGAGAAAATAAGAGATAAGAAAATGTCATGGAAACAATACTTAGGAACTAAAAACACAGCAGGACAAATAGAGAAATATAGAGAATATGTGATACTCAGAACAGAAGCAAAGAATAAGGTGCTAGCAGCAAAACAGAAGTCCTGGGAAGAATTTGGAGAATAGCTGGAAAAAGATGCGCAAGAAAACCAGAAATTGTTCTATAAGACCCTAAAGAACATGAGGAAGGAAAAACAATGCCCTCTCAAATTTATAAAGGACAAACAAGGCAAATTGCTTACTGCCCCGAAGGAAGTAATGGAAAGATGGAAAGAATATTTCTCAGAACTCCTTGAT
Organism: Oreohelix idahoensis; assembly: GCA_024509875.1. Taxonomy (NCBI): domain Eukaryota; kingdom Metazoa; phylum Mollusca; class Gastropoda; order Stylommatophora; family Oreohelicidae; genus Oreohelix; species Oreohelix idahoensis. Next base: position 201,041 of record JAMPIV010004021.1, read on the forward strand.
AGTGAGCAAGGTCAAACATACCAAAGGATTGAGAGATTGGCATCATAACACCAATTTTCAAAATGGTGACAATCGACAATGTGGAACCCATAGAGGCATATCCCTTCTCAGTGTCCCTGGTAAAATCTACTCTAGAATCCTAGAGCAGAGACGCCAACGTCTAGCTGAGCCACAACTGGATGAGTTCCAGTGCGGATTCCGAGCAAACCGAAGTACTCAAGACTTAATCTTCGCACTCAGACAGCTGAGTGAAAAGGCCCTTGAGTATAAGAGTGAGATCCATCTTTGTTTCATAGATCTGGAAAAAGTGCTTGACAGGGTCCCCTGGAGTAAACTTTGAGACTGTTTGGCAAGGAAGAACATTCCAGCACCTCTGATTCATGCTATACAGAGCTTCTACAAGTCTTGCAGAAATTATGTGAGGACAGCAAACCATCAGTCAGAAGAGTTCAGGACCACCATTGGTGTAAAACAAGGTGATATCCTGTCACCTTATCTTTTCATACTCCTCATGTACGATGTTATCAAGGCATGTACGGAGAGAACAAGAAAGTATTCAATTGTGTACTGGAAGATGAGACAGGTATGTATTTCAGAGCTGGCATTTGCTGATGATGTTGCCCTGATTGCTAAATCAGAGGAACATCTCCAATCCAACCTGCAAGTCTGGAAGGAAGAGCTGGAGAAGAGAGGGATGGTCATAAGCAGCTCTAAAACTAAATCAATGGTAATATCACGAGAAGAAAGAAGTCATCAGATTAAGCTGGGAGAACAGGTCCTGGAGCAGGTCGACCACTTTAAATATCTCGAAGCTATTACAGACCGAAAGGGAGGCATCAAAGAAGAGTTGGCCACTCGAAAAGCAGCAGCTGGGAGACTTTTTTAGGCCATAAATCGAGGATTCCTCAGCAAGAGAGAGGTTGGTAAAAAAACGAAGATGGCTGTATACCGCTCCACTTTTGTCCCAGTCTTGACAAATGAATGCGAGTCATAGGCAATGACTATAACCCACAAAAGCCAGATCCAAACCTCAGAAATGAGGTAGCTGAAGAAGGTGGTTAAAGTAACAAGAAAAGACATGGTCCGCAATCAGACGATACGTCAGGGCCTAAAATCCCACCCCCTGCAGACCCAAGTAGAACAGTCCCAACTAAGATGGTTCGGCCATGTCTGCAGAATGGGAGAAGATCGGCTACCACGACAAGCATGGGAAACAAAGAGCCAAGGATCCAGACCCCCAGGACGACCCAGAGTCGGCTGGGAGGACAACATTAGACAATCTTTGAAGGATAGAGGACTAGAATGGAACCAGGCCAGGAGGAAAACAGCCGATAGGATAGTCTGGCGCTCTCTCTTCCAAATTTCTACACCTCAAGGTAGAAGGGGAACGACTAAGTAAGTAAGTACTGTTATTTACCATGTTGCTACATGTGATTTAGAAAGGTATCAACATTCTATTATAAACTGAATGTATTAAAATATAATATTATAAACTGGATATATTAAAATATATTATAAACTGGATACATTATAAATATTCAAACTCCATTGGTCTTTTGGAGCTTGATGTTATTATTTATAATTTTAATACTTGTGATTTACAAAGGTAGCAACATTATGTTATAAATTTGACATATAGTATAAACTGAATTTATTATAAATATGTAAGCTCTTCTGGTCTTTTTGGAGCTTAATGTTAATATTTATAATTTTGAAACTTAGAAAGATAATAACACTATTTACGTGTAACGACACTGATAGCTGTGATTGTCTTTTAAGTTTTTGTATTTTCAGCATGATTTTGAAAGAAAAAAAAAGAGTTGGGGGGGGGGGGGAGAGAGGGGGGTGGAAGAGCATGGAAGAAGACAGATACCCATGAATGATCGTGTTATATAAGAATTCGTGTTATCGTGAGGTGCGTTAACAAGGGGGGGGGGGGTTCCTGTATATATTATTAGCCTTGGTTTTGCGTTAAAAGAATATACTTGCAGGTGGGTGATGGAGGCCTGGATCACGGTTACTGGGGTCCCCCCGAAAAGATGAAAATGGCACGTCCTGCCTACAAAATAACAGCATCCAAGCCAGGTTGTGACATCGCCATGGAAACGGCTGCTGCTATGGCCGCTGGTCATTTGGCCTTCAAAGATTCAAGTAGGATAACAGTTTGTTTGTTTTTTTTCTTTCAAATCTGTTGCTATTTTACTGGGGAGGGGGGGGGGGGAACTGAACTTTTTACAATTTTAATTTGATGATGATAAAGTATCCTCACGGGTTATAATTGGAATATATATACTGTTTTCAAGTCCAAATAATATGCACAATAGCCGATATGCGAAATTCGCATCAGGTCTTCTGTCCAATCGTTGTATATAAGGCAAATCAAAATTATAGAATGTATAACCGTATTTCTTCACGCAGTATGTAATAACACAATCAAAACACATTAGCAGAAGAAAAGAATGCAGTTTTTTTTTTAAAATAAGGTAATATGAGAATAAAGTCTAATCAAGCATCAGTATAATCACGTAATAATACAGAAATAGAAGCGTCGAAGATAAGAGAACCACACAATTAAAAATGAGCGAAAGAGCTGGGCAACTCTTTAAATCGGTGCTTCTTAATCTTTCAGAGGTTTTGGGGGTCGGAGTGGCTAAGAGGTATGGCGTCCGCCTCTAATTCTAAAGGTACCGGGTTCGGTTCCCAGTACACGGAACATATTTTATTGAAACTTTTTCAGAACCAGCTGGTATTAACTATGTCATACCCCCCCCCCCCCCCCCCTTTCCCCCCATCTCATGGATAGTGAGGTTGGATGCCTAGCCTTCTCGAATAACGGCGAAAAAAATAGGAGGTCCCGTGTGCAAGCTTCGCATGTTAAAAATCCCTCGGCAGTTGGAAATTGTAAAGAGTAAGCCATACGGCCGCTGCCCTGGCCCTGGCAAAATTTACAAAAATTAAGAAAACTTACTGACCGCAAAAATACTTACAAAATGTGTGATTTCTGTAAAAGGGATACTTGTCGGTACTGCGGATTTCGTGCACTGTGCTGAGATTCTCCTTGTGTGATCTAAGGGAGGAGATCGGAGCACTAATGGAGTTGTCCGTGTGCAGTGAAGACGGTCCTTCAAACCAAACCAAACCAGTCAAAGGTCCTGCACCCCTTAACAGCATCTTAACGAAGTTTCACACCCGTTAACAACATCTTAAGAAGTTTCACATCCTTTATATTATGGCTCGTTAAATATCTCAGATATAAGAAAAAGAGATAGAGATGTGTCTTTTTTCCATAATATGAAAAGAAACATCTAATTTTTTGGGTGAATATTTAGAATTTAGAGGCATACGAATTATGAGTGATTTTATGAGTAATTCTTCACGCAGCGTAGACTATAGTGAAAGTAACTCTTGTGATTAAAACTAGCACCAAAATTCGAAACACTTTGAAGAAGGTTAATATTTTAAGTATACAGAATTCATTGAATTCACTTTGTCAGTGTTTAACTTTGTACAAATACATCTGATGATGATGACAATTATTGTTTGACATTTTTTTTAGTTTTTAGCTAGTCATTCTTAGAAGCAGTTAACTGATAGATTTTTAGTTTTTAGCTAGTCATTCTTAGAAGCAGTTAACTGATAGATTAACAGGTAAACTCAATTTTTTTTTGATAAGTTAAGAGCAGACAAAGAATGAACACGGCTGTTGCTAAGTCTATCATGTAGCAAGAGGTGACTTTTATGAAATTGTGCTCGGGTCTGGGAACTTTATCATTTAAATCTAATTGCTACAGAAACAACAACTGGAACCACATGAATGCATTGGAGCAGGCTTCCTGCATGAGATCAGTTGTAATGGTGGCTTCATGCTTCAGAGAAAGGAACATGAAGATCACATTAAAAGGGCGAGAAAGTTATTGAAATAAAATTTCTACTTCTTTATTTCTCACGAGTGCCTGAAAACATACCTTTATGTGTGTATTATTTATTTGTTGAAATAATTGTAATATATTACATATAACAATTAGAATGTTTCGTAGACACAAGAGCATAAAAAAAATAAACTTTAAAAAGATTAGAAGTAACATTTTCTTATTGAAAATCCACGTACCTTCAAATTCACTATTCGTATAATCTAGTAACGAATTTAATTACCATTCCAGTCTCTCTCAGCTATGGTTCTTTTTAAACACTTTTATTTAATTTGATATGCGTGTTGTTTGGATGTTTCAAATCTTTAAGTCCATGGTTCACGAGGTTTTAGATGACCTAGGGAGCTGAAATTGTGCACACGACCTTCTGTCGTGGTATATTTTAAACTCTTACAGTTTGAAGGAACCTCGATGACCTGTCCCAGGCCCGCCATACAAAAATTAAAGCCGAAAAAATAATATAATTTTTTTACACGATTCAGCCGTAAAAGGATCACATAACATGGTAACATTGTACATAAAAATGTGAACAAGATCACATTACTTGATGCCGTGAACAAAATTGTGAACAGGATCTAAGAACTTGGTGTTGTTGTATACATCAATTGTGAACATTGTGACAGCTTTATTGCAATTCTTATCGTCAGGGGCAACAATCGAATTAAAGCTTTTTTAGAAGATTTAGTAATAGTAATAGAATTGGATGTCCCTAAAACGTGTGTGTTACCTTTAATTGTATAGGGTGATCGAGAAGTCTCTCCGCAGTGGGTTCAATGCTTGAATGCTTTGAATCAAGGGAAACAATTAAAATGATAAAATTATTATTAAAAGGTCGTAATTTACAACTCTATGTAACCGGGCTGGTTACAACATCAATGTGAGAACGTGTGTGTCCTTCAGCTGGTTGGGTCAGTTCAGTTAATGGTGTTGAGCGCAGGTAAATATTTTGAAGTGCGCTAACTCTTGTACGTTTCTTGGTTCAAGTCGTTACAGGTCTGTCCGCCTGAGATGGAAATTCTTGACCTTATTTTATTCTTCCTTCCCAGAGTTCGTTCGTACCCTTTTTATGGTTAGTGAAAAGCATCTCGTATAATGGTTTTGTCAAAGTATCCAACTGTAATATTCCAACGAAATCTCAGCAATGTAGAAAAATAACATATATTTTATTAACGTGATTGGAACAGCAATGTTATTGGCACAATGGTGAAGTACTTATTTCTTTCTTACACAAAGTAGTGAGTATCCAAAAATGAAAATGTAAATCCACAGGAATAATATATCCAATAGAGTAAAATACAAACTTGTCCACTTAAAAATACTTGTCTAACTTGAAAAAAACTTGTCAAGTTAAAAACAACTTGTCTTGATAATCTCAAAGACGAAGTTCTGTAAAAATCCTCTTGCCTAACGAATCCTAAAAATCAATACAAGCCTGTCAATCGCCCACGTCACTTCTTCATAAACAACCCACTCTTTTTTCGCGCCAATTTTCACACGATGCTTTATTTTTCACACGGTACAAAACATCTACATTTGCACACGCTTCCTCAGCTTTTCGACTTTTTTCACACGACTCTCACTCTAGCAACGGAAAAAACCCAGATTAGCAACTTCTCCTAAAACTTTCCATTCAATAAACATGCACTTACTATTTTGTTGTTCTGGGACAGCTTCTCTCGAAGCCGTGAAATTTTCATGATACTGTATTTTGTGCACAAATGTCTTAACTGCTTTTAACGTTGTTATTTCTCATTTTATGTGGTTTTTAACACGTATTAATTGTAGTGTATGCCAAGCAGTCACACAAGTCCCGGGGCCACAAAAATGTATCCCATGGGGAGACATTTTCGTCCTATCAACTAAAAGATTTTAAGTATCTAACACACATACTGGAGTAAAATATGAAATGGGGGCATATATTTGTGAGTCTATTGGCAATGGACAATGGTTGAGAAAAATTTATGTTACTGGTATAAGTCATTGACTGGTGGCATATACGTATGAGCCAAAATGAAAAAAAAAATTACAAGGTCTCAGTATACATGTGAGCCAAAAAAAATAAAAAAAATAAAAAACATTTTTTAAAGATGTCAGTATACATGTGAGCCAAAAATTTTTTCTCTCAAGATCTCAGTATACCTGTAAGCTAACTTAAAAATGTATTACAAGATCTCAGTATACATGTGAGCCGAAAAAATGAAAAAATTATTATTACGTAAAACGGAGGACCCAGTAGATTTATATTGCGTAAAACGGGGGACACATACAAGTTGTTTATACACTATGTCATTAAACAGTATGGGATATGGATAGCAATGTGCAATACGCAATGTAAATTATTCATGTATTAATACACTTATTTATGTAATCTTTACTTAACACGCTAGTAATAATACATGAAAACATGGAGTTATGATATAAAAGATACATACTTAATGTTAAACTTATTGAACTTTTTATTTAAAGTCAACACATATAAGGTTTGGTCATGCCAAACAAAACTCGAGTGTTAATCAACACTCAGGACAATAAGTGAGGCCTATCTTAATATTTACATATGAATGGTAACTGCCCATAGCTGTTCATCTGTGACCATGACCTCCGCTAGCGTGAACGGGAGCGGTGAAAGGTCACATTGGATATTTTGAGAAGTCCTATTGACGGGCACAGACGTGGCGTCAACTGAGGGAGAGGGAAGGGGGTTTATAGTACAATGAAATAGCTGGGGGGAAGTAGAGAAAGTAGTTCCGCTTTGGATGGGTGAATGAACGCGAGGTGTGGGAGAAAGGGAAGAAAAAGAAGAACTCGTATGGGGAAATGTACATGGGGGAGGGGGGAAAGATAAAGGTGGTGGAAAACGAAGGTTGGATTTTACATAGCAAAGTACAGCGAGGTGGTTTTGAGGTCACTACATCTGGACAGTTTTGCGTAGGGAATAGGGAGGAGAGAGGTGTGGGTTAACATTTTAAATACTCATTAAAGCTTAAATAATTTGTACTGAACGAGTACAACATCTCTGTGTCTCAACACAGTAATTTGTTAAAGACAGGACATGATACACGGTACATAGTTACTTATGCGATATTCATGAAATTCAACCAATTTATAACAAGTAATCATAAAATCGATCCATAGCATATGTCTAGTTTCAGCAACTCCTGAACAGACCAATAGAAAATGTGTTGAAAAATGCTCTGACTATCGTTCACCATTTGTGATGCTCCGGCTAATCACATGGGTAATAATGTTTTGGTTTTCCGCCAAAGTCTTAATATTATGACATAACTGTCATAGCTGTGGTCGGGTGCATTGCCAACAAAAAATGTAGCGCATTGCGTACAAACGGCAAAATCGCCCTTTTTGGTTGATGTGCTTGTCTTAAGATCTCAAACAATGTCTTCTTTAACCTTTAAGATTCTGCCTTCGTGGCAAATAGTACATGCATGTGTTTGGTTAAGTTTATAATGTACAACAATACATATTTTTCTAAGTCCAAACAAAATGTAATTTAAATCTTCTAATACAAAATATAATGGTTTGAATACTGTAACTGTGCATGTTGAATAGAGTTGCACCTCTGCAGATTGTTCTCTTCACTGGCGGTTAAGATTGCCGCTCATAGCATCAACTGGACGACATCGAAGGTGGCTGGCATCATCAGAAAGACTTTTTAGAGCAGCCAGCAAGAGCACGCCGGCTGAATCTAAAATAGCATGCCTTTCCTAGGCAGTGCTATCGCACTCGGACAAGAAAAATGAAACCATATAGAGTAACCTAGCCAGAGCAAACTTGGTTAACTCTAATATAGCATTGTCTCTCCTGGACAAATCTGCTATCGTACACGGACAAAAAAATGAAACCATTTAGGGTAACCCAGCCAGAGCAAACTGGGTTAGCTCTAATGTTGCATTGTCTCTCCAGTACAGTGCTATGGCACTCGGACAAAAAAAGTGAAACCATTTAAGGTAACCCAGCCAGAGCAAACTGGGTTAACTCTAAAATATCCCTGTCTCTCCAGGACAGTCTGGCTATCGCACTTGGACAAAAACCAGTTAGATTAGCCCAACTAGAGTAACCTGGAACCTGGCCATCTCTAATATAACGATTTCTCTCGTAGACAATCTGCTATCGTACTCTTTCTTAGTGTTTACAGCAGTGACGGTTGATGTAGTGTTACAGGTAGGGTGTTGCGAAGTTGATGCACTGTGCTGTGCGATGTTCTGTCGCTTAGTTGAACTTTCCTGTATAGAGCGTCTGTCGTAGACAATCTTCTATCGTGTTTCTTCTCGGTATCTATAGCAGTGACGGTTGATGTAGTGTTACAGGTAGGGTGTTGCGACATTGATGCACTGTGCCGTGCGATGTTCTTTGGTTTAGTTTGCCGTTTCGTGTACAGCTTTGCACGAACATGCTCCTGTGGAAGGCGTATAAACTTTGTCTGTGGTAGCGATTCGTTTGATGAAAATGCGTAGGGTCGTTTCGAGGCGAACCGAATGGATATTATCGTCGGTATGCTCGTTATCATCATTGTTTTCACTTTGGTGTTCTTCAGTATCAAGGTCTGAATCATCGCGTTGTGTGGAAGTTCGAACGGGAGCATTTCGCCCCGTTAATGAGGCAGGTGATAACTCTGTATCGGAAGGTTGTAGTGTATCTATATGGGTGTCGGCATCTTGTAGAGTCTGGTGTTGTATTTGAGGAGGAATGTTGTCTTCGCTACTTGTAGGCGGATTTGAGTGGTAACAGCTAGTACCGGGTTTCGGTTGATTTGAAGTACAGAACGTCTGTACTTTTTCTGCATTTAAAGATGTGTTGCTATCACTGGACAACGATTGGTAATTATCTGCTTGAACTCGAAGATTTCGTTCTTGAATTCTCTCTCGTAGCTCCTGCGGAGGGATGTCATCTTCACTCGTAGAAGCGTCTCGACATCTACGTAGTCTGTCGTTAGCATCGTGCGTGGGGTGAAGAGAGGGGTTTGAGTGTTCATCGTTGCAATGTGACACATCTGATGTAGAGAATGATGTGGGGGGATAAAGGAGGGTGGTTTTGCGAATTGGTCTGGTATTAGTGAGGATAGGCTGGGAAATAGGACGATGATTATCTTTCTTGATTTGTGAAATGTGGGCTTTCGTCTTGATCTGTCTTTCTTCGTACCACAGGATAAAATTTGTTGGTGTAGTCTGTTCTAAGATTTTGAAACCATCGATCCATTTGTCGTCAAATTTGGAATGTCGAACGTGTTTTTTGTAGTAAACTAGATCTCCGATGTGAAACTGTTCCAGTTTTGTGTTTTTACCACGAGTACTCTGTTTCTTCCGGAAAGCTTTTTCTGCATTTTTGTTCGCAATTTGAGGTGCTGCATGCTTTTGTTCTAGGATGACAGCTATCGGGTCCTCTCCCATATATCTGCGTTGGGGTTGGAGAAGGTTGTCCATCGGGAATAAGGGCTCCCTACCGTAAAGTAGGTAAAATGGCGAGAAACCAGTGGTGTCGTTAATGTTTACTCGTATTGCTTCTAAGGCCTGGTTAATGTATAGATCCCAATATTGATCGTTGCCTTCGATGTGTTTGGATAGAATATCATGAAGGGTTGAATGCATTCTTTCGTTTCTTCCGTTACTCTGGGGCCGATAGAAGCTAGTTGTGGTGTGTTTGATGTTTAACTTTTGAAATGTTGGTTTAAAAGGATTGCCAACGAATTGTTTTCCATTGACCGTGATGACTCTTCTAGGACAACTATGTCTAGGTAGAAATTCTTGCAAAAAGAAATCGGTGACAGTTGTAGAAGTCACGTCGTTCATAGGGAAACTCTCTGGCCAAACAGAGTACTGGTCTACAATGTGCAACAAGTACCTGTTTCCTGACAGTGTTAGGGGGTATGGTCCAGAGATGTCTAAACTGACAGTTTCCATGGGATAGTTGGAAGGTTGCATTTTTTTGTAATGGGGATTTGTTTACCTTCATATTTCACCTTTTGCAGATCTTATAAGTGGCCACGTAATCAATTATATCTTTATACATGTTTTGCCAGTAATACCGTTTCTTAAGGACGTCTATCGTTTTATCTCGTCCCAGGTGTCCATTTCCATCGTGAAACTGGATGAGGATGTCAGGTATTAAATGATGTGGAATGTATTTCTGTAATCTTCCATCTTGTTTGGAGTCAATATGATAGAGTGCTTGGTCATGAGGACAGATGGTAAAATCCTTGACTTTTGCTGGTGTCTCTTTAATTTGTTTTATTAGTTTAACGACTTCCGGGTCTTTCATTTGTTCCTGTAGGATGTCAAAGTTGTCTGTTTGATCCTCTTCTGACAATCGGTCAGTGTCTGTATGAGTGTCCAGTTGATCTGCAATACGGTTTGAATTTATGACATTTATTTGTCTAGTATTGTCATTTATGTCTGTTGCAGCTGCTTCATTTTCGTTACTCTGTGTCTAGTTGTCAGGATATGGAATTCTGGAAAGCAGGTCAGTTCATGTATTGAGGGTTCCGGCAATGTATTCTATGGTAGTGTCATAGTTTTGCAAATTCATCGCCCAAGTTTAAAGCTTCTTTGGTTGTTCGGATGTCTTCGTCAACCAACTAACAAGGGGTTGGTGATATGTTCTGATGATAACTTTTGTTCCGCGGATGTAAAAATCCAGTTTCTGCATGGCATAATGGATGGCAAATGCTTCATTTTCTGTTGTAGTCCAACGCTTTTGGGACTTACTTAATGCGTGTGACAGGAAGGCAATTGGCTTTTCGTTTGGCACATTTGGGATAATAGGGGTTTCATCAGAATGGTTTGGTTGGACAAGACAAGCTTCTACAGCGTTATAGGAAGCGTCTGTGTATAGTATCATTGGTGTGGTGGTATCAGGGTGTGCCAACATTGGAATGGTTGTGAGTGCATTTTTTTTAGAAAATCGAATGCTTGTTGACATTGATCCGTCCATCTAAACCTGGCATACTTCTTAGTTAGCGCTATTAATGGCTCCGCCGCCTTGGAGAAATTGACGATGTGGCATCTGTAATAACTACAACATCCAAGAAAACCTCTTACGTGTCTCACAGTTGTAGGGCGTGGCATCTCTCTGATCATTCGTACTTTCTCGTCGTCAGGGCGAATTCCACTGCCATTAGTAATGAAACCTAGGTATTTTGTTTCCTGTTTTAGGAATTCACATTTGGAGAGTTTCAACTTGATGTGATGAAATTTTAGACGATCAAAGACTTGTTCAACACTGTTTAGAAGTTCTTGTATTGTACCTGGCGTATGGACTAAGATATCATCCATGTATGCCAAGGCAAAGGGTTGGAATCCTTTCAAGACCTCATCCATGAGGGACATATAAGTAGCGGGGCTTCCTTTAAGTCCGAAAGGCATGACTTTCCATGCAAAGGAACCGATATGCGTACAAAATGTAGATTTTTCCTTTGCCTGTGGTGACATTGGGATGCACCAGAAACCGGATCGTGCATCTAATGTTGTAAACCATTTGGAATTTCCAAGCGTCGCCAGTATATCATCCACCCTGGGAAGTGGGTATGATATCGTCTTCATTATCTTGTTAAGTGCACGATAATCGCAGCAGAAACGGTGGCTGCCGTCTTTCTTTGTGACGATGACAATGGGGGATGACCATTGAGATCTTGATCTTTCTATAATACCAGCTTCAAGCATCTCATTTATAGATTTCTACACTAACTCACGGTTCTTAAGGGGAGTGTGGTAAGGTTTGAGGTGTACTGGAACATCAGTTGTGGTGTTTATATCCATTTGGACTGTAGATGTGCGCTCCAGTTTCATGTCATTGATGGCAAACATGTGTTGGTGTTTGGTGACAAACTGTTGAAGCCTATTGACATGAGGTTCTTCTGCATGCAAAATTGCAAGTAATTTTGTCAGCCTGTCTTCCCTATTTTTTGCACATCAGTTGTACTCGATGTTCCTTGAGAACTGCTTTCTTGCTGTGGTTCGGTGGTGAAGCGTTGATGATCGCTCTCGATCTGTCCTGCACTCCGGCAGTATCGTGGTTTGTTGTGTTGAATGTAAGTTTCGCTCTCTCTACGGCTACGGCAGTACTGTGGATTTAGTGGTCGTTCATTTATTGAAGTTTTGTTTCCGTGAGTGTTTGTCTAAGTATGCACTAGTTGGTTACGTCGCTGGTTTTTCATATTAATTAAGCGACGGTATCTGGTGGTAACGTGTGTCACAAGATTAATCTCATGAAAACTTCTGCATGTCCTGTGATGTAAGCTGTCATTATCAATTTCTGGATAATATCTCTCAGTGCCAAATCCGTTCCTGTAATAAGCCTTTCTATTTCCTGCAAGCTATTTTCTCGTATAAGCGTAGAATTTACTTGGAGAAGTTCTGTCATTTGTCTTATAAGCCGGTAAGTGTGCTGGTGTTAGAGGATTTCGGTAGGCTTCCATAACTATTTCTTGATTTACGATATCCACATAATTCAAGTCATTATTAATTGTAGGTTTTTGCTTCTGTACCTCTGTAAGGCAGTGAATATTGTGGTATTTACGCACATATTTATCTGGGTAGGCAGGTGAAAAGTTACACTGTTCGTTTGTTCCTCGGGTGTAATTTGTATGTTTACCAGTATTAACATACATGTTATCCTTGTAATACCTGTGTTCGGCTTCGCAGTGGGATCTCCTTCCATACGGTTTGTACGGAACGTAGACTGAATGTTTGGTGACAGGACGTGTATCCCGGCGCTGTGATTTCTCAAAGTTGGTATGAGGGCGTAGGAAAAAGTGTGGGGGCTGACGAGGGAAACTGAATGGAGAAGGATGACTCAGATAATCAATCTGTATTTCTTTCTTGTTGGTGGGGGTAGGAAAAGGTTGAACCTTGTCTGTTATATTTGGGTTCCCAAATTTAACTTGCGCTATAATTGCACCGCGAGCAACAGATGTCGCCTTCCCTGAGGTATTTAAAATCATTACAGGAAAATCACGGGTGGTGGTAACTTCTGCGATTCCTTCTGTGATACTGATGTGGGGATCTTCGTTAATTGCATTGTCTGTTAAAGGTTGTACTTCAATTGTGTGTCCTGGACTGTAGTATTGGGATCCTTTAATACGATCTTTTATTATAGTAAGAGAGTTTGCTTGTAATGTCACTGGCGATGTAAGTCGAACTAACGATGCGATATGAATATCATCTTGCAACATAATATAATCGCCATTTATCCTTATTTTGTATAGATCAAAGTAAATTCTTGCCTGGATTTATTCAAGAAATCACGTCCTAATATGACATTTCGAGACATGCCTCTTGTAATTATAAAATGATGAATAAGTTTGTGATGTCCGATCTGAAATGTCACATAAGCAGTTCCAATCAACTGTAACTGTTGGCCTGTCACAGAAGCCATATAGGTTTTCGAAGGTGCAAATCTGACATGTTTCTTAATCTGTAGGTATATTTGCTCTCTCATCAAGCTAATGGTGGCTCCAGTATCTATCAGAGCTCTGTAATTTTTGTTATTAATGGATTTTAAGCATGAACTGGGATCAGGTGATACATTTATGTGATAGATTTCTGTTAGCTGTGGTTTGTAATCGGTACTATGATGTTGACGTTTGTTTTTGGTAGTGTAGGACCTTTGTTCATAACTGTTGTTAAAGTTATGTCTGTTGTGGTCATACCGAATGGTCCCATTTATCGGCTGACATAAGCGTTTCCCTGACCTTGGTTGTAAGATGTGGGCTGGCTTCGATTGAAGGAATGATTTCGTTGTGGGTGAGGTCTGTGTTGATCACCATTTGCATAATAATAACGTGGTGAGTGGTTCTCATACTGATGCGGATGTGCTCTGTATTGATTGTAACTCTGTTTTTGTGTACATTCGTAAGAAGTATGTCCTCGGCGTTTGCAAATACAACAAGTAAGGGCAGTAGCCTGGTGCACATTCTGTTGATGTCTTCTGGGTTGCTGATGCGAATGAGACTGTCCTGCATGTTGGGTGGGATGATTATAATTTGAATGGACTCTGTGGGAGCTGTTCCTACTCCAATGTGGTCTTGAGTGGCCAATTTCCATCGGCTCATGGAATTCGCCGGAATGGTCTAGTTTTGGTTCCCTGCCAATTCGTTGCTGGAACCTTTTACGAACATTTTCTTCAGTCACCGCTAGTTGAATGGTCTCTGTAATGGTCTTTGTATCCTTTCTAAGAAGATGGAGTTTAAGGTTATCTGCGTGTAATCCGTCAATAAAAATACCAACTAAATGTCTTTCAAGCTCTTGGGAAGGGATGTTCCCGTCTAGAAAAGCATCTTCAGCCAAGTTGAGCAATCAATCGGCATAGAATTGCACTGGTTCATGTCTGTCTTGATGTATTTTGCGAAGTAAAGTCCAAGCATGTTGTCCATCGGTTATTTCACTATAGCGTTGTACAAGCTCTTTCCTCAGTGAATCAAAGGTCTCATTGGGATATGTTTTAGATCTACGACGCGTAGAGAATCGGTTACCAAAGAATGTGAAGACAGGTAAGCTATTCTTTTGCGGTCCTCATCACATGCAGCGTTCATTAGAGAAGCAATTTGTCCATGTCCACTAGCCACTTCCTGAAAGACTTAGCATCCCCAGCAAATGGAGTTACGACAGTTCGGACGTGTTGATACTTGGCGAAATAGTGTACATTACCTAAAGTTTCCGTAATCTTCTGTAGAGCAATCATAGCTGGCTCTGCGTCGTCTTGAAGGGGTGTGTGACTTGGTAGAGCTGATTGTTGCTGTTGCTGTATATGTATTAAATGTTGTTGTTGTTGCTTTTGTAGCAGTAATTGTTGCTGATCAAGCTGCTGTTGCAACGCTTGAGGATCCATGATAGTGATTAATAATGATTAGGCCTGTCTGCTATCACTAAAAAAAAGTGGATTTTCGCGCGCCAAAATGAGTATGTTTCCACAAACGGAAAGGGCTGGTCGCGACGTAAATGTTTATAGTATGCTTTCACTAACGAAAAGGGCTGGTGATGGCGCCAAATAGTATTAGTGTAACCGGGCTGGTTACAATATCAATGTGAGAACGTGTGTGTCCATCAGCTGGTCGGGTCAGTTCAGTTAATGGTTTTGAGCGCAGGTAAATATTTTGAAGTGCGCTAACTCTTGTACGTTTCTTGGTTCAAGTCGTTACAGGTCTGTCCGCCTGAGATGGAAATTCTTGACCTTATTTTATTCTTCCTTCCCAGAGTTCGTTCGTACCCTTTTTATGGTTAGTGAAAAGCATCTGGTATAATGGTTTTGTCAAAGTATCCAACTGTAATATTCCAACGAAATCTCAGCAATGTAGAAAAATAACATATATTTTATTAACGTGATTGGAACAGCAATGTTATTGGCACAATGGTGAAGTACTTATTTCTTTCTTACACAAAGTAGTGAGTATCCAAAAATTAAAATGTAAATCCACAGGAATAATATATCCAATAGAGTAAAATACAAACTTGAATACTTAAAAATACTTGTCTAACTTGAACAAAACTTGTCAAGTTAAAAACAACTTATCTTGATAATCTCAAAGACGAAGTTCTGTAAAAATCCTCTTGCCTAACGAATCCTAAAAATCTGTGCAAGCCTGTCAATCGCCCACGTCTCTTCTTTATATACAGCCCACTCTTTTTTTCCCGCCAATTTTCACACGATGCTTTATTTTTCACACGGTACAAAACATCTACATTTGCACACGCTTCCTCAGCTTTTCGACTTTTTTCACACGACTCTCACTCTAGCAACGGAAAAAACCCAGATTAGCAACTTCTGCCAAAACTTTCCATTCAATAAACATGCACTTACTATTTTGTTGTTCTGGGACAGCTTCTCTCGAAGCCGTGAAATTTTCATGATACTGTATTTTGTGCACAAATGTCTCAACTGCTTTTAACGTTGTTATTTCTCATTTTATGTGGTTTTTAACACGTATTAATTGTAGTGTATGCCAACCGGTCACATCTACATTTCTATATTTTACATAGCAATTTAAATTATTTAAACAAGCACTAATGTTTTATGCGAAAAAATACTACTTTTATGTAGTAGTAAAGTAAATCTAACTAAAGTCAATTAAAATAATGTTGTTTACTGTATCATAAAATGTTACATTCATATTATTAAAGCACTGAAGCCACTGCGGTAAGATTTCTCGATCACCCTGTATATTTTACCAGTAGCGATTCGAGTAATTCTGTGTTTGTTTCAGACCCGACCTACGCAAACACACTTTTAGACCATGCCAAACAGCTGTGGGAATTTGGAAATAAATATCATGGGAAATACAGCGACTCTGTCTCTGCAGCAGCAGGATTTTACAAGTAAGAATGTCAGGAGCTTTTTACACAATACAAATTCAAAGTAAGAATTCCACATGAGCACTTCAAACCTAAGAAGTTCAAAAAGAATGTTTTAAGTAATAATTACATCTGGATTTTTCAGAGTAAGATTTAAGTAGGATTTCGAAAGTATAAATTCCCTAACCACGTGCAAGTAAGAATTTTTGGGAGAATTTTCGAAATAAGAATTCCAACAAGATTTACCAAATAAGTACTTTGGCATGATTACAAAAGTAAGAATTCCAACAAGATTTTCTAAATAAGTAATCTGGCTTGATTACAAAAGTAAGAATTCTATGTTAAAAAAAGAGAAAAAGGGGGCAGCATTATTTTATAACTAATAATTTAAGCAGAATCCCTACATTAATAACTGTCTAAGACGTAATGTAACGAACAATGAAAAAATCACGTCAGCTTTTCGGGAAAATAGGGAAAAGGTGCGCATTGCAACTTGAAAACTAAATTGACCACACATTATAAGAATGTGTATCCCCAGTAATCTTTTCATAGTGCCTTTTGGTAAATATGGAAACGGCGAGCATTGCACAGTGAACGCTTAACTGAACACCCATTAAAAATCAACCAGGCTTTTCATTTGTTTTTCGTGGTGCATTGACCAGTGACTATAAATCATAATAGGTTTGACTACGAAGATCTTATTAAACTGAAATGGGCTGGACAAGAATGAAATGATAACAGGAGAATTAGTGCTGGGACCAGGACATGCAGCAGAAATAGCACAACATAATTTATTCCCCCATCATATTATGGCAGGTTATTTGCTCATTTCATAACTACTTCTTTCAGAAGAATTTCACAACGGAGATTTTCAATATGATTTTTGTATGCAAGACTTCCAACAAGAAGACATGTTTTGTTTATAACGTGTTATAGCTAAATGATGGTATATAAAAATGAACTTTTTCGTTTGTTCAAAATAGCTAAAAAATTTAGAATATTAAAAAGTAAAAATACGAAACACATCAACGCTTTTGTATATTTTGTACTGTATGGCCAGTATTTTTAATGTTCGTCAAATTAGTAAACAGAGTTTGGGATTTGTTTAAGTTTGGTGATTTTCATTAATTATGGCCAATCACTTTTAATAAAATGCTATTTTACAGGGGGCCGCAAAGTGTAGTAACTCTTAAAGTACGATCTGGCTTTCGTTTGTTTGACAAACGGAATTTTCTATTACTTCGAGCTTACAAATAATATTCAAGTTTGCTTCGGTTCTTTCCAACTTTATTATTTTTTTTTTTTTAAAGAACGGTAAAGTATTAATGGTTGTGAAGGGAATTGAGTGAGAATTAGTGAAAAATATAAAATAGGAACAAAATAATCATTAAAATTGCTAAAAATATATCGGCCCCAAAACTATCATGAGCGAATAGAAAAAAATCGGTCCTGAACATTGGTCTTTCGTCCTTTAAGAGTTCAATCAGCTTTGATAATAGGTAGCACATTTTGAAGACAATATTAGTTATTTTGTTTGTGGAAATGTTTGGTTAAAAATTAAATTTAATAAACATCCTTGGTGTTAGAATAATCCTTGGTGTTGTGAAAATAAGGTCATAAGGTGAAATAATATTTGAAGTTTAATTTTTCTATTTTTTCAGCTTACGCATGATTCATTCAGAATGTTCTTCTTCTTTTTTGTCATGCCGATTGGCATACAACGATCATGTTGGCTCACAACCTCCTGTCTCTAATCCGTGTTATCAGTTCTGTTGTTTACTTTCCATACCACGATGTCTAGTATCATCTCTCGTTGTCGTCTTTATTTTGTTGTCCATTATTTGTACGGCTTACTTTATACGCTGACGTCATTCAAGACATTCATATTCGACTTTTATTTATCAGTTGTGATCTTCACATTCAATTAAAAAAACAATACATTGTTGCGTCTGTGGATTTTTTTGTTTGCTTTTTTATTGATAATCCGAGATTTGTTTCAATACGACAAAGATAGGATATATGTAACACTTAAGAACCTACTTTAATTTATAAATAGCTGTTATACAGAATTTTTAAGATCTTATTCTAGATTTTTTTGTTTTTTTGCTTTTGAGGCAGGATATTGAATCCTGATAAATGATATCAAGAGTTAATACCTGTAGACTCTGATTAACCAAATGTTTGAGACCAATCGACAAATGGAAGCCAGTTTAGTTCAAAATTGTTCATGTTTTTTTTTTTAAATCCACTATGTGAATGCGTTGTTACAAGACGTAAATTACCGAAATGTTTGTTAATATATGTGAACCTCAGTTGGAAGATTATAAATGTAAGTACAGTAGAACTCCATCTATCCGAACCCCATGGGACCGAGCATCGTTCGGATAATCAAATGTTCGGATAATTGGATTACATAATGTATCGAGTACATGTACACATATTTCTAAAAATAATTAACCATCACAAGGAAAATACACTATAAAACATATTTACTTGTACTGTAATAATAATACCCACACTGTATTAGATCACTGTATCACCAAAATCTTTTATTACACTGCAGTGCATGTACTACTTGTATTAATTATTTTTGTTAAGAAAGAGAAATGTTTTCAAAATAACATTACAAACGATTCAAAACCAGGCGCAACTTACGTATACATGTACTTGCACAGATGTAGCCCACTATTTAAAATAATGAGGAATCCTCTTTTGCACCAAACTGGATAGTCTCCTTTTGGCTGCTAAGTCCCGCATTCTCTTCAACAGCAGAAGCTGTGTAGGACAGCTGTCATCTTCTTGCTCGTACCAAGCCATCGCTGTTTCTAGTGCTATAAAGGCCTCTTCAGGACTTGGTCGACGTTTTGGTTTTTCTTCATAATCTACAAGTACATCATGTACTTCTGAGGAGTCTTCATCACCGGTCACTACATGTATTTGGTTTTCTTCTTGCACAAAAGACAAAATTTCTTCGTCATTCAAAAACTGAAAACCAGAATCATTATCATCTTCTAGCCACATGTGTGCATCATCTTTGTCACAGTCCGAAAATCCGGGCATTGCTTGAAACAGTTCCACAACTTCATTTATACAATCATCATTTGTGTCCACTGCAGTAGTTTCATTTCCTCCTTTTTTCCCAAGCAATCTACTCCAAGCCTTGTTGAGATTATCTTGTGACAGTGTGGTCCAAGCATCAGCTAACATATAGCAGCAGTCTTTGAGATTAAGCTTTTTGGAAAACGCCACCACACTTTCTTCATCTTCAGCCAACAATAAACGACGCAGGACTTCCTTCTTGTACATCTTTTTAAGCTTTGCTATAACACCCTGATCCATTGGTTGAATCAGTGCTGTTACATTGGGAGGCAGAAAAATTACTTTAAAATTTGCATCAACTGCATTCAATGTATCCGTCTCTGGATGAGATGGTGCATTGTCCAGTAGAAGAATTACTTTTCCAGTTTTCTTTTCTTGTTCTCTCAACCTCTTCACATTTGGGATGAACTGATTTGTATACCAATCAAGAAATATTTCACTATTCATCCAAGCACTCTTCTGTGCTTTGTAACACAATGGGAGACATGTCACATTCTTTAAACAACGTGGTTTTTTGGCTTTGCCGATCATTAGCACCGGTAAACGATGACTTCCACTGGCATTCGCGGCTACCAAAATTGTTACTCTCTCTTTGCACTTTTTAAACCCAGGGGCAGCTGCTTCGCGCTGAGATGCAAGTGATTTTTGAGGCAATGATTTCCAGTATAAGCCAGTCTCATCGGCATTATACACATCATCGAGTGAATAACCTTCTTCTTCCAAAAAAGCCAAGAATGTTTCTTTAAAATTTTTAGCGGCAGTTGCATCGCTAGATAAAGATTCCCCTTGAATCTCCAATTCTCGTATGCCATGACGAGATTTAAAGTTTCTTAACCATCCCTGGCTAGCCTTAAAGTCAGGAGGACCGTCAAGTTGATTGTTGAAC
This sequence comes from Oreohelix idahoensis, assembly GCA_024509875.1. Taxonomy (NCBI): domain Eukaryota; kingdom Metazoa; phylum Mollusca; class Gastropoda; order Stylommatophora; family Oreohelicidae; genus Oreohelix; species Oreohelix idahoensis. The sequence goes on from JAMPIV010004021.1 coordinate 221,254, forward strand.
TGAAGTGCCTTTTCACACAACAGAGAACCAGAGATAGGTTCCCCTTTGCTTCTTCTTTGCACAAACCATATATACAAAGCCTCTTCCAAGTTCACATCTTTCGCATTTCTCATGGTTTTACGTTTCTTCGACCCATTTTCACTATCAAATTTCGATGCAAAACTCATAATTTTATCCTTGTTACTTTTGATGTCAGAGACGGTAGCTTTCCCAACATTGAAAATCCTCGCAAGTGAAGACACAGTTTCACCTTGTCCTAGTCTCTTGATAATTTCTGTTTTCGTTTCAATTGACAAAACATTGCGGTTCCTTTTATATGCTTTAGGCCTACTGGGAGGTGCCATATCGCACAGAGAAATACTTGTACACCAAAATTATTCTGCTGTAGTAGCAGACACAATTATTTTAAGTTGAACCGTCTGTTTAGCCAGTGTTCTACCTAGAACGCACACGTACTTTGGATTGGTAAACCAGATATTAACTGACTTTATGATCTAACTGACTTCCTGTACGTAAGCGACCGACCATTAGCCATCCCATTCTCTACAAATTGTTCGCACACATTTGAAGTTTGCCGCATCAAAAGATTCAGAATTTTAGTCTAACGTGACTGTGGCATCTGATTTTTTTTTTTTTTTCTGGAAAAAGTGTTCGGATAATTGGATGTTCGGATAATTGGGGTTCGGATAAATGGAGTTCTACTGTATAACATACATGTTCTATGTAGTTCCCGGGTGTTTTTGAGCAAAAAGAATAATAGGATTACTGCTATTTCAGGCAGGTTGTATGGGGCAGTTAATTTGTGGTTTTGTATGGGTCCGGCAACCTCATCATGTAAAGCAAATCGCTACATACACCACTGTTGCATGAGCACATGAACGCCTTCATGCCGGCTTCCTGCAAGGGTGAAATTTGCAGTGGTGACTTATGCTCCTTAGGCAGCAAAAAGAAATGATGATGATGATAAAATAAACGCCCCTCCTCCCACAAGCACTATCATCCTGAGCCTGTGAAAAGGTAGTGCTCTTGACTGCATTTGATGCGTAGATCAGTAGTCACATGCTTTCATTCCTATCGACTTTTGCAATTTTCTTAACCTTTTTCCACAAGAGTCCTTCATCTTTCAATTCTATCATGTTTCTATTATAATTACTTCTTCATCCTCCCTTCTTTCGTCTCCCACGTGAGTATCATGTCACAGAGCCTGGCTAACATTGCTTAAGGTCTGTTTACTCTCTACTGTACCTACTGCTTTCATATATGACTCTTGATTAAACACTTACAAACTAAGATTCTCCGAAGACGCAAATATAATTGGCTGCTAGGCTGTAAAACTTCGCCCCTTTTTGCATGCGTTTCTTCTGAGAACTAAATATTGATGCATTTGGTGGTTTGTATGATGGCACTTAACTGGCTTGACCACTATCTTCTCAGCTCTAACAACTTTACTGATGAGTTGTCCTGGGGTTCTCTCTGGTTGCACAAGGTCACCAATGATAATAAATACCTCACGGAGGCTGAGAAACACTACGACCCTGATCCTGCATGGGGCCAGTCCTGGGATGAGAAGACCATTGGTAATCAGGTAAGTACCATGTAAAGGTAGTCCCATATCAGATACTGCTGTAGGGGAATGAAGTGTTAGAGACTTCACAATATTAGTTACAGCATCGAGAGGTAGGGTAACTAGTTGCCTTTCTCGCTGCTTTTTCCTTCCCTAACTCAAGAGCAAAGTCAGGTACCCATTTACAGCTGGGTGGACTGGAGCGTGATAATACCGTGAAGCGAACCCGGCACCGTATCTTCGAGAGACCATCGCTCTAACCACTCTGTCAATAAGGGGCAACGTTTTTAGACTGTGCACAAGTATCCATGCTTTGGTAAATATGACTATGTGTTTGATGGTGAGTTCGAGAAAAAAACTGTCCCTCTCACACAAACAATAAAGAATGGCTGCTAATCAATGCTATCACTGACTAACAAAAAAAAACTTTTTTTTTCTTTCTCTAACATTTCTATGTTTTTCTGGTCAATTTTAATGCGCTGTTTTTAAATCTGCAAACCGTTTTTCTCTATCAGGTCGGGATCTCTAGAAATACGCAATTGAAGTTTGTTAACAACGCATACAGTATTACAACATCATTCGTACAAGAAGTATAACAGTTATGTAGGCTTGAATTTCTTTGCAGTCGACTTTCGTCGGTGAATGGCATGTGGTACATCGCGATGAAGCATCCAACAATAATCGGCAAGCATGGTCACACTCCACCGTCCTTGATAACGTGACTCCATTACGGCGATATCTTGATGGAATCATTCTCCATGTTCATCGCTGACTTCGCCAAGGTTGTCAGGGAAAAAGTTAAGATGCGAATCGAGCAAATGGATTTTGAGGGACATGTTACAGCCCATAATTATGTATGCATCTATGCACTGCTTAACAATATGCAACATAGTCGACAGATTTGTGATTTTCCAGAAAGTTATCGACGATCGATTTGAATGCCATCCATGCGCGAAGTTCACTACCATGTAACAAGTTCTCGAATTGTTTGTCTGCAATAACTTTCCTAATCTGAGGTCCTACAAAGATACCTTCCTTTATCTTTGCATCGCTAACTTGCGGAAACTTTTCTCGAAGATAAGTGAAAGCTTTGCTCGTTTTATCTAACGCTTTTACAAAATTCTTCATGACCCCCAACTTTATATGTAACAGTGGTAAAATGAAGGTGTCTTTGTTAACTAATGGCTCGCGTATTACATTTTTATGCCCGAGCTGCATACGATCCCGGATAGGCCACACCTTTCTTGCATAATGTTCCTGTCTGTTGCGGCTGTCCCATTTACATCGGAAGCAACAAAATTTAGTATACCCAGTCTGCATGCCCGTGCAAATTGCAATGACCTTTAGGTCTCCACAAATCCGCCATTGGTAGTCATTGTACTTTATTTTTTCCAAACGTATAGCCATATTGTCATAAGTTTCTTTCATATGAACAGAGTAGGCGACTGGAATTGATGAAAAAAAATTCTGTTATGCAATAACACGGCTTTTAGACTAGTCTTGGAAGAATCGATGAAAAATTGCCATTCGTTGACTATGTGCTCATGACCGTTTACATCTTTGCAATAGCAAATGTCATCATCCATCTCAAAGTATTGAACAAGTTCTCTGTGTCTATGACGAAATTTAGATATCGGAGTATTGGGCGCTAAAAGATTCCATTCTTTGAGTCGCGAACCGAGTAATTCCGCTTGTCCTTTGGTAAGAGCGAGATCACGTATTAGATCTGAAAGTTCTGAATGGTTAATTAAGTAAACACCATCATTCACCGGTATGTAATCTGAGTCAGAATTAGTTTCTAAAGCAGGTAAACTATCACTTTCTGATGGTTCATTTACGTCCAACGGATATTGTTCTGGTGGTACTTGGATCGGACACGTGATTGGATCATGAGGTACTGGTTTCGAAACCGATTCAATATTTGGATAAACCACAGACTTTCTAGTTTTAAAAGTGAAACCATGGATATTTGTCACGCAGAAGTAACAATCAGTAGTGTGATTTGCATGTTCACGCCATATTACTGGCACGCCAAAAGGCATCGACTTATGCTTCGGCGATTTTCGTAACCAACCTGCCAATGTATCAAACAAACCGCATTTGGCTTCCAAGATTTATTTGCATCATCAACTTTCGAATCGAAATAAAGTTCATATGCTATCTTTAATAATGGTGTAAAGTTTTTCTGGTCCACACGATCGGTAAAATATACGCACACGTAACAGAACAGATCAGCCGAATTTCTACAACTTCTAGAAGCCATATTTTGCTCAGAATTATTTCAAAATACAGTAACTATTTGAAAAATCGCATAACATAAGTCATGCATCTTTTAGTAGTATAAAAAGTAGAATTATGTTGCTTTTTATTAATTTGTAATAAGTTATATAGTAAAAATGAAACGGAGCAAATAACGGTTTCCCAAAAATATATTTATTCACAAATATCTTAAGAACCCGACGTGATAGAGATAAACGGATTTCAGATTTGAAATCAGCGCAAGAAACTGACCTAAGAACACTTATTCTTATATAAGAAAGAAAAATGTTGTTTGTCAGTGTAATCAGCCATTTCCTAATCTTTATAAGCAGAATCTTCTACTACTGCTGCTATTGCTGCGGCTACTACTACTACTACTACTACTACTACTACTACTACTACTACTACTACTACTACTACTACTACTACTACTACTACTACTACTACTACTACTACTACTACTACTACTACTACTACTACTACTACTACTACTACTACTACTACTACTACTACTACTACTACTACTACTACTACTACTACTACTACTACTACTACGACTACTACGACTACTACGACTACGACTACGACTACTACGCTTATTACTACTACTGTTGCTGCTACTACTACTACTGCTGCTACTAATACTACTACTACTGCTACTAATACTACTGCTATAACTACTACTACTACTACCAACACTACTACTACTGCTACTACTTTTATTGCTACTACTTCTTCTACTACTACTACTACTGCTGCTGCTGCTACTGCAACAACAAGCATTACTACTACTACTGCTGCTGCTACTACCACCACTACTACTGTTGCTACTGAGGCTGCTACTGCTTCTACTACTACTACTACTACCACTACGACTACCAATACCACTATCACTACCACCACCACTACTACTACCACCACCACTACTAACGCCGCCACCACCATGTCGTAGATTTGTTATAGGAATTTAAGACATAGATTGGTCCCTTCTGTATAGACCTAGAACAGGTGATAGCTCAGTGAGAGGTAATATAAAGAAAATAGATTTTCATGAGTGAGATGGTGGAAACTAGTTAGAGTCTGTCCCTGAAATTGAGAAGCTTCTCTCTACAACAGAACTTAGTTAGTCAGACAGTCTACTAGAATATATATTAATATATATCACAACCACTCACATACACACACATAAGTCACGACAGTTAGACGCACAGACGTGAAAACTACATCAATGGGATATGGATCTTTTAGAACGAGCTGACCAACACACGTAAATAAAGTTTATGTAAATTTTATTTATCATAAAGAAACTACAACACAACAATATCTTTGAATATCAAAATCAAATACAATGAACATAGGTTAATAAATTAATTAAAGAGTTAGACTCATAGGTTTAATCCTCCCTCCCTCTGTTGAGACAAGATCCCGTTAAGAGAAAAGTTATTAACCCCCAAAAGAGTCAAAGGTTTTACGCTATGGTCAAAATTCCCTCTACAGCAAAGAACAGAGTTTATACGTTAATCTATTCAGAAAAGGGACGGCATTAGCAAAACTTGCACAAATAATACAAAGTTATTACATGGGTTATACCATAAAAGAATTATTCATCCCTGCATTCGCTCGCTCTGACAACCTGTGATCACAAATCAGTCTCTCTCTTACCTAAATAGGTGTCATCGCAACAGCTGGAACAATTATTAAGGTACACCCAGCCCATCCAAGGTTGGTGTTCTTGGCGAACCAAGCCACAGTTTCTCCAAAGACTAATTAATCAAAATGTTTGGAAACGCTTGATTCACTGCTGGGAGTAGGATGCTGATAAATCACCCTTCAATTTTTCTCCAGGTAGTAAATAATTAGAGATCTAATGTTTACAGTGTACAGTAGCTTGGAATCTTCAATCTTTAAATCGAGTGTCAGGTAAATAAATCTGTTCAGGATAAATCTTCACAACACATTAGTCGTTATACAGGTACTGTCAATGTTTGATTTTGTCACTTCAACTGGCTAAAGGTATATGAACTTGGAAAAGAAATCTGGATATTTATGATTCCAATTACAATTTATTCTTAATATTCTTAAGATTGGTACTCTTGTCTCTTTCTGGGTGTAAACCACGAGACCAGACAAGTCACATTGAAAAAAAAACCCGATATTATATCAGAATGTTCTTTGATAAAGTTATTTTCAGTGTCATATGGAAGCCGCTGGTAAGGTTTAGGGTTTGACCCAAATACTGTATAGGTAGAAAAACACAAATACTTAACATAATATAGTATTATTCACAATCCTATCCTTACCCCGCGTAAAATATAATATAGTATCCACTTCGGTTATTTACCTTTAAAGTATAAACTACAAGCTTAAAGCTAGTCTTATCGTTTAAACTCCCGTGAAATGAATTCTAGTCATTTAAAAAAATCAATCATCATGAATTAGAAATAAATACACATTTCATCAATACTCATGATGAATCAGTGCATTTACTTAGTTGGTTAAAATATTCTCTGACTGGTTACTAGCAGTTAATAAAATTATATTATAGCCGAACGAGTTAAGCTAGAAATTATTATTTGTTCTGCTATCCACTGTAACACAGTAAAACTTAGAGTGATATCCATGACGGACCTATCTAGTAAATCACTCTGCACAAAATCTTAGTGAAATATGATTGACGATTTATCCCTAAAATCACTCAAAATTATAGTTTAATATTTACCTTTGCACAAACTTCTACTAGACTATCTCCAACGAGAAACTAAGAAACTCTCATAAAACCAGGGGATTCTAGAAATCGCCGCTAGATGTCTTTAAAAGCTGAGGAGTACTGAGTAAATTTTAGTTAAAATGCTCTGGTATATATATCTCTGAAATCAAAGAGACTATTACACTATAGACTGAAACCAGACTCACTGCCAGATGTTAGCACCTACGGTGAATACTACGTTCGGATGCAAATCAAAGCTCTTTCTCACACGCTAGAGCCGAAAACCCGAACTCGCATTCATTCTTAGATTCAGGCATCGGCAATTCGCTAATCAGTGTGAGTTTCCTTCGTTTCTGCTCGTCTTCTAGCGAGCAAGGTCTTTTGATCTGTTCGTTCTCACCGTGGTTTAATTACTTACCAGCGACCAGTTTACAAGGGGAGTAATACAAATTTTGTCTCCCTTGGTTCCAAAATTGTCTCCACCTTGATCGCTGTCTGATCCCACTACAACGATCTTCGATCGCTGGTGTAAAAAATGCAGCTCATGTTAGCTAATAGGTCTCTGGTAAACTGTCATCAAAGGGAATAGCGAACAGAAAATAAAATTAGGCGTGTTAAATTAGAAAGAAAATACAGATCTCAGAATGTAGGTTAATTTAAGTTAACAAAAGTACGTAGATGAAAGTTGGGTAAAAGAGAAGTGTAGATACAGAAAATAGATATATGAAATATATTTTCTATAATATGTCACACACCATTACCACTATTACCACTACTACTTCCACTAACACTACTACTACCACCACCATTACTACTACTGCTGCTACCACAACTGCTACGTCTGCTAATACTTCTTTTTCTTCTTCCTCGTTCGCCTTCAGACTTCCACATTTATGACTCTAATAAAGGCAGTAGTCAACTCAAGGTTCCCGACATCTCCAAACAGTTTTTCGTTGCCAGAAGTGGGTTGTTGCCATATGCTACTCCGTTCATTACTGTAGGTTGGGCAATACTGCAGGAGGTGTTCGACCATCATCGGGCTGGTACCGCAGGTGCAGAGATCTGTTGCACCATTCTTGTATTTGTAGTATAGATGGTATCTCAATCTGTTGAGTCCAGTGCGTAGCCGAAAAATAATGACCTGTTCTTTCCTGGATAGTTGATGATATGCATCATTTTTCAAGTGGCCCGGGTGCTCTCTTTCCCATTTGGACTTGAATGTAGCCTTTATAGTAGTCTTTGCCGTTGCGTAAGTTGTCTCTATATCATTTTGTTGTAAGGCACCTCCTTCCTTAGCAAGTTTGTCTGCCTCCTCATTTCCTGGTATGTTGCAATGGGCTGGTATCCACTGGATAGTGCACTTGTTGAAGCATTTGGCCAGTCTTTCAAGAGAGATTATCAGATCTTTCAATCCTTTAGTTTGATGGCTCTTCAGCGCTGATATTACTGAGAGAGCATCTGTAAAGATTACTATCTGTTTTTCTGCCTGTGCTTTGCATTCAATAAGAGTTTCAGCTGCCTGTTTCAGGGCTTCTGCTTCAGCATTGAAGTTATTGCAGTATTTGCCAGTGGCAATTGCCATAGAGTGGATTCTATTCTTTAATTTTATGAGGATGCCGGCACCCCCATTTTCAACTGCATTTTTTGCTGAACCATCAGTATATGCATGTGTCCAAAGCTTTGCTGCGAATTGTTGGTCAATATACTTGGTTGCTATACACTTTCTTTGTGTTTCTGTCTGTGTTCCCTTACTTTCAATGCCTGGAATATCAGATTTTAACTCAGGAAAGCATCTTATTTTCCACAGTGGGATAGTTGAGCTTGTTGGGATTTTCTTTGCAACTGAGCTTGCTAGCATGGTATTTTTGCTAATTTTTTCTTTTGCTTGGGCTACAAAGTTAGTTCGCTTGAGCCTGCCTCTTCCTAGCCTATTCATTCTTTGGTACATGGGGTGTCCTTCGAGTCTCTTAAATTTTTCAGCTTGTTGTAGGACTCTGCTGTCACGTCTATCCTCCATTGACTGTAGCCCTATAATGCTTTCCATATGGTTGATTTGTGTGGACTTTAGGGCCCCTGTTATAATACGTGCTGCTTGGTTTTGGAGTTTGTTTACTCTGTCAAAATTTGACTTTGCTGCCGTCGACCAAGCTGTGATGCCGTATTCCATAGCAGGTCTGACTCTGCCTGTGTACAGCTTTTTGAGGATATTCTCATCAGCATCCCATGTGGTACCAGCTAACTTTTTCACGATGGCCATGCGAAGTTTTGCCCTTAGCTTTATTTTGTTTATCCGTGATTTCCACGTCACTCGGCGGTCTAGTGTGATTCCTAAGTATGTTGGTGTTTCATCTTCTCGTACTGCCTGCCCATTTAGTTGTAGCTTTGCTTGCCGTGGTTTATTTGACAAGGTAAAAATAGTGTGTGTAGTTTTTTTGTTCATTTATTTTGAGCAACCACTTTCTGGACCAACTTTCAAGGCCTTGCAGTGAATCCTGCATGCGCACTCTTGCTGTGGTGATGTATTCTTCTGAAGTCCACATGGCCAGGTCATCAGCATAGAGAGAGTTGTGGACATTCTTGTTGATGTTTTCTGTTATATCATTTATATATATGAGGAAGAGTGTTGGGGAAAGGACTCCACCCTGTGGAACTGCATGTTCCGTTGTAGTCTTTTTGCTTAACTGTCCGTGCACCTGCACTCTAGCTGTTCTGTTTGTTAGGTAGTGGCTGATCCAGTTATACATTCTTCCACAGACTCCATATTTAAGCATTTTAACTCTTAGCCCATCTTTCCAAACTTTATCAAATGCTTTCTCCATGTCTACCCAGACTGCTAAAGTGTGCTTTCCTTCTTGGAAAGCATCTTCGATTTCCTGTGCAATGTAGGTGACTGCTAATACTACTGCTACTATTACTGCTACTACTACTGCTATTGCTTTCGCTACCGCTACTACTACTACTACTACTACTACTACTACTACTACTACTACTACTACTACTACTACTACTACTGCAACTACTACTACTACTACTGGTACAACTGATATTGCTCTTATTACCACTGTTAATTGTACTGCTACACTACTATAAATTGATCATTTTTCTCCTTCCTCTTGATTTCTCCCTTTTCCTCTACACCCAGGTCTTTTATCTCGTCTCTTTTTATGAGTGTTGACCCAAGTGGATTAGCGACTTCTTGACATTTGGTCTATGATTTGTCTGAAATTCACTGTCTTTGTCCTTTGTTAACTTCCATTCTAATGATGAAGGTGCTCAGTAAGTAGGCGTTTCTCACAGTGAAGTTATAGATATATTGCTACTGATGAAAGCAGTGAATTAAAGAAAAAGATGTGCAGTAGTAATGTTCTAACGTTCATGTATCATTGCAGATTCTGTTATACCAAGCTACAGGCGACGCTAGGTACAAGACAGCAATTGAAAATTCATTCAAGGGCTGGTTGCCTGGTGGCAAAGTTCCATACACTCCTAAAGGACTGGCATTCAGGTTGCAGTGGGGTTCTCTCAGATATTCTGGTAAGAACTTTTCACATTTTGTTTTTCATTTCCTCTTTATATTAATGCTTATTCCCAGATTTAATTACTTCCTTTTCATTTTTTTCTGCCTCTTCCACTTTCTACCTATTGCGGTTATTTTCTTTCCAAGTTCTTCTTGTTTTACTGTTGATATTATTGCTCATACGATTATGTTTATCTCATATGTTAAGTAATATGGGCTTATGTCTTTTATATTGGGTTGGCCATATCCTCAGAAAAGACCCTGACAACATCACCAGAACTGCCATGCTATGAACTCTAGAAGAAAAGCGAAAGTGGGATCGATCAAAGGCTACCTGGCGGAGAACTGTGGTGACAGAGATGCAAAGCACAAACTAGAGCTAGGAGACCATACGAAGGATGATTGCCGACCGAACAAGGTGGAGACAGTTGGTTGTTGCCCTGCAAGACGCCACCAGGCGTGATGAGCACTGATTGCTTTGTCAGTCAGTGGCCAAGGACCAACGAAGACGACAAATGTCATTTATATTTACTGCCTAACGTAAAAGTAGTATTGTTATTGTAGATCAGAATCGATATCCTTGCACTCCGGGTGATCCCACAGATGCTCAATCACTCTCAACAAATGTCGTATCGTAGGGTATGAATGCTAATTGTTCCTGTTTCGCGCTGGTTATATACATGCTGAATGCATCCTCTTAAACATCCATCCCTGCTAATCGCATGGTTGATGCCAAATCGTGTTCTGTCACCAATAACTTCGGCAAATGGAAAGACTAACAGTAATATGCCCTTGTTTTCCATATACACACATTTGTATTCTCGCCGGTGCTACGGAGTTATTGCACTGTGCTGAGATGTGAGATCTAAAGAATTGAAGCAATGATGTTGTCCGTGTGCAATGAAGATAGTCCTTAAAACCAAGACTAAAGCAACCAAAGCCCTTGTTTACATGTCCGTAGAGTTATTTTAATCTTATTAATGTTGTCTTTACAGCCAGTATGGCAATGGCTGCCCTGATTTCTGCAGAGGCGGGCATCATGAAACAAGAGCTTAGACACTGGGCCATGTGCCAGATCCATTATGCTCTGGGAGACACGGGTTTCAGCTACGTCATTGGATTTGGTAGCAAGTATCCACATAGCCCTCATCACAGAGCTAGGTATGGGTTTTAACATTTAAGCATCTAATGTTACTGTTAACATGATTCGATTGTTGCTGGGTTATAAACACACTGTACTTCATTTACAACATTCACTAACATTTTCATTCGCGCTCCTTACAGAGCATGGAATCACCACTGTAAGTGGTCCCCTTGCAGGAAGCCCGCACTAAGCAATGACATGATCTTGCAGCTGTGGTTTCAGTGGCAACTAGTTTTATATGATGAGGTTGCCAGCCTCATGTACAACCTCACATCAGTCGAAGGACATCCATAAGGATGCAGTGATCCTGTTATTTCTTTGGATCTTCACGGGAACTTCACGGAACTGTACTTCATTATAATGCGGCGTTATTACATAATACAAATTTTAACTTGTTTATTTACACACTTTGATATTACACTATATATAAGACCCTAAAGAACATGAGGAAGGAAAAACAATGCCCTCTCAAATTTATAAAGGACAAGCAAGGCAAATTGCTTACTGCCCCGAAGGAAGTAATGGGAACTTACTTACTTACTTAGTCGTTCCCCTTCTACCGTGAGGTGTAGAGATTTGGAAGAGAGAGCGCCAGACCATTCTATCAGCTGTCTTCTTCCTGGCCTGGTTCCATTCTAGTCCTCGGTCCTTCAAAGATTGTCTAATGTTGTCCTCCCAGCGGACTCTGGGTCGTCCTGGAGGTCTGGATCCCTGGCTCTTTGTTTCCCATGCTTGTCGTGGTAGCCGATCTTCTCCCATTCTGCAGACATGGCCAAACCATCTTAGTTGGGACTGTTCTATTTGGGTCTGCAGCGGATGGGATTTTAGGCCTTGACGGATCGTCTGGTTGCGGACCATGTCTCTTCTTGTTACTTCAACCACTTTCCTCAGATACCTCATTTCTGAGGTTTGGATCTGGCTTTTGTGGGTTGTAGTCATTGCCCACGACTCGCATCCATATGTCAAGACTGGGACATAGGTGGAGCGGTATACAGCCATCTTCGTTTTCTTACCAACCTCTTTCTTGCTGAGGAATCCACGATTTATGGCCTGAAAAAGTCTCCCAGCCGCTGCTTTTCGAGTGGCCAACTCTTCTTTGATGCCTCCCTTTCGGTCTATAATAGCTCCGAGATATTTAAAGTGGTCGACCTGCTCCAGGACCTGTTCTCCCAACTTAATCTGATGTTTTCTTTCTTCTCGTGATATCACCATGGATTTTGTTTTAGAGCTGCTTATGACCATCCCTCTCTTCTCCAGCTCTTCCTTCCAGACTTGCAGGTTGGATTGGAGATGTGCCTCTGATTTAGCAATCAGGGCAACATCATCAGCAAATGCCAGCTCCGAAATATAGACCTGTCTCATCTTCCAGTACCCCACTGAATACTTTCTTGTTCTCTCCTTACATGCCTTGATGACATCGTCCATAAGGAGTATGAAGAGGTAAGGTGATAGGATATCACCTTGTCTTACACCAGTGGTGGTCCTGAACTCTTCTGACTTATGGTTTGCTGTCCTCACATAATTTCTGCAAGACTTGTAGAAGCTCTGTATAGCATGAATCAGAGGTGCTGGAATATTCTTCCTTGCCAAACAGTCCCAAAGTTTGCTCCAGGGGACCCTGTCAAACGCCTTTTCCAGATCTATGAAACAAAGATGGATCTCACTCTTATACTCAAGGGCCTTTTCACTCAGCTGTCTGAGTGTGAAGATTAGGTCTTGAGTACTTCGGTTTGCTCGGAATCCGCACTGGACCTCATCCAATTGTGGCTCAGCTAGGCGTCGGAGTCTCTGCTCTAGGATTCTAGAGTAGATTTTACCAGGGACACTGAGAAGGGATATGCCTCTATGGTTTCCACATTGTCGATTGTCACCCTTTTTGAAAATTGGTGTTATGATGGCAATCTCCCAATCCTTTGGTATGGTCTTGTTGTACCATGCTGCCTGTAGGACCTTTAAGAGTAATAGGTCGCCTGATGCTCCCATGTACTTAACCATTTCTGGTGTTATACCATCATGCCCTGCTGCTTTGCCCATCTTGATTTTCTGTAGTGCTGCCCTCAGTTCTTCCATCTTTATGTCATCTTCACCATCATTGGTTTTCTCTTCTGTGCTAGTGGTTATCATTTCTGATGCTTCACCATGCTCACCATCCAGGAGTTCTGAGAAATATTCTTTCCATCTTTCCATTACTTCCTTCGGGGCAGTAAGCAATTTGCCTTGCTTGTCCTTTATAAATTTGAGAGGGCATTGTTTTTCTTTCCTCATGTTCTTTAGGGTCTTATAGAACAATTTCTGGTTTTGTTGTGCATCTTTTTCTAGCTTTTCTCCAAATTCTTCCCAGGACTTCTGTTTTGCTGCTAGCACTTTGTTCTTTGCTTCTGTTCTGAGTGTCACATATTCTCTATATTTTTCCATTTGTCCTGTTGTGTTTTTAGCTCCTAAGTATTGTTTCCATGCCATTTTCTTCTCTCTTATTTTCTCTTTGACTTCCTCTGTCCACCAAGGTGTCCTCTTTCTCTGGTTCCCAAGTCGGACTTCACCGCATGCTTCTGCAGCAGCTGTCTTTATGATATCCTTGAATTTATTCCAGAGGGTTTCCAAGTCATCAGGTCGTTCTTCTGTGTTGCTCACTGCTGTAGCAATAAGCCCCTGATATCTGGTCTTAATTTCTGGCTCTCTCAGCTTGTAGGTCCTAATGCTCATTTCTCCTGCTCGTTTACTTGGTTTCTTGCGTGATGTTGGGCAGTTCCTAGGCTGAGCAACTCTTTCAGTTGTTCGTTTGATTGTTAGCAGGTAGTGATCACTTCCAATCTCTGGCCCCCTCCAGACTCTTGCATCTCGGACATATCTGAATGAGCTTCTCCGAACAATGGCATAGTCGATCACTGACTTCTCATTCTTGGTTGGTTCACATCTAGTGTATGCATGTATGCGCTTATGGGGGAACTTTGTGTTTGTAATGATCAGATTCTGCTCACTGCAGAATCTAAGGAGTCGCTTTCCATTGTCATTGAGAGTATCTTCTCCATATCTTCCGATAACTCCACCCCATCTAGCATGGTCATTTCCAACTCTGGCATTAAAATCTCCGAGCATAATAACTTCATCTAGGCAGTCATCCACTGTCCTTTGAAGCAGCTCGAAGAATTCCTCCTTGACCTCTGCTCTCTCATCCTCATTTGGCCCATACACTATGACCAGGTTGACTATGGTTTCTCCTTCTTTTAGTTTTACAATCATAATGCGCTCCGAGACAAAGTTCCATCCCTTGATACTATCTTTTGATTTTGGGCCACAATGCAACCCACGCCCCCTTTAGCTCTTTCAGATATGGGTACACCACTGTAGAGCAACGTGTTGCCATCGAGATCCATGACTCCTTGTCCTTTTTTCTTCGTTTCCGTTATAGCCAGGATTTCTAGTTTTGCTTTCCTCATCTCTTCCAGCAGCTCCTCTTCCTTCCCATTTATACTTCTTGTGTTCCAAGTTCCATAAGTCGTAGTCCGTAGTCCGTTCCAGTTCGTCGCCTTTAGAATCAGTCCGGTTTTCTCTCTTGTAGTTCGCGTAATCATGATTTAAAGCAAACAGGTGATTGGCCTGTTGTGCCTTTACATGGTGGAGGGGCTGCCTCCTTACGGCCTCCATGCAGGCCGCCCTCCTCCTTTTTCATCCGGGCTTGGGACCGGCATAGGCGGAGTTAGTAATGGGAAGATGGAAAGAATATTTCTCAGAACTCCTGGATGGTGAGCATGGTGAAGCATCAGAAATGATAAACACTAGCACAGAAGAGAAAACCAATGATGGTGAAGATGACATAAAGATGGAAGAACTGAAGGCAGCACTGGAGAAAATCAAGATGGGCAAAGCAGCAGGGCATGATGGTATAACACCAGAAATGGTTAAGTTCATGGGAGCATCAGGCGACCTATTACTCTTAAGGGTTTTACAGGCAGCGTGGTACAACAAGACCATACCAAAGGATTGGGAGATTGCCATCATAACACCAATTTTCAAAAAGGGTGACAATCGACAGTGTGGAAACTATAGAGGCATATCCCTTCTCAGTGTCCCTGGTAAAATCTACTCTAGAATCCTAGAGCAGAGACTCCGACGCCTAGCTGAGCCACAATTGGATGAGGTCCAGTGCGGATTCCGAACAAACCGAAGTACTCAAGACCTAATCTTCACACTCAGACAGCTGAGTGAAAAGGCCCTTGAGTATAAGAGTGAGATCCATCTTTGTTTCATAGATCTGGAAAAGGCGTTTGACAGGGTCCCCTGGAGCAAACTTTGGGACTGTTTGGCAAGGAAGAATATTCCAGCACCTCTGATTCATGCTATACAGAGCTTCTACAAGTCTTGCAGAAATTATGTGAGGACAGCAAACCATAAGTCAGAAGAGTTCAGGACCACCACTGGTGTAAGACAAGGTGATATCCTATCACCTTACCTCTTCATACTCCTTATGGACGATGTCATCAAGACATGTAAGGAGAGAACAAGAAAGTATTCAGTGGGGTACTGGAAGATGAGACAGGTCTATATTTCGGAGCTGGCATTTGCTGATGATGTTGCCCTGATTGCTAAATCAGAGGCACATCTCCAATCCAACCTGCAAGTCTGGAAGGAAGAGCTGGAGAAGAGAGGGATGGTCATAAGCAGCTCTAAAACAAAATCCATGGTGATATCACGAGAAGAAAGAAAACATCAGATTAAGTTGGGAGAACAGGTCCTGGAGCAGGTCGACCACTTTAAATACCTCGGAGCTATTATAGACCGAAAGGGAGGCATCAAAGAAGAGTTGGCCACTCGAAAAGCAGCAGCTGGGAGACTTTTTCAGGCCATAAATCGAGGATTCCTCAGCAAGAGAGAGGTTGGTAAGAAAACGAAGATGGCTGTATACCGCTCCACCTATGTCCCTGTCTTGACATACGGATGCGAGTCATGGGCAATGACTACAACCCATAAAAGCCAGATCCAAACCTCAGAAATGAGGTATCTGAGGAAGGTGGTTGAAGTAACAAGAAGAGACATGGTACGCAACCAGACGATACGTCAAGGCCTTAAATCCTACCCCCTGCAGACCCAAGTAGAACAGTCCCAATTAAGATGGTTTGGCCATGTCTGCAGAATGGGAGAAGATCGGATACCACGACAAGCATGGGAAACAAAGAGCCAAGGATCCAGACCCCGAGGACGACCCAGAGTCCGCTGGGAGGACAACATTAGACAATCTTTGAAGGATCGAGGACTAGAATGGAACCAGGCCAGGAGGAAGACAGCCGATAGGATAGTCTGGCGCTCTCTCTTCCAAACCTCTACACCTCACGGTAGAAGGGGAACGACTAAGTAAGTAAGTAAGTAAGATATTACACTGGCTTATCAACATATGACTAACGGTAATGATTTATTTGCGTGCTTGAAAATGTTTCTAGTTATTTACAATGATTGATTTAAAATTAAAAACTAAACATTCTAATGTTAGATAGACTTTACATTTTGCGTATCGGAATCAAAAGTGTTTGAATAGAGCTTCATGCGAAAGCTGTCTTTAGCATCCGTGAAGTCTCTATTGCAGAATGATAACAATATGGAAGAAAGATCTTCAGTTTAATAATTATAACAAAAAAACAAAACAACAACAGCAATAAAAAAACAACAACATCATGAAAACACTAATGCTCAACCTAACTATGAGACACCAACACGACACCACGACATTTGGACAAATACGGGAACGAACAAGCAGAAAAAAAATAAAGAATATGGAACTTCATACAATTATTTTGAGTAAAAGTAAAATAAACAATCAGGATGTTAATACAGAACCAGAGATAACGTGTGGCTATTGCTAAATAAGTTCATCATCATCATTTCTCTTATTTCTCCCAATGGAGCATCGAGCTTCACTACAGATGCTCCCCTTACACGAAGCCTGTACCATATGCTCTTGCAGCAGTGGTAGCTGTAATAATTTGTTTTACATGGTACGGTTGCCATCCTCCTACACAACCTCATATTTGGCCTCATATGACATGCCAGAGGGATCAGAAATTCTAAACTTTTTTTGTCTCATCAGAGACCCCCCCCCCCCCCCCCCCCCCGGGAACTACTCGGAGCTAAGAACGTTACTAAGAAGTAACACTTACGAACAGTCAAAATAATAAAATAAATAAAATAAAATAAATTGAAATAAAAAGAGGGAATATCCCTATATTGTGTGAGGATCTGACCTATATGGTGACGAGAGAAGCCAAACACGGACTCCCAGCTTTATAGGAGAGAAAAATGACACATGGTTATTTGAGAGCGAACGAAGAAAAGAGTAGCTCAAATAGGCACATAACTTATTAAGTCCCATTTTTGCCTTAATTCTAAACGTAATGTCTTATTTATTATTTAAAAATCTTGCTACTGATAAGAATGTCTTTTAAAATGTTTCCTTTTTAACAATTTTCTGCCCTTTTTACAGCTCCTCCCTCTTATCCTGCCGCATCCTAATTTAATTCCATAAACCGGAGCTGATCATGTTAAAGATGATATTAATACAGACGTAATAATGTAGAGTTACTTGAACTCTGAAATCGCATTGGTTAAATATTGACATATTGAATCTATCAGCAATGTTACACAAAATATTTTTTGTTTAAATTAAATTTTTTAAAACTGATATTCGGGAACTGAAACACTTTTTCAAAATTTTCACAATACTCCTGACAGTTCATGCCCTAAGCCACCAGCTATCTGCGGTTCTGACGTCATGCAGAGCGGTGAACCCAATGTTCACACCTTGTATGGGGCCCTTGTCGGTGGACCAGGTAGTAACGATGATTACAAGGACGACAGAAGCAATTATGTAAACAATGAGGTGGCTTGCGATTATAACGCTGGGCTGCAGGGTGCTGTGGCAGGTTAGTATATAAATATAAAATACTGAATGTACATATAACGTATACAAATATATAAACTACTTAAATATAGTTTTTTTTAGTATTAGTAGAGTTTTGTTGACAGTGTAGTTAGTCTCGATTTACTTTCGTACGGAAACGGTTGTGCCCTTCGGATGGTCCTAGATTCGAGTCTCCGTTTAGCCTGTCGTTTCTGCTGTTTTTTTTTCTGTTGTCTAGTTTTCTACTTCTTTATCTCTTACGAGTACCTGCAACATGCCCGTCTATGTGTATTATTTATTCAGTGCTTAAATCAACATTGCCACCAGGAGACAAATGTGGAGATAGTCTGGACATTACATGCGCGTAACAGATCAGTAGTACCGGACATTTTATTATCTAGTTTTCTGTGTTCAGTTGGAGATTCTCATAATCGTTTCAAAGATTGCTTTTTTAAAACGTTGTTTTCACTATTTAATATTCTTCATAACCACCATAAAATAGATTTTATTATTCTCTTCCGTCGCTTAATAAAAAAAGAAATGTTTAAATATCTTCATTGCCACATTTTGGCGACACGTGTTCCATTTTTGAGGAAATTCCGAATCGCACATATTTCCATCGATTTTTCTGATTAAAAAAAATGTTTTTGTTGTTGCCTGTTCTCTTTATTATCTTTTCTGCGGGTAATCACTTCTATTCTCATAAATGAATTTGCCCTAATAAATTAGAAAAGTAGAATACTCATATTTTACTACTTTTACAATTTCCCAGACTCATTAAAACCTTAAATACTTACTTAGTTGTGAAAATAAAGTTGCAACTTTCATATAACTGAATCTAATACTCACATGCCACAGTAACACATCCAACAACCTGTACATCATTCTCTTGCACACACACGCGCACGCACACACACACACACACACATACACACACATTATATATATATATATATATATATATATATATATATATATATATATATATATATATATATATATATATATATATATATATATATATATATATATATATATATATATATATATATAATGTACTTTCTAAATATTTGAAGGCAAAACTTTAAACGTAGAAAACGAAGAAGTGACATAATAGATACCAACCTGGACTGAAGGCGATGGACAATGACTCAGACGTAGCACACATTAATAGAGACAGCCAAGAGAAGCAGCGGGCTGGACATCATTGGGACATAGACAGAAAAGTAGACACACAGGCACAAATAGACAGACTTCGGAGGCAGAAACTACAAAATGAAGGAAAGATTAAAAAGGGAGATAGTACACGACTGAGGTTCGTGATAGATGGACAGTTTTCGTTGACTCAGCCTTGAACACCTCCTGGTAGCACAAAGGTTTTGATTGATTGATTGATTTTCGGAAACTGGAAAAAAAAGAACTGTTTATTTTGTGCATGGAATAGCCGGTTCAACCTGATATGGGTTATAATGTTGGTGTATTGTGTTCCTTTTTTGTGTGTAGTTCCTAACCAATGTAGTGTTTTTGGTGTATCACTTCCACAGTTCTCAAGTATATCTCCATTTACCCTGTTGCGTTTTGAGGGGTTTGTACAAAGACTATGATGATATAATAATGACATGGATTACATTTAGCTTAATTGCTTTTCACGGACTTATTTCTTGTTAGTTTTTTTTTTTTTTTTTTTTTTTTTTTTTTTCGTACGCCCGCTAATACTCGAGGCGAAATCTCAGGTTATTATTTTTATGTCTAACCTGACATTGATTTTACGTGAGTATCCCTTTATTTCTTGTACAGAGACAGGTGTCCCTCGCCATTCAGGCAAATACTCGCCGATTTCGGAGGTACCCATTGCAGCTGG
The DNA here is from genome assembly GCA_024509875.1 of Oreohelix idahoensis. Taxonomy (NCBI): domain Eukaryota; kingdom Metazoa; phylum Mollusca; class Gastropoda; order Stylommatophora; family Oreohelicidae; genus Oreohelix; species Oreohelix idahoensis. Next base: position 241,195 of record JAMPIV010004021.1, read on the forward strand.
GTCGGCTCAGGAGCCGCCAGTCCCTGGTCGACGACACTCCTTCAAATGTTCTCGCCAGGTCTCGAGTTAATCCAGTCCAAATCCCGGTCGACGAAAAATTCTCAAATGCCGTCGCCCGGGTTTGATCCTGTATCACCCGGTCGCCAGAGCGGTGTTGTAACCACTACGCTAGCGCGACTCCCTTTCTTGTTAGTAAAGATAATTTTGTTTACTCTTCCTCCATATTTTGAATAACGATATTCTAAATTTAAAAATAACACTTGCAAGTTTTGAAAGGGATTATTTCATTAAGCAACCTAGGCAATATTTGAAAAATCTGTCACTACTTTTTCCTTTTTTTCACCTTTTTTTTTTAACAGGCTTTTCTTTAGCTTGCAGCGTATGTCACTCTCTTGTCACCTCAAATCTTGCAATCGATTTTTCAAAAACTTCCAGATGAGCAATTGCTCTGAAACTTGGCATAGTTGTGTATTCCCCATGACAATACAATAATCAGTCGTAAAACTAATAAAATTAATAAAATTAAACTTAATATTAATTTTTTTTGTGGTTATGTATCATCACTGAAATAGGCGATAACTGCAAATAATCTAAGTGTATTCTTTCCAACAAGATTGTCTCTCTTGAGAGAAATATTGAAACTTCTCCCTCCTCCTCCACACACACGCACTATCGCGAGTGCACAGACATACACATAACTGACAACTACATTTGAAAAAATGTAATTTATAACTCTTATCAAAATAAACACACAAATTAAAAAAAGGTATTAACTTTCCGTGTAATATACTGAATAATGAAATCCGCCTCCTGTTCTCTGGACTCGTTTATAGCAAACTGATAATGTCATTAGCAGATCGATTACATTTGACTTAAATTTAAAAACAGCAAACAAATAACACTAAAAAGAAGAAAATTTAAAAAATATGTTAAACACGGGCGTTTAATGCACTAAAAAGCTACAAATAATTTTTCTAGGAGTTTATAGCTTGCAGTACAAAAATGTAACATCAAATTGACAAAAAAGCCTGGGGCGCTTAAGCGCTTATCATATATTTTATCCATCAGTGTGTAATTAAGTATAAAGAAGTAGTTAATTTCATGTAGAATCAGCGCCCCAGGCTTTTTGTTAATTTGATGTTACAGTTTTTTGACTGCAAGCTATAAACTCCTTGAAAAATTAATTGTGGCTTTTTAGTGCAGTAAAAGCCTGTGTTTAAAATATTTTTAAAAATATTTTATATTATGTGTGTTATGTGTTCATCGCCTCCAGTCGAAGTTGGTACACATTATGCCTCTACTTCAATTTCTGCGAGTCTTATCATGCCTTCGCAAACTGATCCTAATATTTATCTTAAAGTCTTGCCTTTAAATCATCTGAGTGTACATTTTATATTTTCTTATATGTTTTCAATGTTTCTGCTTCAGCGACATCTAAGTAATCAAGCAGTCTATTTTCTCTCTGAAATTTGTTATCACTTCAGTTGTAGTTCTGAATTCTTTGGGTATCAAATACGTAATGACTGTTTTGTTTCACTTTCCAGGTCTCAAGCATCTGCTGATAAGTGGAGAACACCCAGAAAAGACAGGCAACGCCGTTTGTCCTTACACTTAATGAGTATGGATTAAATGTACATCAATATTCCTGGCCACCTGAAGTGTGACAATTGATGATGATTTTTTAGAATAGCAGATAATATTTACCTGTTAACAAGTTCATTCCTTTCATGATATAGTGTTATTAACAGTATTACATGTAGCTGATAAATATTTTGTTTAGCGGACAAAACCACTTTGTTTAGCTGAGGGTAGAAAGTGTTTAATTATCCTGTTACCGGATTTTAGGTGATACGAGCGGGATTTTCAATAAAGGTGATTGCAGTCACAATGTCTGTGATGTTATTCATGCATGAAAAAGAATGTTAGCTGAATGCACGGTTTCCTAGTACAGGATGGATTTTTTGACAGCAGAATTGAAGCTATATATCACAATAAACGGATTATTTAATTTGATATAGTTGCTGGGAAATAACTGAATTGATTATTTTATGTATTACATTAAATTATACATCGTGCTAATGTGACAGGGGCTGGGGTGATTGATGTGAACTTGTGTCGAAGTGGCTACCTCACACCCAAGACCCACGCACTAAGAAAATTTATTTCAGGATCGTGTGCCAGGGTTGTAATTATTAGTTGCTTACAACCCTTTCAGCAGCAAGCTTAGTAAATTAGGCAACATAAAGCTTTATATGGAGCAAAATTTAATTTCACCGAACACCCAGACAGTGTTCTTGGACTGTATGTCCAAGGCATAGTCTTGAAGTAGATTTTAACAATCGACTTCTCTCTGAGCATCTGGCGATGGAAATGACACAACGAATCTTAAAACGCTAAGCCTTGGCGCGGTTAACATGCGGGCAGTTTCAGTGTACCTCTTCTCGGATTGGCTACTGTTTCCGTCAGCAGACATGGCTTGTGTTCTATGTTTAGATCCTGACTGAGTGTTACCTCCTTCTTTTATGTGACCCAGGAATGTAACGGTATCTTTTCTGTGTACTGTTATTGTATGGATGTGTTGATGCGCCACTAGAATGTTGAAGGCTGTACGATCCACCCCAATGTTCCTGCACGGTGTTACTGTAGGTTTCTGTGCGTGTGTAGTCAGTACGACCTGGGCCAAACAGCGTTGTTGTGCATGATTAGCTCACCAGGCGTTGACGCGCTAACAGGGTGTCATGTTGACATTCAAACATCATACATCGCTGGAATGTGTGGTACTCGAAATTTGTGTGGGTTGACAAGTGATGTGGGTATGTAGACAACACTAATGCGTTTACGCTCTTTGACAGGTAAACAATGCACCCACTCACTCACATGCAGTAGTCAGTAATTGTTGCAACTGCTGGAACTTTTCAACCATATATTTACGAGACACAGTGACATCAACAGTTACAGTCAAATGGACGAGGATCAAGGACATCGTATAAATTGGAAATGACTGGCAAAAACATCTGGCATATAAAGCTTGCACCACTCATCTATCAGGACGTTATCGACAATGGTCTGTCCTTTAACATATAGTTCATACTGCAGCTCACGTACCACTGACTCAGCGCGTCAGGTACTTTAAACAACTCCGCCGTACCAAAAGGCGAGTTCTCAATTGCATAATAATAATAATACAATTCATCTAGCATAAAACGCCAGATACATCTTTTTCTGCTCAAAGATATCGGTTGTAATGTCGGGCCTCTATAATAATGTAAACAACTGTGTATTCTTCATAGGCAGGCATAATCATCCATGCCGAAAACATACTATCAACATACGGTTTTCATAATAATACATCTTCACTGGGCTTCTGTATTACAGTTAGACGAATAGTCTTAGTTGGCTACATCGAGCACAAACAATGGACTCAGCATCTCAAAGGTCTGTGAGGTCTACTCACAAGTTGCCACTAAATTTTCTGCAGACTAGGCATAATAATTAAGCTTTCTTTTACCTTTGACAGAATCCTAGAAATACACAGATAACAACTGTCGTCATTCTCGACGAACAGAATAACTCTGGGAAAGAATCACAGACATCACAGTCTCACAGAAGACTATATTTCCCCAGATAATGCAGAGAAAATACCACGGACATCTAGTCCGGTCAGAACCCAGATCAACTCTCCCTGACGGAAGACTCTCCGTTGGCGCCCAAAAAACTTGCGCATGCGTAGACAGCAAAAATATAAGAAAAGCTAACCCCGACTTAAGACAGGTCAACACAATGAATAAAACAAAGGGAAGAGAACCCCAAATCAACCTGTCCCAGGGAGTTAATAAACAGTTCTCTAACTTAGATCATACAAAAAGTATTAAATAGATTTACGTCTTATGATAAAGTCAAAAAAAAACAGCAACAGATTACCGCACCCTCCGGATTTAAAAAAAAAAATGATACTCATTTTTTAAAAAAATACATCAATGAGCAAGATACAACATGCTCATAACGCATGAATGATGCGCCGATGAAAAAACGACATGAAATAATGTCTTAATGACAGGCTCAATTGACGTACAATAGAGCGTCTAGTGAGAACAAAAATCATCCCACAAGATAAGAGAAAATATTTTCTCCAAGTAAAACATATCCGGAAGGTACCATCAAAAAAAACCTCAGTTGCTGGCGATGCCAACAAAATCATATACATATCAAAAACAAAATGCAATATTATAGCAATGCGAATGAGAACATATATCGAGAAGTCATACGAACATATAAATCTATCGAAGTCTCATGTTATATCATCACTATTATCTTAAGGATGGACATAACAAAATTTGTAAAGCAAAACAATGCTGTATCCCGAAGATCAATGTAAGCAGCATCCAATTAGAATGTAAGTGACGTATGGCATCATCATGATTCTCCAAAGCGCTCCGTACCTGGTACAAGTTTGCACTGAGAATAATATAAATGACACAATTAGCAACATGCTATAATGTACTATAATTACTACTACATGTCTAATTGTTACATGTGGCCGCATTAATTTTTTTGACCTTTATATTATGACAACTCAACCTTCTCCATTACACCAAAGATGGTAATAGAGAAAGAAACAATTAATTTACCACACTAAGGTAATAACAAATGTGTTAATATACATTGTTATAATGAAGGGACATAAGTCTAGAAGTGTATAAGGAAAATCTAGGACACAAGACTTAAGTGGACTCATGTGGGCATCTAGACAATATGTCCGCCATCACATTATCCAAACCACGGATAGCTCGTACCGTGAAATGAAAAGGTTGAAGAGCAATAGCATATCGAGTAGATCTCGAGCTCTTCAAGTTCTTACACTGAATAGCAGTAAGAGCTTTTTGGTCTGTTTCCACAATGAAATGCGCACCAAGAAGGAATCTTTGTAACTTAAGGATTGACCAAACCATAGCCAACAATTCACGGTCTAAAACCGAGTAATTCCTTTCTGCCGCATTCAGTTTCCTAGAGATATACATTACAGGATGCAGAGTTCTTGAATACTCCTGCATTAGTGCCGCTCCTATCCCAGTGGATGAGGCGTCACTACGAAGAACAAAAGTCTTATCTGTAATAGGTAGCCTTAAGATAGGTGGGGATGAGAACAAATTCTTAATCTGATCCAATGAAGATTGACATTCTTGGGACCAGCGCACAATGTTAGGAGACCCTTTTTTCAATAGGGTTGAGAGTGGTGCCATGATAGAGGATAGATTCTTAATGAATCTTCCGTAGAATTGTATTAATCCCAAGAGACTACGTACTTGTTTTTTGTCTTAGGAACCGAGATATTAAATATCTTAGAAATGTTTTGGTCCTCTGTCTTCAATAGACCATGACCAACACGATGACCCAGGAAAGAAATTTCACTAAACCCAACATAACCTTTATAGGGTTTTGCAGTCAAATTATGCTCGCGTAGAGTAGACAGTAATTCATTTAAACCCAAATAGTGATCTTCCTAAGTATTACTGAAAAGACAGATGTCATATAAGTATGCAATGACATCTGAACGATATGAGAGAATTCGACGCATCATGCGTACGAAAGTAGCTGGGCATTCATAAGCACGAAAGGCATAACATTCCATTGAAACAAACCCCTAGGTCTTGAGAAAGCAGTGAGAGGTTTGGCGCGTTCAGTTAACGGAACTTGCCAATAGCCTTTCGACAAGTCAAGTTTAGTAAAGAATCGAAAGTTAGAAAGTCTAGTAAGTAGATCTTCTAATAAAGGCATAGGTTCAGCATCGAACTTCGTAACTTGGTTCAATTTGCGATAATCGACGCAAAGGCGTATGTTATTGTCTTTCTTTCGAACAATAACCATGGACGAAGAGTATGCTGAAGTGGATGGTTCAATTATTTCCAATTGTATCATTTCATACAATTCTTTCTCTACTTGTGCTTGAAAATGAATAGGAATAGGATAAGGTCTTACTCTGATCGGATTATAATCAGTAAGTATAATGTCATGTTCAATGACATGTGTGTGTCCAGGAATGTCGGTAAGGACATCCTGAAATGATTGTAGAGTAGAAGATACTTGTCGCTGTTCCTCAGAAGACAAATTAGAAGAAACAGTAACATTTTTCCATGATTCCGCAGAAGTAAGTGGAATCACAGGAAGAAGTAGATTAACATCTGAAAAAGTAGTCTCCTCATCCTGTATAACTGACAGGGATGAGATATGACCATGTTGAACTGGAGAATCGTCCGTCGCCTGGAAAATAGGCTGCAAATAGTCTGGTCGTTCATGATATTCCGTAAGCATATTTATATGGAAGGTTTTATGCCTTCCATCAATATCGACAACATAGTCGACATCGGAAATATTCGAGACTATAGTATATGGACCATTCCATGCAATAAGAAGTCTGTTCTCCCTAGAAGGAAGTAAAACAAACGCTTTGTCTCCAGGACAAAGTTGACGTAGGCGTCTCTTCTTATTAGCAAATCGCCTTGCCTTTTCTTTAGCAAATTCTGATGAGGAAGTTGCTAACTTGCATGCTTCAATAATCTTTTGCCTGAGAGCAATGACATACTCATATGAAGATTGTGTGTCATTGTCGATATTATCAGCAGTTATGAGATCATGCAGTAAAGACATAGGACCACGCGGTCGCTTGCCAAAGACAAGTTCAAAAGGAGAAAATCCTGTATGTTCGTTGGGGACCGCTCTATAGGCAAAGAGAGCCGCGGGTAGAACCCTGTCCCAATCCTGAGGATGATACTCAGTTATTTTCCCAAGTAAGTTCTTGAGTGTCCTATTAAGACGTTCAACTAACCCATTAGACATTGGGTGATAAATACTACTCAAAGATCTTTTAATGTGCAGAGTAGACATTACCTGCGACATTGTGTCTGATATCAATTGTGTGCCATGGTCTGACAATATTTCTCTGGGAAAACCCAAACGAGAAAATATAAGCCAAAGAGTGTCTGCGATATCGGTAGTGGAGATGCTCTTAAGAGGTATGGCCTCTGGCCATCGCGTGCACATGTCAACTCACGTAAGGATAAATTGATGTCCTTTGGCCGATTTAATCTTAAAAGGGCCAATGATATATATTGCCATTTGCTGAAACGGCCGAATAGGAATGTCTGCAGCCTGAATAGGTGCAGTATGACTTGGACCTCTAGATTTGACCTCTTGACATATTTTGCAAGACTGGCAATAAATTCGTATGTCTTTATTGACAAATGGCCAAAAGAAAGCCGCCAGAACTCTCGACTTAGTTCGGGGAAAACCCATGTGTCCAGCACACTGAGAGTCGTGTGCATGTTGAAGAATTAGGGCTCTCATATTCTTAGGCACGAGAATTTGAGAGTGCATAGACGTGTCTGAGTGTTGTACCATACGCACTAGTATACCATTCTTCATAGTGATATATGATTTGCGATAAGTATTCTGATTCGGATCACCGTTTTTAGCGAGAAGAAAGAATTTATTTAAAGACGGGTCTTCTTCTTGTAGTTTCACAAACGAGTCATACGAAATCACCAAGTGATCCTCTTGGCTAAGTACTTCATTAACTTCAGTAGATGAAGTTTGAGGAATAAGAGCTTGTGCTCTTGTTACCACTGCATTGGCTGTTCGAATATTCCGTTTTTTCCAGGCAGCAATTTGCTGCGGGGTGCATTCCTTAACCCCATGGATCCGACCAATGATAAGATCCACAATAGGATTAGGTAGAAGACACGCGTGGAGATCTCCCGTAAAGAAGGGAGTAGCAATGTGAATGATAGCAGTCGAGTACTTTTCTACTGTGCCACCAAATGTCACACATTTAACCACCTTTCCTGTGGCACAGCTAGGATCTATGAGGGATTGCTTAACCCCAATAGTAGTGCACCCAGAATCAAAAAGCACTGAGACTGGATTACTATCCACTAGACCTTTATGCAAGATAAGAGACCCTCTCCCGTCATGCGCAACTGCAGCAGGAAGAGCGGGAAGAGGATGAACACAACATAAAGTAGTTACCGTGGTCGGTTCGAATAATGTTTTGCTTTGGGGGCATTGAGATGCTCTCCCAAAATCAAAAGCAGAACAAGTGACATGATTAGAATTTTTATTATCATTCACTTGATTATCGGCACCATGAGACTCTTGTTGTACAGAGTTTCCCTGGTGATGTGATCTCTTTTTGTTGCGTTGAGGTCTACCGCGATTATTATTTCCTCTGAAATCGTCATTATTAGGTCTATCGTAACCATTATTCTGGTTTGAATCACAATTATTATAGTCACCATTATCATATTCCCGTTGGTGAGAATAATTATGTTGTGTTCGTGGAGGATAGCTAGGATAGTTCCTACTATGGTTACCTTTGCGAAAGTGTTTATAATTGTTGTACCCATAATTACGAGGACTATCATCTCGTCTCCAGTTCTTTGAAGAAAAACCTTTGTGTGATGGATTGCTTTGATATTGAGTGTAATTCTGATTACTCTTCTTATTAAAGTTTTGTTGAGCACCTTGAAATTTACGATTGAAGTTAGTTCCATATGGTGCTGCAGAAGCAACTGGCAACTCTTCCTTCAAATTAGAATTGCTAACAGTAGCATGGGGATGCGCAGTTACGTACCGGCAACAATATTCTTCCATGTCTTTTATATTCTTAGGTTTACGCTCATGAAGAAAAGCAAGGAAAGACTCATTGACAGATGACATAACTTTATCTCGAAGTAATAAGTCCATAAGGGCTTCATATGTTTTGTCTGTCCCAGACAGCTCAATCCAACGTGTGAATGTAAGACGTATCTTCGTAATAAAGTCAGAGAACTCTACTCCAGTTTGTGGCAGCATTGTCCTAAAACGAAGACGATAATCTTCTTCTTTTAGTTGATATCTTTTAAGTAATGTTGCCCTGACAACATCATAGTTAGTTCTGTAGGTTCCTCTACTGCCATTACAGTACTTAATGGTTCACCTGAAAGTAACTCCATCAGTTGACAGACATATTGTTCCTTATCTACCTTATGCGTTACGCATGTAAATTGAAATCTATCAAGGTAGAACGTTATGTCGTCCTTTAGAGGGTTGAAAGGAGGTAATTTGATTTTATAAGAACTCTCCTTTATCTTACTCGCAGTTGCTTGAGGAGCACTCATATTCATCAACTTTAATTTCTCCAACTCCAAAGCTAAGAGTTTGACCTCATGTTCCATTTTTGCTTTTCTTTCCTCAGCAGCAGCTTGAAGTTTCCTCTCTTCAGCAGCAGCTTCTCTGTCTAATCTTTTATTCTCAGCTTCAAGTTTTCTCTCTTCAGCAGCAGCTTGAAGTTTTCTCTCTTCAGCAGCAGCTTGAAGTTTTCTCTCTTCAGCAGCAGCTTGATGTTTTTTCTCTTCCATCTGGAATTTCCTTTCATCTGCCTGCATTTGTAATCTTAAATTCTCAGTTTCCATCTTCTTTTGTTCAGCTTCTTTTTCTATTTTTAGTCTCTTTTCTTCTGACTTCAATGCCATGGCATATTCAATCGTTGCGAATTCCTCTAATTTCTCACCAGTTTTACCAAGGGATTTCCCTTCTTCAATAAAGTATTCAAATGTAGACATTCTGTCTAATAATGTGAGATCAGACCTGAAAAATTAAATAAATTACCTTATCCCAACCTCAATGGGAGACAAGTCTGTAATACTGGACTTGTATACTCACTTCACTTTAATCTATTCCAACCTCCGTGGGAGACAAGTCTTTTAATCAAAAACTTGTATAATCACCTTGTTTCTCTATAATAATATCATCATAAATAACCTCTATCTGAAAAGTGCATCATATTAATAATAATAGTCCATGACCAAGTATATATATATATATATATATATATATATATATATATATATATATATATATATATATATATATATATATATATATATATATATATACTGTGTGTGATAAACACGTATACGATAACAATATAAAGACAAGAATATAGAACAACCGAAAACGTCCGCAGAAGTCAAATAAACACTACAGCGAAACTAAGGAAAATATAACAAAACATGTGATGATAACTGCGAATAATCAACAAAACAAATGACGCCACAATGTATAAACATAAGGATGTAAAGAACTAAATGAAAGGAAGAGGAGGCGGACAAATACAAACAAATTAAATCAAAACTAAAGAACAGAAAAAATATAACAAAAACACCGATAAGTACACTTCGTCACAACTAAACGAAAATAGCAACAAATGTCGCTAGCAAATTCTACTAAGGGAAATTTGCAAAGACCCTAAAGAACGCTGTTATAGGTCCTCTGTAACGTGCAATCTCCTATAGCAGACACCACCCAGCCGAAACCCGCAGAAACACTCACACCAGAGAACATGTAACATAAAGTTTCATTAATAAAGTGTGTTGTAAGAAGGCTCAGCAATACACAATATAACGGTACAAAGTTTCCGAAAAAACAAACCGCCACTTATCTCAAATATAATCCTGGCCTTAGTCAACAATGATGTATGACAATATACAGCAATGCGAGGAAGCTCCACCGTTGAAAATTACAGTGATGAGACTTGTCAACAACAGCTGGACTTGTATGTAAACATCCGTCGTGATCGTTCACAATGAAGGACATCGACGAGTTTCAAACTGTTGAATGTCTGTTGCTGTTATGTGCTGAACAGTATAAATTATCTTGTCCAGTTTCCAATGTGTAGTTCATCATGAATGTAAGTTATCATCAGATAATATCCTCAATCAGTCCAATATGCAGCTTAGACCCACAGATCTGGCCTACCACAAATGTTACCTCCTTCTTTTATGTGACCCAGGAATGTAACGGTATCTTTTCTGTGTACTGTTATTGTATGGATGGGTTGATGCGCCACTAGAATGTTGAAGGCTGTACGATCCACCTCAATGTTCCTGCACGGTGTTACTGTAGGTTTCTGTGCGTGTGTAGTCAGTACGACCTGGGCCAAACAGCGTTGTTGTGCATGATTAGCTCACCAGGCGTTGACGCGCTAACAGGGTGTCATGTTGACATTCAAACATCATACATCGCTGGAATGTGTGGTACTCGAAATTTGTGTGGGTTGACAAGTGATGTGGGTATGTAGACAACACTAATGCGTTTACGCTCTTTGACAGGTAAACAATGCACCCACTCACTCACATGCAGTAGTCAGTAATTGTTGCAACTGCTGGAACTTTTCAACCATATATTTACGAGACACAGTGACATCAACAGTTACAGTCAAATGGACGAGGATCAAGGACATCGTATAAATTGGAAATGACTGGCAAAAACATCTGGCATATAAAGCTTGCACCACTCATCTATCAGGACGTTATCGACAATGGTCTGTCCTTTAACATATAGTTCATACTGCAGCTCACGTACCACTGACTCAGCGCGTCAGGTACTTTAAACAACTCCGCCGTACCAAAAAGCGAGTTCTCAGTTGCATAATAATAATAATACAATTCATCTAGCATAAACGCCAGATACATCTTCTTCTGCTTAAAGATATCGGCCGTAATGTCGGGCCTCTATAATAATGTAAACAACTGTGTATTCTTCATAGGCAGGCATAATCATCCATGCCGAAAACATACCGTCAACATACGGTTTTCATAATAATACATCTTCACTGGGCTTCTGTATTACAGTTAGACGAATAGTCTTAGTGGGCTACATCGAGCACAAACAATGGACTCAGCATCTCAAAGGTCTGTGAGGTCTACTCACAAGTTGCCACAAAATGTTCTGCAGACTAGGCATAATAATTAAGCTTTCTTTTACCTTTGACAGAATCCTAGAAATACACAGATAACAACTGTCGCCATTCTCGACGAACAGAATAACTCTGGGAAAGAATCACAGTCTCACAGAAGACTATCTTTCCCCAGATAATGCAGAGAAAATACCACGGACATCTAGTCCGGTCAGAACCCAGATCAACTCTCCCTGACGGAAGTCTCTCCGTTCGCGCCCAAAAAACTTGTGCATGCGTAGACAGCACAGATCTAAGAAAAGCTAACCCCGACTTAAGACAGGTCAACACAATGAATAAAACAAAGGGAAGAGAACCCCAAATCAACCTGTCCCAGGGATTTAATAAACAGTTCTCTAACTTAGATCATACAAAAAGTATTAAATAGATTTACGTCTTATGATACCGTCAAAAACGACAGCAACACTGAGTAACGCCATAATTTTTGCTAAAATGATAGCCGTGGTTGTGCGAGAATGACGTGTTCGTTGAAGGGAATGGCGCTGTCACGCTAAAATAAAATGTGAAACCACAAAGTTGATAGGAAATAACTGATTCTTTTTAGTATAACATTAAGTATTGTCAGGACACTGTTTAGACGATCTCCCCAGATATCAGGATATCAACGATGTATCCTACTTGTCAAGAACAATATTATGGTGGGTGTGGGTTGTATGAAGAAGGTGATCAACAATGGCTCGTACGAATTAACCCAACGCCACTGGTACAGTTCCATAACATTTATTGAACATTCACATACGTATCCTGGATATCAAATACCTCGTCAACAACACTGACCTAATACTAAGACTAACACTGCCTGTAGGACATACAGACTACCGTATTCATACACTGTCTCTCCGAACACACAATAACAATGTACAGAATGTCCTTGGTGCGGTATACACTCTTCGCACACAATAATCCCTCAAACAACTCTACGTGCGGAAAAACACCCTCGCACTAATACATCACCATCCAGGTGTATATCACTTATCATTAGTGATAGGCAGCATGAACATCACCATATAGATTCACAGAATCCTCTCCAGGCGGGGTAATACACTTCGCCTGTACTTTATTATAGCTACAAGGCGTGAAATGCGTTACCTTACTCCTCCGTAGCTCCAAGGGGGAAAGTCGTGACCTTATAATGTTCTCTATGAACATACAAATATGGCTCCAACAGGAGCGCCTCCAGGCGAGAAAAGCATCGCCATTAAAAAATAAATTTGTAGGAATCTATCACTTCATAATTATCATAATCAAAACTATGGATTCTCTCAGTCACAAATACGAGCTTACACCTCGGCTTCCAAACACAGACTCGAGCGCCCAGCTCGGCTGCCAAACACAGAATGTCTCAAACGCTTTGTCCCAGCACACGCACAAGTCACAACAACGCTGACATAAAGTCAGACATTAACTCAGTAGCTGAGTTACACTTAAACAAGTGTTTACAACAGCAGTCCAGTGACCCTTAACACCAACCACTATCATCATTCACACTCATGAAACTGTTCTGTGACATCCTCCTCCTTCTCCAGATGGAAAACGAAGTTTTGCACCGAAGACTTGAGTACAAGCCATAGAACCCCTCATGTATCAACACATGACTGGATGCAAACGTCTTGTGTCACTGAACAAGTTATCATATTACTGTGACTGGAACATTTACACAATAAACTTCACTTGGTGAGTCACACTTTAACCCATACCACAGTTTTCCATACTACCTATCACATGGTGCAAATGCTTACAGCATACTGTCATACCATTCCAACAAATTCAAAATGAATTATGTAAATGCATAGAATTACATGCAAGTTCTACACAATTTCCCATAGTCAGTTATGACTGAAGGGGCTATTATTCTACAAAATATGCTAGTTTTTTGTCTACACCTGGCACTAATAATAGCATAAGCTAGACGTCAGCTGTGCTTTCTTCAGAATTACATTACTGAAAAAAAATAGTTACCATTACATTGTAAAGACAAGTGTTACACAAATATTACATCTCACTGTCAAAGATGCAAGGACCAACAGTAGCTGATTCTCTTTGGGTTCACAATAAAAAAGGAATGTACCATTTCAAAATTACAGTATGAACTATAAATCAATTCCAACAAATTGAGACAAACTATACAGGTGTATGCAGGTACACAACAGTTTCGGAAAATAAATCTCGCATATCAGCTACTTTTATAAAAAAAATACATCATTGCACGAAAAGCATCAACCGTAATATCCTCCTCAGTGAGTAGGTCGTGAAGCAACCACATAGGACCACGAGGTTGAACACCGAAGACGAGCTGAAACGGTGAAAAACCTGTAGTTTCATTTTGCACCTCTCGATAAGCAAATAGAGCAGCGGGTAGTACTCTATCCCAATCTTGAGGATGATCCTCAGTAATTTTACCTAATAACTGTTTTAATGTTCTATTTTGGCTCTCAATTAAACCATTCGACATGGCGTGATAGATACTACTAAGAGATCTGTCGATGTGTAGCATAGCCATGACTTGTGACATTGATTCAGAAATAAATTGCACACCATGGTCAGATAAGATTTTTCTCGGAAAACCTAGACGAGAAAAAATCAACCATTGTGCATCCGCAACATCAGCAGATGAGGTACTCTTTAGTGGTATGGCCTCAGGCCAACGAGTACACATATCAATACACTTGAGAATGTGTGTATGTCCTCTAGCAGAAGGTTGTATAGGACCAATAATATCGATAGCCATTTTCTGAAATGGTCGAATTGGAATGTCAGCAGCTTGAATAGGAGCTGTGTGGCATGGACCTTGTACCTTAACCTCTTGACATGTAATGCAAGAACGACAGTAAATATTTACATCTCTATAGACACTGTGATAAGAGGTTTTGATGTTATTAAAACTAACTGTTAACAAGGGGAGGTCAAGCTATGTAAGTACCCTGAATGATGATGATGTATTTATCAAGGGTCCCTTTCTGCTACCTCTTATGATCTCACCCAGTGTAAATTTAACTATGTTGTTGTATATGGCAGGTGTCTAGGGTATGTATGTATTTACTGTGATGAATGAATAATTTCAAACAAAACTGTAATTCAACCAAATGTAAGTAAGTAAGACTGGTGGTAAAGTTTTGGTATATGTATATGGGAATAAATATACAATTTATTGTCCTGAACCTCAATCTTCTGGAACATGACTTAATGTGGAACTCTGTCCATGAAATGTAACATAATAATAGTGTCACTAGATTTGAGTACCCCACTGTCTGATATTTACTACTTAATATTCACAATAGTCAGTTATATGAGGGTCTGTTATTTACATCACCCCCCAAGTAATGCTTTTGTTGTGGTGGTTTGAAAATCAGATGGACTATCATGTGCCCTTGTAAAGGACTTAGCTTGTACGTCTATCTGACGTGGTGACCTGAGAAGCTTTAGGATCAATCACACAGATGACCCTCCAGAATAAATACAAGGAAAGTAGCGGCAAGGGTCGTTCTGCTTCTGCTCTGCCCAAAAATTCAGTCTTCACCAGGCTTCTTTCAACAATTGTATGGCCGGCAATATAACCATGGAATAACAAGGTAAATTTCCTACATTTTATGGCCTATCTATAACAATTTCCCACAAATACTGAACAGTACTCTTACCTGGGGTCAGACATGTGTGCTACCATTTGCACCAGACCCTAACTTTTCTTGACTACACATCAGTCCTGTATTTTCATTCTTTTCCCATAGGGCATCAAAGCCACTATCTTTTAAGCATTGATTGTCTTCCATACAATCAGTAGGGGTGCACAAATATCTCCAGTGACCTGTTAATTACTTCTTTCAAACATTCTAGGCATGGTTTCACGTGTTATTACAACACTGTGGCACTCCAGAAGCCACTACTAGTTTATTTTTACTGTACTTATAGTCGCAAAATTTTATGGCACATTTACAAACACATTGATTTTCACTTCCCAAACGGCAATATCAATTGTATTAACACGACACTATGGCGCAAAATTTGCAAGGCCAATAGCAAAACATTTACACATTTCACTCCGAAAGAGACTGCATTCCTTCTTAGGTAGTCGTAACCTGAACCTTCTCCAAATTAGCAGTATCGAAATAAACTGTATCGGCACCACATATAGCCTGATACTGGCTGATGAAATATACAAATAAAATTTTCTATCTTATCTCAAGTAAAGAAATAACTACACATTTACAAGGTTGACTAGCAGTAAATGGGTGTTTATAACTGCACAGCATCCAGACGGCAAAAGCTTGGTCACTCGGCTTTCCCTCTGATCTCAACTTTGTCAGTGAAAGTTAGTTTTTCAAATGGCGGACTAATACAAGGATGGTTTAAATTGTATCAACTACACCTTAGCCAATCAGAAGACGCATCAAAATTTTAAACTATTTTTGGAGTATAAACCGGAGCGATTATAAGTGTGTTCGTTCGTCTGATTTTAGTTTGTATCTTATATATCTCAGCAATTTTGGATCGATTTTACATATTAAAACAGATAATTAAACGTCCCACTGACCTCTATCTTCCTATATAACTTTCCTATGATTATTCCGTAACAGTTTCATCTGAGTAATTTTTTTGTAATTAATTGTGAGTTTACCCTGACTGAAAATATTACTAAAATAAATTTTTCTAAGGCAAGATAGTTTATTTAAGTGGGAATCTTTAGGTTAATATATTAAACGATATCAGCGCTATAATTCAAGATATCCCGTTCAGTCTTATTCCTTTTAGTTATTAAGAAATAAATTATTTAGTTTTGGGCAAAACACAAAATAGCCCATTTTTCCACTTACAACCAAATTTTCTCTTGATTTTACAAAACGAGGTAACAATTCGATTGGTTGTTAATTTTTACGACGTTCGTTAATAAATATTGGGAAGGGTAGTGGGTGTTTAAGGGGGAGGTAACCTTTTTAACTTTGTTTACTAGAAATTTTCAAATTCTCTAGTTTAATTTTTAGCGGTTGATTTGACTGTGGCCTTCAGACCATTTGCAAATATAGGAGTTATTTATAGATTTTAAAAATACGTTCCATTAGATTTTAAGCGGGGAAATATTTGAACGCGTTGTGACACAGACACTTCACTACAGACACCTGGCCAATAGAATGAAGATGGCACTCTGGATTTTGTGCGTGAAAAACCCATGTGACCTGCACATTGGGAGTCGTGAGCATAACGCAATATACGAGCTCTCATTTTAGTAGGTACCAGAATTTGAGACCGTACGGATGAAGTAGTATCACGTACCAATCTAACTAACACACCATTCTTCAGTACAAAAATATGTTTAGAGTTTGTTTCTTTGTTTGTACTATCATTAGCCAACAGAAAAAAATTTATGCAATGAAATATCATTTTGTTGTAATTCTATAAAAGACTCTCGTGATATATTAGAGTCAAAATCATCATTATTATTGACATTAGATATTGTTGGTTTACTTTGCAACATATCCTTAGCTTGCACTCTAGTGACAACTGCATAAGCAGCATGCATATGTTGCTTTTCCCAAGTAGCAATCTGCTGTGTGGTACACTCTTTAACACCATGTATACGACCAATTATCAAATCACTAATTAGTGCAGGAATAAGACAGGCATGTATTTTCCCTGTAAAAAAGCGGTGTATCTAATTCAATAATAGCCGTTGGAAAAGTCTTAACTGTGCCGCCAAACGTGACGCACTTCACAGTTTTCCCCGTTGCTCATGACGGGTGGACTAACGAATGTCTGATGCCGATGGTGGAACAACCTGTATCGAAAAGAATTGAGACAGGAATTTTGTTAGCAAATCCTTTATGTAAGGTTAGAGACTCTGTTCCATCATGCGTAGATGCTGACATGGCTGTGGACAGGAAGGCTTGGTAAAACATGTCCGCAACTCAGCGTAGTGATCGCCTTGGGCTGGAACAAAGTTGTGGATTCATGGCAAAGTTTGGCCTGTTCAAAATCAAGAGAACAAGATGATCCATTATGAGGATTAATATTTGTATCCTGATCTACATTACTTTGTGCATTACACTGAGCAGAATTAGCCTGGTGATGCGATCTACCGTTGGAAGATCTATCTCTACCTCGAGATCGATTCCGACTACTGTCTCTAAAATTGCTATAATTATTATGGTTATTGGGATTACCATTTTGATTTGATCTCCAATTATTGTAATAACTATTATTTCTTTTATTATACTCTTTGTTTGGATAGTTATGTCGGTTATTAGAAAAATTTGATCTGGACTGCCAGTTATGGTTGTGATTATTACCTTGATAATTACCAGAATTATTCTTGTTAAAATCCCGTGACATGAGAGATTGATCCCAATTTTGATGATATGGAGAGCCACTTCTAAATGCTTTCCCTTTAAAAGAATTGAAATTCTTGTTATCTCCCTTTTTAAAGTTTCTTTCATTACTGAGAGAACGATTGCGGAAATGATTTCCTTGTTGCATGGCAAATGCAACAGGCAGTTCCTCTCTAACATGAGAATTGCTAACTACCATGTTTGGATGTGCCGCACAATATTGTCTACAGTTTTGCTCCATGTCATTTAAATTTGCTGGTTTACGTTTATGCAGGAACGAAAGAAATGACGGGTTTACCGGAGACATAACCTTATCCCGCAGCAATAAATCTACAAGAGCGTCATAGGAACGTTCTATTTGGGATAATTCAAACCATCTGTCAAATGTGAGACGTATGTGTGAGATAAAATCACTAAAATCCTTTCCGTTTTCCGGTAAAAGAGATTTAAAACGTAAACGATAACCGTCTTCATTAAGTTGGAATTTTCGGAGCAAAGCAGCTCTTATAGCATCATAATTATTTTTGTCAGTATCTTTTAACAGATTAAATACTGTCATTGCTTCGCCTGTAAGTAACGGTAACAAATGTGCGCAATACTGTGATTTTTCAATCTTGTTGGCTTCGCATATTGTCTGAAACCTATCCAAATAAAAAAGTATATCATCTGCCGGTGGATTAAATCTTGGCAATTTTAAGTTAACATATCTATTATTTTCTTTGTTAGAGGAAGCTTGACCAACCTGAGCGTTGTGAGCATTACCCTCATTCATTAATCTAATTTTCTCAAGCTCCATTGCCATCACTTTCTGTTCATGTTGTCTTCTATTTTCATTTTCAGCAGTCTCAAGCTGAAATCTTCTTTCATTTTCAGCAGCCTCAAGCTGAAATCTTCTTTCATTTTCAGCAGCCTCAAGCTGAAATCTTCTTTCATTTTCAGCAGCCTCAAGCTGAAATCTTTTTTTCATTTTCTACAGCAGCTAGTTTCCTATTTTCAAGTTCCATTTTCTTATTCTCAAGTTCTATCTGAAGTTTTCTTTCATTTTCAGCAGCCTCAAGCTGAAATCTCTTTTCATTTTCTGCAGTAGCTAATTTCCTATTTTCAATTTCTAATTGAAGTTTTCTTTCATTTTCCTCAGTGGTCAATTTTCTATTTTCAAGTTCTAATTGAAGTCTTTTCTCCTTTTCTTCAGCGGCAAATTTCCTATTTTCCAGTTCTAATTGAAGTCTTTTGTCTTCCGCTTCTAATTTTTTTGCTTCCGCCTTTATTTATTTATTTTTTTGCTTCTAGCTTCTGAGCCTTGTCATATTCGACAAGTGCGAATTGTTTAACTTCTTCCGTAGTCATACCAAGGGATTTACCTTGTTTAATGAAGTAATCCAAAGATGCCATTATGACAAATGTATATGAGCAATCTTACTTCCTTAGAAAGATTCTTACAACTAATTTAAAATTTATTTATCTCTTACAAGTGCAATAATTGCCTGTCCATGGAACTGCACAATTACTTACTAACTATTAATAATGTTACTAATTAATAATAAAATTATGCATTAAAATATTACAAGAGTACAACAGAAGTAGACAATGCAAACAAGATTGGCAAAGACAAGATACAAGACGAATGACAACGTTCGCAGGAATCAAATGAACCACAAAGTAGAACTAAACAGAGAATTTTGCAAAAAATGTAATGACAGCTGCGAATAAGAACTAGACAATTGACAACACAATGTATAACATAAAGGGTGTATACAAATAAGCGATAGCCAGATTTGAGATGGACGGTCACAAACAAAATACATCATAATAATAAGGTACATATAAGAAATTAATATGATAACAATAATAAGAAAAACTTGACGTCACAGCTAAACAATTAGTTGTCACAGACAACCAAACGCAGTGGACTCAAAAATCCTTCAACAATCATATGTTGGAACTTCCACTGAGGAAGGTCTGCAAAAATGTCCCTACAGAACACTCACGAAGGCCCTGGAGTGAATCTGGGATGTTCCCTTCGCGAGTCGCCAAACCCAACCGCCCACATGAAACATGGAACATAAAACATGCAGTACAAATATGTACATATTAAAGTAGGGCTCAGCTAAACATGCAAAGGTGTACAGAACAACATTTCACTTATCTGTATCACAAGAAAAAATTTCCCTTCCCTTGCAGAGCTTGCGGTTTTGGTACTCGGGTGCTGCATGTTTGAGCCACAATGTACATGTCGAAGTTATCATCCAGCGTTGAACTTGACCTTGGATCCCAAGTATGCGATGATGT
Organism: Oreohelix idahoensis; assembly: GCA_024509875.1. Lineage (NCBI taxonomy): Eukaryota > Metazoa > Mollusca > Gastropoda > Stylommatophora > Oreohelicidae > Oreohelix > Oreohelix idahoensis. The sequence goes on from JAMPIV010004021.1 coordinate 261,592, forward strand.
CGCATTGAAAGATCGAACAATTTTTTCTTCGGTTTTTTCAAACGATAATTCCCTGTCGTGGGTTCACTTTGATCCCCGTAAGATGGCCGCTAACTGTTGTGGTTGCTGTGTTCTGGCTACTAATTATAGTGACTAACTGTAGGTACTCTTTATCAGCTTTGGTCGGGCTTACAGGTAGCCGACAACTTCAATGACGCGAATGAATATTAATGTGGCTCGAGAGCTGATAGGTCAATGGTGATGATGACCACAACACTGACAAGATGGATCACCAATTTGACCAACAGTTAATAAGGTACGCTGGACTCGTGGATCAACGTAGACGACATTTATTTGTACATGTAACAACTTCAATCATGGTCAAATGACATTGGAACATCATGGTGCATAGTATTAATAGATATTGATCCTGTACTTGATTGACATTTCTAGATAACGGCTGACCTCTCAAGGGCAGCACTAAACGTTATGGCCAATGGTACTAAAATACGTGGAACGTGAGCATCATTTATGTCCCATCTTTGGTTGGCCTCATCAACAATATATTTGATACATCCATAGTAGATCAAGAGGAATGCATTATATAAAATAGACAGTGCATGTTCATAATCCAAAGTAATCAACTTGATTGACCTCCTATAACCTGCCGTAGTCCGTTCGACGGCAAAGGGTATTATACATAGATTTCTTACGTGCGAGAACTTCCTCCTTACAAGATACGTATGCAAGACTGTCAGTCTATCTTCATAATAACATCAATCATAAAAATCATAAGTTTAGTCCTCACTCGCAGCGGAATATCACATCGCCGATGCCCTGACTAAATTATAATAGCATTAAACCATAATTAAACCATTCACTTACTGTATAAGAGAAGCTGCCAATACTTTCCCTGGAAGGTAATTAATATAATAAACGTCTACCCATAGACTGGGGCTATGAAAACAATACAGACCATCCTCTGACAGGCCTGGCTGACATCTTGAATCTCTCCTCACTACGTCATCCAAAATCATTAGCAACCCCTTCAAATTAATATCGCACCAAATATGTGCTCTTTCGTGCACAACTAATTAAACATTATTAACCATACTTAATTACGCTGATGCGTATCCTTTTAATAACAGTTAGACTTGTGTCAACACACAATACTGTTAAGTCCTTCACCCTTAAAATACCCAGGGTGAAAAAGGACGTAACAATATATATACTGAAGCACATTAAAAACGCACCACTATTATATATACTGATGCCGAGAAGCTGGAAAAAAAGTGTGGGAATGGATTTTCCCCGTGTTTGCCATGAGGTAGAGAGCGAATGGCTGCTGGAATGGAAAGTGCATGATTCACCCCACGGGTTTGTGTACAGACTACATGGAAACGATGAAAGTTACACGTGCAACATGATTCCCAACAGCTATGATCCTGAAAATGTGTATACGTAGTGGCAGTACACTCGGTATAAAAAGGCCGTTGAGACAAAACACCCAGTACATGTGCTTGAAATGCCACGACTATCTGAAAACGACCGCCAACGAGCCATTGGTATGTTGGAGACCGGAATGAGCTCGCGGGCCATTGCCAGAAGGATGAATTGCCACCACAGTACTATTGTACGTCTCAATGAACGTTACGGAACCACTGGCAGTGCCCGGGATAGACTTCGGAGTGGCCAACCACGAGTTACTACCCCTGCGCAAGATCGTCATATTGTGCTGAGTCACCTAAGGAATCGTACTCTCCCGGCAAGTCAAACAGCAAGAGCAATAGTGGGTAGACATGGGCAAGTCTCTTGAATGAGAGTCATACGACGACTCAGAGATACAGGCCTTACTGCAAGACGACCTTATGTTGGGCCAAACTTGACTCACAGACATCGTCAGCAGCGCCTGCAATGGGAGGAGCAACATGTCAGATGGACTAGACTGCAGTGGAATGCTGTCCTATTCACAGACGAGAGCAGATTCAACATATCCTTTGCTGATGGACGTATGCGGATTTGGCGACGGTGTGGAGAGCGCTTTGCAGATTGCTGTGTCAACCGATTTGGAGGTGGCAGTATTCACATTTGGGGATGATTCAGTTTTCATCATCGCTTGGCTCTTCACGTCTTCCGTGGAAATGTTAATGCTGTGACATATCGAGATGAGGTTCTGGATGCACTGGTTGCTCCTGCGTTCACAATTTATTCAGACTTGCAGCTTCTCCAGCAGGATAACGCACGTGCATTTTTTTGCATTTTTGGTTTTCTCCCTTGCCTGCACAGAATGCAATGAATTTCATAACAATCAAATATACAAATTAATGACCAGCATGGATTCATAGGAAAATGAATAAAGATTCCAAATATGTAAACTTGTAAACACTTATAATTACATTTCACACTCTGTTCCTGGATTATACAGGTGGTGCGTTTTTAATGTGCTTCAGTATATATATATATATATATATATATATATATATATTATATATATATATATATATATATATATATATATATATATATATATATATATATATATATATATATATATATATATATATATATATATATATATATATATATATAATATGACACTCTATGGCTTAAAATTGTAATTTTATTAAGTTTATAGGAGGGGATTCTCAAACTTTTTTTTGAAGGTAAAATGTTCCCTCTACGCACTTCAGTTTATAATAAGTTAGTTGCTTATCCTTTACAGGACGTGGCAATCAACCCCAGCTTTTATTGGCTGTTTGTGATTTTTCTAGGCAATTTTTTTCATTCAGTAGTTTGCCATTGCTCTCTGAACGGTACGGGGCTTATACCATTGTTAAAAATCCACACAAAGCGATCTGCTACCAAACCGCCTGCAGCAGGTTTCGAACGTAGTATATCTGGATTATGAAACTGCGTTCATATCCATTAGGCCACAGACGCCGACAGTTTATAATAACTAAACAAATTATTTTGCTTACATAGTATATCAGCAAAAATATGTTTGTTAGAATAAGGCATGAGTTTAAGAAATTGATATAACAAGACAGCTCACAAAAAGCGTGTTTCTAATTTAAAATTATGTTTAGTAATTTTGTAAAGAGAAATATTTTATTGTACAATAGGTAGCACGATCAATTCTAAATTCACTGTCGCGAGCGTGGAAACGTAATGATTAATATCTATTTCCAGAAACGTTGGGTAATGTTCTTTTTGAAAGTCATTACATGGAAACTGGGACATTCTGATAGGTCAATCTTTTAAATAGAATACGCCTAAGAACTAATTTTTCTCTGAAAAAATATTCACATATTTTGTAGAAGAAATTAATAACCTTGACGCTCTTGCATCAAGAAGTTTAGATTACTAATGTTCGAGATAAAAAATATGAAAGATTTGACTGACTGAAACATTTGTTGTCTTTATTTATTTATTTGTAAACATGGAGCGTTCATATTTCTAAAATAATAAATTCGACCTTTACTTTATCTCAAGGACTTGTTTTAAAATTTTGCGGAACATGTGCGCTCCGGTACAACCCCGGAGATTAACTGTTTTCATAACAGATTGAGATACCATCTATTCAACAAATTAAAGATAGGAACTACTGATGAGTGTGACTGTGGCACTGATAAAATGACTGCCGAACATCTGCTTCAAAGGTGCCCAACATATGAGGAACAGAGAAAACACATATGGCCATCACCAGTACCATCCCTGGAGAAAATCTACGGAGATATCAACAGCCTCAGGCTGACCACTGCTTTCTTTGAACTTATTCTTCTTCTTCTTCGTTCGTCCTGAAAAGAACGTTGGGTGCGTTGTGTCCATATACAGCGAAGCTGCGATATTTGCTCCTTTCGGCTGACACACCCAACTTCAGCACGGCATTTTTTGGGACCGGGTTACCCTTCCCTTTTCGATCCCTACTCACTCAGCCAGACTGCCTTGATGCAACCTGTTTCCAGGACCACCACTTGGAGGTGGAGTAGAGTCTTGGTTAGCTATGGTTCGCTGACCCTGACGCAAGCAGTCTAGCTATGGGTCGCTGACTGCATTCCTCACTGTTGACGCGTCTCAGGTCCCTCCACTTATTCAAGTTGACATCTGTGGGGGAACGAAGAAGAAGTTTTTATCTAATATATGTTTCAGACCTAACGGTCTTTTATATTTGGACATGCGCCCTAATGTAACCGACTAGGTTGAACGAGACGAGCCTCGCCAAAACCTTATTTAAAAAAAAATAAAAAAAAAGATTTTATCTGGAAATGTGAACAAGTTAACTCGTCTTCAGTAAAAGTAAATTATACATGAATTACAAATTGTTTGATTTCGTTTCAAAATAAACCAAAACAAATTGAAAAACAAGACATTCAGATAAGAAATAATAATTAAGTAAACATTATTAAGAATGACACAGAGTATTTTGTATTAAAATACACATATGCCTTAGTCCTCGAAATCCTACACACGAGAGAGAGAGAGGGGGTGAAGTGGAACACATTCAAGTAACAACCAACACTGGCAATGTTCCCAACTCTGTCTAATGTATTCACATAATTATCACCACAAGGGAGCCGCGCTAGCGTAGTGGTTACCATACCGTTCTGGCGACCATGTGATGCAGGATCAAACCCGGGCGACGGCATTTGAGGATTTTTCGTCTACCGGGATTTGGACTGGATTAACTCGAGACCTGGCAAGAACATTTGAAGGAGTGTTGTCGACCAGGGATTGGCGGCTCCTGAGCCGACCCAGCTCTAATGGGTACCTCAGAAATCGGCGAGTATTTGCCTGAATGGCGAGGGACATCTGTCTCTGTACAAGAAAAAGGGATACTCACGTAAAATCAATGTCAGGTTAGACATTAATAATAACCTGAGATTTCGCCTCGAGTATTAGCGGGCGTACGAAAAAAAAAAAAATCACCACAAAAGTACAACAATATATGCAGTCAGCAAAGCGTAACACATTCATTAAAATCCCAGATAACCAAATGCCTAATATTCTCACAACTAAATATCCTCTTGCATCTGACAATTCGAGTCGGCCATCATCACCAAAAAGCTCCTCGCTCTATTTACTCTCTCTTCTTCACTGCCCAATCCGAACGCCCCTTGCGTTAACCCCTGACCTGCTGACCTCGCAGTTTCCTGTTTTTAAGTTAACTGTATGAGAACACCTCTCACACCCGACTGGCATTATGTACCCGCCCCCAGCGGAGCACCACCAGTCCACAGCTGTGTTAATCACACTGTGACATCTACTCCCCCCCCCCCCCGGGAAAAAAAACAAACGAATATTTTTTTTTTTTTTGGAAGGCGGCTGGGCGCACTCCAAACACCCGACATTCGGCTTTTGAGCCAAGTATACATTCATATCCTTCTTGTCCACACATATCTTGCATACTCAATTAAACATCGTGTGGGGGGGGGGGGAACCCCAAAAAAAACAATCATTCTACAACCGAGACAGAGTGTCAGCTACAACGTTGAGCTTACCCTCTAGGGGTAAAACAGTAAATTTGTACTGCTGCAGTAAGAGAGCTCAACGAGTTAATTTCGAGCTTGTCGATTTTGACGACTGTAAAAATGAGAGTGGTCGATGGTCTGTCTGTAATACAAAATGTGAACCTATCAAATATCGGGACAACTTTGAAACTGCCCACACAATTGCCAAGCACTCCCTTTCAATCGTAGAGTACCTAGTCTCAGCCGGCAATAGCTTCCGACTCACATACATCATTGGATGTAAGGTACTCTGGTGGTCTTGCATTAAACAAGCACCAATTCCTACAGAAGATGCGTCTGTCCGCATGTGTTGACATGTGTACTCGATGGCCAGAGGCCATACCTCTTAAGAGCATTTCGACCGCCGATATTGCAGACGCTCTTTGGCTGATATTTTCGCGGTTGGGATTTCCTAGGGAAATCTTGTCAGACCATGGCACCCAACTGATATCTGAGACAATGTCGCAAGTGATGTCTACTCTTAATATTAAGAGGTCACTGAGTAGTATTTATCATCCAATGTCTAATGGACTAGTCGAACGTCTCAATAGAACTCTCAAAAATTTACTTGGGAAGATAACTGAGGATCATCCTCAGGATTGGGACAGAGTCTTACCCGCTGCTCTCTTTGCTTATAGAGAGGTTCCTAATAAACATACCGGGTTTTCTCCTTTCAAGCTCGTCTTTGGCGTGCGTCCGCGCGGCCCAATGCCTTGCTTCACGATCTAATAGCTGCCGATGATATCAGTGATGACACACAATCTTCTTATGAATATGTCATTGCTCTCAGGCAGAAAATCATTGAAGCTTGCAAATTAGCAACTTCCGCATCTGAATTTGCTAAACAAAAGGCAAGGCAGTTCGCAAATAAAAATAGATGCCTACGTCAACTTTGTCCCGGAGACAAAGCATTCGTATTACTTCCTTCCAGGGAAAATAGACTTCTTATTGGTTGGAAAGGTCCTTTTGTGAATGTATCTAAAATTTCTGATGTCGACTCTGTTGTCGATATAGACGGAAAGCATAAAAGTTACGGAATTTTCTGAACGTCCAGAGTACTTACAACCTATCTTTCAAGCGACGGACGACGCTACAGTCGCTCGTGGTCATTACTCATCTCTGTCGGTCATACAGGATGAGGAATCTACTTTCTCTGACGTTAATCTTCCTCTTCCGATGATTCCACTTCATTCTACAGAATCATGGAAAAATGTTGCAATTTCAACTAAATTGTCAACTGAGGAACAGTCAGAAATCTCTTCCATGTTACAACAGTTTCAGGAGGTTCTCACGGACATTCCTGGACACACTACAGTCAGTGAACATGACATTGTATTGACTGAGCATACTCCTATCAGGGTCAGACCTTATCCTATTCCTATCCACTTCCAAACTCAGGTCGAGAAAGAATTGGATGAGATGATAAAGTTAGGAATAATTGAACCATCCAATTCGGCATACTCGTCGTCTATGGTTATTGTCCGAAAGAAAGACAATAACATACGCATTTGCGTCGATTACCGTAAACTAAATCAAGTAACGAAGTTCGATGCTGAACCTATGCCTCTGTTGGATGAGTTGCTTACTAGACTTTCCAACTCTCGTTTCTTTACAAAGCTTGACTTGTCTAAAGGTTACTGGCAAGTTCCTCTAACCGAACGAGCCAAACCTTTCACTGCTTTCTCCACACCTAGGGGTTTGTTCCAATGGAATTTTATGCCTTTTGGCCTTATGAATGCCCCAGCTACATTCGTACGCATGATGCGTCGAATTCTGGCATATCGTTCTGATGTGATTGCATACTTGGACGATATCTGTCTTTTCAGCGATTCTTGGGAAGATCACTATCAGGGATTATATGAACTGTTGTCTACTCTACGTGAGCATAATTTGACAGCTAAACCCTCTAAAGGCTATGTTGGGTTTAGTGAGATTTCTGTTCTTGGTCATCGGGTTGGTCATGGTCTCTTGAAGACAGAAGACCACAACACTTCTAAGATACTGAACATCACTATTCCTAAGACTAAGAAACAGATCCGTAGTCTCTTGGGTCTGATACAGTTCTACGGAAGATTCATTCCGAATCTTTCTTCTATTATGGCCCAACTCTCAACCCTATTGAAGAAAGGGTCTCCTAATATGGTGCGTTGGTCCCAAGAATGCCAATCTTCAGTGGATTAGATTAAGTCATTATTTTCGTCTCCTCCTATTTTAATACTACCTACAGCCGATAAGACGTTTGTCCTTCGTAGTGACGCCTCATCAATGGGGATCGGGGCGGCACTGATGCAAGAGTATTCTGAGACTCTGCATCCTGTAATGTATGTCTCAAGGAAACTGAATGCGGCAGAAAGGAATTATTCAGTTCTAGACCGAGAATTGCTAGCTATGGTCTGGGCAATTCTTAAACTCCAAAGATTCCTTCTCGGCGCGCATTTTATAGTAGAAACTGACCAAAAAGCTCTCACAGCTATGCAGAGTAAGGATTTGAAGAGTTCGAGATCCACTCGATATGCTTTTGCTCTTCAACCTTTTCATTTCATGGTACGAGCTATCCGTGGTTCGGATAATGTGATGGCAGAAATATTGTCGCGATGCCCACATGAAGCTACTTAGCTCTTTTGTCTAGATCTACTGTTGCATATCTAAAGTTATGATCTATTCTTACAATATAATGCTTCTATAACACTTGTTGTCACTTTGTTTAAACTCATGGTTATGTATTGCTTTCTCTGTTACCATCTTTGGTAAAACAGAGGAAGGTTTTGTTTAACATGAAATAAAGGTCGAAAAAATTAATTCGGCCACATTTATAATTTAGACATATATTAAGTGACTATGGTACATTATACCATTCTAAGAATTGTGCTATTTGTATTGTTCTCAGCAAACCGGTGTGATATCTTGGAACGCTGTAGAACTACGATGACTACTATCGACGTCCTGATGTTCCTTGAGGATCTTGCTTACAAGACATCACAGAATAGAGCCTCGCCTTGTTCTTCTGACGTCATCACCTATTAGTTATACTATACACATGTATTATCATATGTTTGTAAAAAGACTTTAGAAATGTTGGTAATGATTGACCATTTGAATTTATGGTTATATAGGCATTATACGTCGTGAGATTTCGATGTTAGTGTAATTTCTTAATAGAAATTGTCATTCACCATTTCTACACATATTGGTATGAATTTTATTTTTATATAATTGTTGTAACATTACCTGCACCTTTGAGTTGGTTGGTGACACCTCCCCGGATATATTTACTTTGAGAAAATAGTTTCCCTTATCTAGTGAGATTTTTTTGTTCCCACCAGACGCGCTACTGTGCGTCGATTGGATCTGACATTATGATGTTTCTTTTATGGTGATCCTTTCATCGGCGCATTACTCATGCGTTGTGAGCTTAATGCACCTGGCTCATAGATGTATTTAAAAAAAAAGTGCCATTTTTTTCCCCGGAAGGTGTGGTAATATGTTGCTGTCATTTTTGACGGTGTGAAAGACACCAACCTAATCTATGTTTGATTTAATGTGATCAAAGAGAGATAAATGTTTATTTTCTTTCTGTGACAGGTTTGACTGGGGATTATCTTCCCCTGTCTTATGTTGTCCTGTCTCAGGCAATGTCTTATAGTTGACATGTCTTAAGTTTATTTATAGGACCATATACGGAGTATCTTTACCACCCGTTTGGGCGGAAACGCCTGGTCTGGGTTAGCCTCGATCTGGTCAATGCTCTTTGGGCATGCGCAAGTCTTGGCGCAAAGACCGAGAGACTGATTATTCAAGTAGAGTGTACCTGAGGCTTAGAATGGATGTGCCGATCCGTAGGTTTCTCTCTGCCAAGTTTTCGATAGGGATTTGGAAATTCTGGGAATGACCGATTTGTTATTCTTCCTTCCCTGAGTGATTCTTTATGCCAGTATTGGCTGTGTTGTGTAACCTTAGAGTGTAAGGATTCCATGAGAAGGTAACTGAAACATTATTCGATCTTTTTCGTCTCGATTAGATCTTATAGGTACATTTATTGCTGATGGCGACATAGTGAGAGAAGCTCACGAGGAGTTATTATACTGTACCTCAGTACGACTTCATATTAAAGAGTCTATGTCTAAGATGTCCTGTCGGGCATATATAAGCCCAAGAATCAACTTTATGAATCCGCAATGCAGGCGGAATATTGTTTGACAGAAATATTTTTATTCTCAGAAGTTTATGTAAACTGAGAGTCACCTGATTATCGAGGCCCGCGACCTGCGGCCTGATTTCGTCGGCATTAAATTGGTCCGTGTTTACGGCCAATTTTCTTCACCAGAATGAAGTACCAGGCATGTGAGGCCAGAATGAAGTCTTTTGCTAAGTTGTAGGACAATAGCATTTACTTTGTTAAATAACTGATATTGCCCGTACCTGACGGGGCTCAGTCAGGGATTAGAGCTATTGCATGAACAGTAATTATTGGTCAAGACATTGTTACATGTCTAAGCTGTTCGGGATCTGTGATGCCTGATGTTAACCTTAATAACTACACATATAATGTCCATGATCCTGTGCTATTGACTGTTTCGTCCATCGTCATATTATCGTACGTCACGAATAAATATTGTAAACGTAAAGCAGCATTACCTACTTCACTGACTTCTACTTGTGGTTGTGTGAGTTAATGTGAAGTCGTCCAAGAGCCTATACGGCCTTCGTGTTATCAGCACTACTATTCACTCACCTACACAATCAACCACATCCAATACAAGTACTACACGTCTGTACCTACATGTATGCTGACATTATGAGTGTTTCTACTATACCCTGGCGGCACCTCATGCCGGTGACCTAGATACACCGCATCATTGTGACACGCCCACTTTGCCATCTTTACAACACACGTACACAAACGGGCAGCTACATCTAGAGAGCGTTTACATCTTCCAGCATAGGGTCAGTTATACATCTGGAGCGAATAGAACGAAACATCTCTAGCCTCAAACAGACAGTACACAGACCTTTTCAAAAACACTATACTACAAAAACAAGAACCAACATATAAAAAATAAAAAAATAAAAAATAAATAAGGATGCGAGCCAGTCAACAAGCGGTGGAAGATTCCCCCCCCCCCCCCCCCCCACCCCACCCCAGATAAATACGGATTAACTAAATGTCCAATGAATATTAAATGCATAACACTTTAGACAATATCATATTTTTATAATAAAACCATACTGAACTAGCTACAAAAGGAAAAATACCCACTAGAGATAATATAGTATTAAGCATCAAATAAATACAAACAAAAACATGTTACAATAAATGAAACACGTCCTGATATAACCAACAGCTCAATGCATATGGTAGAGGGTTGAAAGGGCGTGCTACAAAAAAAGTAGCAAACATGTTAAAAAAATGGTACCGGGTTGTATACGAGGATTTAAACTGAAACAAGGAAAGGCTAGGGTCAGAGTTCAGAAGTAGCCAGAAACGTCTTCTTGTGTGATATGCATCCTCCGAAGATACGCCGGTGAGGTTGGAGGATTTGATATCGCATGTGTTGTGTCTGTGCTAAGACATTGAGAGAGTCCAGCAGTCTTTGCTGGGTAAATAGCTGGGTTATAAGGAGTTACATTGAGATTATCTACATTGTAAACCTTGTGGACATTGTTTTCTGTATGATTTATATGCTACCTGATAGGGTTTCATGAATAAAAGTGTGCCCCTGTCATCAAGAGAGTTTTTCTGTGACTGTGGAACGTGTGTGTCAAAGTAGGCCAGAGAGGAGTGACGACAATATCACACCCTTATTTAAGAATTCTTCTTATTCTTCACACATTGTCTTCGCACTGTCACATTATTGTTTCCCTTGGATAGCCGGGAAGAAAAATTACATTTCCTGAAATGAAGTAGGCACACATTTAGTTCATTTGCAAAATTTAGCAAATATTTCAAGTAACCGCGTTAAGAAACTGTCGCGTGTTGCCTGTTACGGGCTCGGACTCCTCCTAGTATGTCATGGATGACCAAGATGTTGGATGCGTATTCTGATCCTCAAGTCAGAGTCCTTCGGGTTCTTATATCACTTTTATAGGATTCCGTAATACTATTCGTTGGTATCGATATTGTCTTTAACCCTTCTGCTGCGTTGATACTGGAACATGCTTCTTCTTTAAATTATGAGTATTGACTGACCTGAATATACTTGCATTATTAAATATGTTCTTGCCTTATTAAATATCAGCAGTGTGAGATGCAGTGTGTTTAGGCAAGTGAGTGTTACTGGTCAATAAGGTTGAATACAACAGTATGGAATTTGAACTCAGAATACGGCATTTGAAAAGACCAGTAGTTGACGACTTCAAACATTTTAATTAACACTCTCGTTTCATGGGTAGACACACTGTTCAACGACATAGTTTATAAACACAGTTCATGTACGTGTCGTAAGAGTTCTTATTCTTAGTTAAAGCACATGTTCACTACTATATAGTTCTGGTTAACGGTCAGTTCATTTTCGGCCACATTCCGTGGCATAAATTCATAGGCTAACTAGGCTTACTCCTGTTGCTAGTTTAACAATAGCCCTTTTCCCACTAGACTTACTTATCCTGCTAGTTTTCAATATCCTTCTTAAGCTAGTCTTACATCCACTGCTAGCTATATAATATTCGCCTTACACTAGTCTTACTCCTGCTGCTAGTCCCGAATATTCATTTGGCATACACTGCCATGGCTAATCTGCCATATATCTAAACTGCGTTACGAGCGACACGACTTACGTTTAATCCAAGAACACACTGCTTAATTGGCTTCCCAGCCACACATATAAGTTCAGTGGACAATGCCACACAATCCCAAGTGGTTATACCACATATACCATAGTGGCTAGGCCACACTTCTGAAACACTGCCGTAGGGGTAAAAACCCACAAGTCGAATGACGTTACCAAGACATACGCGTCATGCATAGAGATATGCATACTATGTCGTTAATATATATTCAATTGCGATGTTCCATGGTGCTGCAATTCGAGTCGGCCAAACTCAAATGCCTGCACACATGCAACAATCATCGACATCAGTCGCGGAGCTCTATATCTATATCTCTATTCGTTTGAGGTGTTCTATGATACAGTCATTCGGATCGTCGACAAATCTAAATGCCTGTAAACATGAAACAATCCTCAACATCATCCCCCTCACTTCCAAACGTGACACTTGTGGCACGTGTGATAGTGGTGAGAAGATGTACGTCTCTAGAATATATTAGTATTAGTACTATCCACATATAACTATCATACTCATTAAGTACACACATTAAATTTTATAACAATAATAATAGCACTTCTCAAAATGGTAACTAAAGAGTTAATTCATTTTCTTCTCAGAGAAGTTGCGCTATAGAAGTTCCGCCAAGTTATTGTCTTTTCCAGCAATAGGCAGAATCGTAAACGAAAATTCTTGAATCAACAAGTACCATCGGTTTATTCTAGAGTTACGCATTGTTCTAGATGTTATATACGTAAGAGGGCTGTGGTCTGTCATGATAAAAAAGTGCGTGCCGATGAGGTATCTTGACAGCTTCTCCAGACACCAGACCATCGACAGGAGTTCACGTTCACCTGTCGCATACTAAATTATGAGTATTGACTGACCTGAATATACTTGCATTATTAAATATGTTCTTGCCTTATTAAATATCAGCAGTGTGAGATGCAGTGTGCTAAATTTAGTTCATTTGCAAAATTTAGCAAATATACTACTCGTCAAAAGTCAAGGGCCACTTAGAAAAACCTTGGTTGAAACCATAAAACAAATATGATATAAACGTAGTTGGTATCAGTCAAAATGGCATTTATTGAATACCAAATTGACATGTCACGTAAAGAAATGGAAAAGTTAGTTTCTTATCCTTTACAGGACGTGGCAATCAACCCCAGCTTTTATTGGCTGTTTGTGATTTTTCTAGGCAATTTTTTTTCATTCAGTAGCTTGCCATTGCTTTCTGAACGGTACGGCGCTTATACCATTGTTAAAAATCCACACAAAGCGATCTGCTACCAAACCGCCTGCAGCAGGTTTCGAACCTGGTATATCTGAATTATGAAACTGCGTTCATATCCATTAGGCCACAGACGCCGACAAAAAGAAATGGAAACACACATTCAAACGCAATGAAGCTGTGAAGTGTGTCACCCACCTTTTCAAAAGTCACACAATAGATATTGGACAAATAGACATTTCAAAATCGGGTATGACCACCGTTTGCAGCAAGGCATTCAAGACAGCGTAGACGCATCGAGTCCACAAGGGTCCGAAGAGTATCCTGAGGAACAGCTTGCCATTCCTGAAGCAGAAATGCAGTCAGCTGTGCAACATCCATTGGCAGGGGGGGGGGGGATTTGTTGACAATCTTCGACCAAGGACATCCCAGAGGTGCTCAATCGGAGAAAGGTCAGGGGAACGAGCTGGCCACGCCATCCTGATGATCCCATGTTGCTGAATAAACTCATTCACCACACGAGCTCGATGGGGTCGAGCGTTATCATCTTGGAGGATGGCATTACCACCTATGGCCCCCAGAGCAGGCTGAACAATTGGTCTCAAGATTTCGTTCTGGTATCTTGGGCCGGTCAAGTTGCCTTGGATGATGTAGAGTGGGGTCCTGCCGTGTCTGTAGAAGCCTCCCCAGGCCATGACAGAACCCCTACCATAACGATCCACCTCTCGAATTGTGTCATCAGTAAATCGCTCTCCTGGTCGTCTCCAAACTCGAATCCTGCCATCATTGAATGACACAGTGAAGCGAGATTCATCAGTGAAGAGAACTTGACTCCACTGTAGCCTTGTCCATCGGATGTGCTCGCAACACCAAGCAACACGGGCTCTGCGATGAGCAGGAGTAAGATAGATTCTGACTGCAGGACGTCGAGCAGCCAGTCCAAACTCATGTAAACGTCTGCGAATGGTGCTTTGACTGACATTAACGTTTACAGTTTGTCTCAGCTGACATCTTACAGTGGAACAAGTCACTGTTCGATGGCGCAGGGCTGACAACAAGAGGTACCGGTCATCATGTCTATTGGTGCATCTAGAGCGACCTGGCCGGTGGCGATCCTCCACACTTCCTGTGGCCTGAAATCTCTCCAAAATTCTTTGGATAGTAGAGTGTGACACTGCAAGCCGTCTAGCAACCTCACGGACAAATAAACCACTTTCAACCCACGTTATAGCCCTCATTCTTTGTAAGGTGTCAAGACTTCTTCTCGGTGGCATGGTTTTTGCAAGTGATGAAACTACCCTAAGTCTGCTGATTGTAAAAGAAATTAAGAGTGAACTCTGTTCACGAAAAGTCGCCATTGCACGTGGAATGTCAATCAGCACGATTACTTCACCTGTTTGGTTGTACGGAAGTTTGAAAAGACAGATTAAAAATGTGAATTTATGGTCAGCAAACCAAATTGCACGTGATCACTATGGTTGTCGGTGAGTTGTTTTTATGCTTAACGTTCATAGAGGACTGTCAGAGGAAGATATTGCACCCATTTTTACTAAAAACTTCCTTCATTTAATCATTCTATGCGCTTATATAAAAGTGTATTGAAAATAATAGGGTGGCCCTTGACTTTTGACGAGTAGTATATTTTAAGTAACCGCGTTAAGAAACTGTCGCGTGTTGCCTCCCCTTAGCTCTGCAGTAGTGGTCCAAAAGTAGCCACAACTCAAGAGTAACTAATGTGGGTCTTCAAAGGTGTCTACCTCGCACAAGATTACTCTTGGCAGAGTTGTAGATAGAAGGATAATGAGTTTCCCGACACATAATTATGCCCCCCCCCCCTTCCTATTCCACCATCCCATCTATCTCAGAACTGATACCCTCGCTGGGAATTAATATTAATCCTTTACTTACTTAGTCGTTCCTCTTCTACCGTGCGGTGTATAGGTAAAAGGTAAAGGATCCCGTTACACACCCATTGAGGCATATTGGGAATATGGTGTTAGGCCCATATTTTCTTTACCATCGTCACACTACGGGTGATGTGGTCGGCATCACGCTGGCCGCCTTAACCTTCCCAGAAGTTGCTCTGGTACCCAATTCATGAGGCTGGGTCGACCCCGGAGCGGTTTACGGTCTAAAAAATCCCACCTCAAGGGATCGAAAAATATTAATTTCATTGAGCGAAAACTTTCTTTAAATTTAAATTGAATAGATTTATGTTTAACTTTACATTGGTTTGAAAAGTTAATAATATATATTGAATATGTTTTCATTTACATCTATACTGGTTGAAAATGTTAATAATATAATAAATATGAGCATCATTTCTTTCATCATTCACTTCCTGCTCCATATGGAACTTGGGACTACCTTTGCTTTTAGTTCTCTTTAAGAAACTCACATAAAGAAGGCACCAGCTCTTGCAATGGTGGTTCGTGAAATCATATTTTAAAATATGCTCAGGTTGCCAGCTTCAAATGACATGGAAATCCACTTAGCAATTTTCACATATTAATATTCATGCGTCAATTTCACGTGTTAATAATGCAAAACGTAGCATTATAGATATACAACTTACCCCAAATTGACTTTTGGATCACAGACTTCTGGCTTGGAGATAGAGTTAAGGCAACTTATTGAAGATGCCTCTTACGTGTGTTCTGGGGTGTTGTTACTTTACAATAAGTTCCCACTAAGACTCCGTGTTTCAGATTCCTCAGATTCCGATTTTCCTTGTTAATAATAGTAAAATTTTAAGTTCTCAAGAGGCTCAAACAAGTCTTGTCCGATAAATGAATTCTGATTTTATTCTTAACTCTAGCAGGTCTGGCTGTTTTGTCGACGAGGTGAACTGGCATGGTTGGATTACTGTTAGATCAGGTCCCAATCAAAAATGTTGTTATGTTTACATCCCGAGTGTCGGCCAATAGTTTCAAACATGCGTGTTTAGGATGGGGTTTATTTAAAAGATTTCCTAATAGGAATTCTGTGTGGGATTTTAAAGGTCACGTCTTCCATATATGGCAATCGTGAAATTCGAATATTCTCGTCAATGATTACAAATACCACTCCCTTTATTATCACAAGTAATGTCTTCGTAATAATTCTGCCGGAAGCTTATTACAACATTCCGACTGTTAAGTCCGTGTTTGTAATCTATCTGCACGCGGATGATTTATCGCCCGGCACGCCTTAGGTAAACACAACACTTGGTTACTATGCGAAAACGGACCTGCCCATCTGGTATTTTTACCGGTGCCTAATCTTAGCAAAGCCGTGAAGCTTGAAGCAAACATGACGAATTAACCGAAGGGAGTGTAAAGCTGATTAGAAAATGGCTTATACCTGAGAAAAAGTGGGGAAAGGAAATGTGCTGACAACTAGAAAACTCACCTAATTTAGTACACACAAAAAATGTAACTAAATACTGCCGGAGTGGACAAGAGATCGATCCAAATTCCGTGACAGAAACAACTAAATTTGTTTCAAACGAGATCTTCGGTCTTCTTACAGTGCTGCAGTGCTAAAATGCTAAGACATTGACTTTATTTCATCTTACGTCATTGTTTTGATGGGTATACTTGCACGTATATGTACTCATATACACTATGTATGTAATTATGTATGTATGTTGTATGTATGTATGTATGTATGAATGTATATATGTATGTATGTATGTTGTATGTATGTATGTATGTATGTGTGTATGTATATATGTATGTATGTATGTATGTATGTATGTATGTATTGTCACCGTGGGGTTTGCCCAAGCATTATTCATGCTATTGTTAAGGTGAGATAAACAGTTAGGACAGCTCACAAGAGAAAATAATGAATGAAAATAATAATATTGCTAACTGACAGCGGTTCAGAATACCGGCTCACGTTAATTAATAGTGAATGATTATCTTGAGTTGTCAATAGAAAGTTTGAGAACAAGAAAAAAAGGTTCGATCAATAAATTTAAGTAAAAAAGATTTGGGTCAGCGAATCAGAAGAGTGGCGGGAAAAACACACCACGCGAAATGACCAGAGATCATTAGATGACAGTGAGTCCTGGGTTGTGCTTCAGGAAGACGGTGTGATCGCTGTGCGGACAAGATGAACCTTCTGTGGTTTTACAGATAGGGTTGATATAATAATATATTTAGATGTCCAGCCACCACTAGCCAGTGTTATTCTATCGGGAGATAGTATTTGTTTCTGTAGTTCAAGTTAAGGTGTATTTCTGAAAGGAGATCAGCCTTTATGCTGTGGTTTTTGTAAGTATTGAACTATGATTATATTTTACACAGAGTAGAATTTTGTTTACAGGAGAATCTTGCAGAAGCATGATTTGTCAGTTCATTACGAGAACTTTACGACTATATACTAAGAAAAACGGATGGTTATAACGACTATGTGTAAAGTAAACAAGAGACTGAAAACATATGAAGGAAACTAGAGATATTATAGAGGAGCCATACTGAACAAGGTTTGAAGTGTCCAGAATTGTATATGATTATCAAGAAAAAGTGAATGTCGACTTTTATAGAAGAACTTCAAATAAGCTCTCTCATTAGTAAGTATCAGAATGGTGTACATACACTTATTTATGCATGAGCTGAGTTTTGCTGCTACGAACAGTTATAGAGACCTGTTTGACCAGTTCGTCGAGGAAGATATTTAAGTAACAAATAAAGTATGGAATGCTGATAAAGAGAATTGGTATATGAGGAAATAGGAGCAGGTTTTGGGAAGATTAAGGAAGTCTACGGAGAAAAGAATAAGTTAAAGAGGAATACGGAAGTTACGAGACATAGAGTTCATGTATGAGTTAACCTGAAGTACCAAAGACCCAGTAAAGGCTTCTATGAGAATTCTATCATTTGAATGACCCATTATACTTGTTGTTTTATTAAATTATTAAAAGTTTTTGAAGGAACAGAATGAATTTGATTCCATCTTTATGAATTGCTGATCGTATGCCATGTACGTTTAAACTACCACTATACGAAGTCACTATTAACATCAAAGAAGGAACTGAACGAACCTGAAGTATACAAGAAAAGGATTAGAGTATCATCCAAGAATTTAAGCCTCTGGCGGAGATGGCCAGTAATGATATCAACTAAATAACTTGGAAGATAAAAGAAAGAAGATAAAAAGAGAAGTTGTAAACTTAAATTACGCCACTAGGCCTGCCACCTGCCACCTAGTGAGATAACACACAGTAACCAGTAACAGCAGGCCTGTGACATACTTTGAATTGATGTCGTAACCAGCCCTGTTACAGTATGTATGTATGTATGTATGTATGTATGTATGTATGTATGTATGTATGTATGTATGTATGTATGTATGTATGTATGTATGTATGTATGTATGTATGTATGTATGTATGTATGTATGCATGCATGCATGCATGCATGCATGCATGCATGTATGCATGCATGCATGCATGCATGTATATATGTATGTATGTATGTATGTATGTATGTATGTATGTATGTATGTATGTATGTATGTATGTATGTATGTATGTATGTATGTATGTATGTATGTATTATGTATGTATTGATAAATGGCTGCGGTGGATTGAGCAAGGTTATCAAATACATCACGTGCCGAATCCCATTCAAGGGTATGTGGATGACGTAAGTCTCTTCGCCACCAACATACACGACTTACAATCAATGGCACAGAAGACAACAGTATTTATGGAGACCAGCGGGATGGAGTTTAAGCCACAAAAGTGTACAGTATTCAGCGGTCAGCGAAGCGGAAACAACTGGATCAAAACTCGTAAGGCAGACATTAATATCCAAGGTCATGAAATCCCCTGTTCTGATCGAGGGCGTTCCTACAGATACCAAGGACATGACATTACAATTGATAGTACTCAGACCATTTCCAAGCAAGCAGCTTTATATTAGAATTTAGATCAAATTTAACAAAATTAAGCTGGGCCCCCCCCCCCCCCCCCTACCTACATCAGCAAAGATCTCATTAATTAACCCGATGTGTTTCGGTCCTCTCATGTTTTATTTTTCTAACATACACTTTGCAGAAAAACAACTTAAAGAAATTGAAGATGAAATTGTACAACACGTTAGAACATGGTTAGCGCTAAATGAATCATCCACAAGGAGCTATTTCTTTTGTCCCAAATCGCAGGGTGGCCTTGGCGTACCAAACCCCTTCATATTAGTAGTATACCATGTTGGAAACAGGTCGAATTCAGGCGGCGGCGTGTGACTTTTATATAGCAAAATACTCGATCGATTTCAGGCGGTGGCGTTTCAGGCGGCGGTGTATGACTTTTTATATAGCGATATATTTTAGCGGCGGGGCTTCCTCTGACGATCAGACGTATGACTTTTTATATAGTAATATACGATAATGGTGTTTGTTTATACAATATATATAAAAAATATAAAAAATCGATAATGACGGAAAATTTAAAAAATCGATAATGTTGGGTTACTAAGAGGGTTTTTGAAGTGCCTTTTTTGGGCTGGCGTGGGTGATGATGTAGCTGGCGGGGTGGGTTAGGGTGGATTTTTGTGTGATGTGGTAGTGTATTGGTGTGTTTGTTTAGACATATATACACACATATATATACATTCATATATACGGAGATGTGGTGACGTTGTCAGGATGCATCTGTGGTGACGGAGGCTTAGGTTACTAAGGGGTTTTTTAAGGGAACGGGTATTGCTTTTTGGCTGGCGGTGATGCCTCATGGGTGTGTGCTGGGGTGTAGCTGGTGGATGTATGTATGACGCAGGAGTGACGTGTTAGATAGAAGTATATAGTTAATGATCTCTTTTAAAAGAATACTTGAGTAAAGAGGAAAATATAAAAATCGATAATGTTGGATTAGGTTACTAAGAGGTTTTTTGAAGTGCCTTTTTTGTGTTGGCGTGTGTGCTGATGTATGTTGTAGGGGTAGCTGGCGGGGTGGGTTAGGGTGGATTTTTGTGTGAAGTATTGTGTTGATAGTGTATCGATGTGTTTGTTTATACATGTATACAATATATGTATAAAAAATATAAAAAATCGATAATGTTGGGTTACTAAGAGGGTTTTTGAAGTGTCTTTTTTGGGCTGGCGTGGGTGACGATGTAGCTGGTGGGTTAGGGTGGATTTTTGTGTGATGTTGGGTGTGTTTGTTTAGACATATAGACATACATATATACATTCATATATACAGAGATGTGGTGACGTTGTCAGGATGCATCTGTGGTGATGGCGGGTTAGGTTACTAAGGTTTTTTTAAGGGAACGGGTATTGTTTTTTGACTGGCGGTGATGACTCATGGGTGTGTGCTGGGGTGTAGCTGGTGGTTGTATGTATGATGCAGGAGTGAACTGTTAGATAGAAGTATATAGTTAATGATCTCTTTTAAAAGAATACTTTAGTTAAAGAGGAAAATATAAAAATCGATAACGGGGACTTAGGTTACTAATGGATTTTTTAAGGAAGCGGGTATTGTTTTTGTGCGAGGGGGAGGATGACGATGTATAGTGGGGTGTGTTGGGGTATGGGTTATTGTGTGCGTGTATTTTAATTGTTGTATATACAATATATATATATATATATATGGGAGTGAAGTGTTAGAGACCTAGGTCTACCATCGAAAGTGCGACACGGTATTGTTGTGTATTACTTATTTTACATATAGACATATTTTACAACAGTTATACGAACAGTTAGACGATAGACTTAGATAATAAGAAGACGATATATTTAGACTTTTAGACAATAGGAAGACGATAGTTAGACGATATATACATATAATAGGGAGATATATTTAGACAATAGGAAGACGATAGTTAGACGATATATACATATAATAGGGAGATATATTTAGACAATAGGAAGACGACATATACAGAGACATACAAACAGTTATACAAACAGTTATATATATTTTACAACATTTATACGAACAGTTAGACGAACATTTAGACAAACAATTAGACGATATATAGGTAACAAAAAAGCGTTTTAGTTAATATAGTTTTTATATTCAATAGTGTTTTTGAATTAGCAAACAGGAGTATATATAGTATTTTTTACAAAATGGACAGTAATTTTTTATCAAATGAATATACAATTATATTTTATATATGAAAGACAGTATATTTTTTTAACGTAATACATTTTCACATAGTGATATGTACAATTGAAAATATAATTATATTTTAACATTATCAAACATTTTGCGCATATGAATGTACAATAATATATTATTTACATAGGTAGATGTATATCACAGTTTGTTTATACATTATCACAGGGGTACAGGCCAGACCTTGAGGGGTGTCGTCACATTGTCGTCCCATTGTCGTCACGTCGTAAGAAATATTTTATGTGTAGAGACAGTTTAAATGTTGAGGTGTGATGTGGTATGGTTTTGGAGGTGGAGGAATTGTGTGCTCTGAACCCGATATTTTTCCCACCCTGTGCCTGTTGTGTGTTGAGGACGTCTAGGAATGTGTGTTTGTCTACTTTGTTGTGGTGTTTGTTCAAGCGATTGAGTGGTTTTGAATATGATATAGATAGAAGGATGTGGACGGGATTGCTTCAACATAATATTTTGTATTGGGTCTGTTTAATTGTGCGTTTGTGATAATATCGCTGTCGTGTAAGTTTGAGACAAAAGATTTGAAATCTGTAAGATTTTTGACTAAGTGGGGTTGGTCTAACACACAACTATTATTATTTGAGGCATGAAATAAGCGTAATTCGTTTGTTTCTCTGTGTCTCAAAACTACGTGGTGACTGAAGTTAATCTTGAATCTTTTTGTCTGTTGTGTAAAGACAGGATGCAAAAGACTTTCCCATTCAATTCTTTGGTTATTATGGAAAAAAGTGAAAGTCGATAAATATTTGTGGATGTTAGCGTGTGTTTTAATGGCGTCCCAGTTATCAGTGTAGATTTGTTTTATATCATCCTGTAGGTCTTGTAAGCTGTCTTCTTCAGCCGTCAAGCGGGGTTTTTTTATATGGGGTTGGGTATTGGTCATTGGGCGTTTCTT
This sequence comes from Oreohelix idahoensis, assembly GCA_024509875.1. Classification (NCBI taxonomy): domain Eukaryota; kingdom Metazoa; phylum Mollusca; class Gastropoda; order Stylommatophora; family Oreohelicidae; genus Oreohelix; species Oreohelix idahoensis. The sequence continues at coordinate 284,097 of JAMPIV010004021.1, forward strand.
GGTCTGACCTTTTTTTGGTGGGTGAGATGGGGTGGAACTTATTGAATAGGGGGCTCTTGGTAGTGTGGAAGTTGTTGTGGTGGAAGAGGCCGCCATAGCGGCTGAGTCTGACTGGGGATTCGGTGCTGTTGATGGGGCATCTGGTAGTATTGTCTGTGGTTTCGCCGAGTCTGGTGTTACTGTGACACCTGTTGTTGTTGGTGTTGGGGTGGTGTCTGCTATCGGGTTCTGCGTTGAGGTAGAAAGCTGGGTAGGGATAGCGGTGTGTTGGTGTTTTCTGTGGATGCGTAGATTGTCACGACGAGTAAATTGTTTCCCACAAATGTCACAGCTAAAACCGGGCATTGAGTGCCTGGTCTTGCTGTGTCGTAATAGGTCGGCGCGCCTCGTGAAGGTCTCCCCACATCTGCTACATAGCAGCTTGGTTTGTGCCATTGACGTGTCTGTTTGTGCTGAGCTGGACCCATGTTTATTCTCTATGTGACGTTTCAGCGTATCGGGTCTTGTAAATACTATGCCACAGTCAGGACACTCGTGATTGGGGTGGTCGTGTGCTGTGGTCATATGGCGAGTAAGATCATGACCTCGCTTGAAAACAGACTGGCAGCGTAAACAAGCATAGCCCCGCTGTTGAGTTGACTCCATCTGGGAAAAGATGAACAAAAAGACGTTACTTACACATAAAATTTAATACATGTAATGAGAGAGAGAGAGAGAGAGAGAAAGAGAAAGAGAGAGAGAAAGAGACAAAGAGAGATCGCATAAACAGGTAAATAAAACACAGTCTTATTTTTTTTTTATTCTGTTATCAAAGGAAAGAGGTGTTAACATATCAGAATGGTCCCCGCGCAGGCTGTGACAAAGATATTGATTTAAAACCCAGCCCGTTCGCGAGACAGCACCGAGTTGACCTGTCCTTTTTTTTTAAAATAACGAAAATATAAGTATTTATTAAAGTGTATGTTAGTTTCAATCATGGTTATGGCAAGGTGACTTAATGTAATATGTTGATTGTATTATCTCTATCTTTTTCCGTGTGTAGTTCAGTATTGTTTTAAAAGCCAAAAAACGCTATTTTCTAAACTATTATGTTGTCTAATTTTCACTGGCTGGTTAGGTAGTTTGTAGTGACTCGGGTCCTTAGTTATTTTTAATGTTATATGTTTGTAGTTACTATGAGAAGTTCTTTATAGAAGCAGCTTGTGAGTACAGAAATACGACTCGAGCGCATGTGTTGTGGAATCAAATCAATTTATCGATCTACCCAAACATCTTTGCGCTACATCCAAGAAAGTATTTGAAATAGACTATTACTCTATACAAGTTTAGGGTGTTGTTATCAGAAAGTATTATAAGTTTTAAGTATCATGGATAATTTTTCAAAACCCAAATATAATTTGCTTTCGCACGAGTTTAACAATAGACGAGAAACGTAGATAAGGTTTAAACTAAGGAATTTTTCTCGTTATACCCACCACATAAAAAATAAGTCGGATAATTCTTAACTTAGCTAAACCATACACACATGTAAGAATTTAACAAACAACTATTATTAAAATACCTATTAGCCTAGACATATTAACTTTGAAACAGCCTTTACCAACACTGGCTAGCGAAAAAGCGAATACACAGACATGTCTTTTAAATAGAAAACAGATATTTAATACAACACACGGATAAGGAATAATAAGTTAGTCTCGGAGTTAACATCTTAACAAAACACACAGATAAAAACAACAGAGATATTTATTTATATTTAACACCTTAATACAAAAACACGAAGACCGAAAACATAAACGAAAACAAACGAATACAACCAAAACAGATATTTTTAAAGATATTTATTGTATATAGCCTACTGAAAACAGCTATATAAAAATATTTATTTTTTATGTGTAAAATATATATTTTAACTCCCTATTATTATTTTTATATTATTATAGAAAAAAAAACAGACGAATACAAACATATACATATACCGAGTTTACATTTAGAACTTTGTATAGGGTTTTCTTCCAGTCTCTGAGTGTTAAGAAAATACCCCTAGGAAAACACAAACACATACCCAGATATTTTTCCACAGAATACCCTTAAAAAGACACAGACATATATCTCTTAAAGGTCAGAGATATTTAACACAAAATACGAATAAAAACAGAATAACATACGTTTGGTGGTGAGCTGTTGCTTTTTCAGAAGTTTGATATTAGAAGGCTTTACGACTAAGCACAGAGACGTTCGCCGGTCCAGGTCTGGTTAAAGAATGAGACATGTCTAAAACAATTCATGATTAAGACAATGACTTTCCAATAAAAGTAGTCCGAGTGTATGAATTTCGTGATGGAACCCGATTGGTTGTTGTGTAGAGATACTGTTTCAGAAAATAGTTCGCGCGCAAGCGCTTCGTCATGGTTTGGTCGATAAAAACGTTATCATAACATATGAACAGGAAAATCGACCTCGCCCTGGTTTGAAACCAGATCAATGACCCCACAAAACATCACGCGTAAATTTCTGTTCACGTCACTCATACACAGTTATTATATTGTATGTTTCAAACAACAAATATGCTAAAAACGTGAGAATCACTGTTTCAAGAACGTAAGATTCGTGCTAAAAACGTGAGAACCAACCAACATGTATTGAGAATCAAGAATTTGAGAACCTTTGGTGTAAAACATTGTGACAATAAAAAACAATGTGACAAGTACTGTTCAAGAATTTGAGAACCTTTGGTGTAAAACATTGTGACAATAAAAAACAATGTGAGAAGTACTGTTCAAGAACTTGAGAACCACTGTGTTTAAAAAACATTTACAACAAATATAAGTGTCTGTTTGGTACATTCTTTTTGAGTTGAACGACACACGCCTCGAAAGATAGAAAGAGAGAGAGAGAGAGAGAAAGAGAGATAGAGAGAGAGAGAGAACGAACGAACGAGCTTTATTTTCAAAGGGTTGAGAATTGGTCACGCAGACCCGTCTAACATTCTGCCCTTCCTTTCGCTCACCTTTCATGCAGTATCCTTTCAATAGCACATGTATTTTTAGCAATATTTAAGCATACAACATTATCGAGGTAAAATAATAACATACATTTGTAACATGTAGACATAATCAAATTTAAGGGGGGAAAAAATTATTAATTAAAATACAGTAACAAAAATTAATACCTTAAAAGAGAAAGCGAGAAAAGAGAGAGAGAGAGGAGAGGGAGAGAGAGAGATAGAAAGAAAGGGAAAGAAAGAGAGAAAGATAGGAAGAGAGAAGAGAGAGAGCGAGAGAATAAAACACAGTCTTATTTTTAGGCTGTTATGAAAGGAAAGAGGTGTTAACAGACCTGCCCGCGCAGGCTGTGACAGAAAAGATATTGATTTACAACCACGCGCGTTCGAAACAGGTGACAATTTTCCCTTTCAGTTAAAATAACGGAGATTTAAGTACTAACGTGTTTGGTAGTTTGCACCATAGCAAGGCGTTTTTCTTTGTGTAGCTAATGGTATGTTCTAAATATTCTTTTTAATGTGATAAAAGTGTTTATTAATTTTTTGCGTTATCAGATTCTGTCTTTTTTATATTTGTTATGTTAACACAAATAAGGCTCACAAAAATACTTGTTTAACAGTAGGTGAGAAAATAAGGAAAATCTTTTTTCCTAGCACATAACCGGTTAGTCTTATCAACCACTCTTTAAAAATGTTATGTCAAGATAAAAAATAAAACAATTTAGTATCTGAGTTAACATAAAACACACAGTTATTAAGCTGAGTTAACAGCTTAACGGATAGACTATTTTGAAACAGATTTTTTAGCAACACGGGTTAGCGAAAAATTCGAATGCACAGACATACCTTTTAAATAAAAAACAGATATTTAATACGACACACGCATAAACGAGCAACTAAAACTTTTATATTTTTAAAGATATACAACCTAACACAGAGTACCGAATACACACACACACACACACACACACACACACACACATTTAGACCTTTGTGTAGGTTATGTCTTCACAGTGTCTGTTAAGAAAAAATATGCCTAGCGAACAACAACGGTCAGATATTTAAACAGAGAAATAACAGCTATATATTTAACATTCTAACGTGTTTCTCACTTTTTTGTTAAGTTTTTATTTCAAAAATACTTTGTTTGATACTCTATTTTATTTTATTTTTGTAAAACTTTTGTTTAAAATGGTTGGTCGCAAAGAAAAAAGTTATCTCTAACGGCTTTCTTTCCTCGTCAATAAACCATCTGCCCACATTACAAATAAACGATAATTGGATTTATGCTGGAACATAACGAAACAGACATCGAATTAGAAACATCTGTCACTAGGTAAATAACGGCTCTCGATTTTTTCGAAGGGCTCAAGTAGTAGTAGGGTATGCGCAACTTAGGTAGTATTCTACCCCTCCATCTTGCCCCGCCTCTTCCTATTATCTCCCCCTTGTTAGCTCAAATCCGCCATCTTGTTATCCCCCCTTGTTAGCTCAAAGCCGCCATCTTACCCCCTTGTTAGCTCAAATCCGCCATCTTGACCCAAATAACCTCCCCTTGTTAGCTCAAATCCGCCATCTTGACCCAAATAACCTCCCCTTGTTAGCTCAAGTCCGCCATCTTGCGCCGCGCGCCTGCAGATTGCGCCTATATAAAAGTCACGCGCCTGCAGAATTTTTGCTATATAAAAGTCACGCGCCTGCAGCGCGCCTGCAGAATGCGACCTAAGTTGCGCATACCCTACTACTACTTGAGCCCTTCGAAAAAATCGAGAGCCGTTATTTACCTAGTGACAGATGTTTCTAATTCGATGTCTGTTTCGTTATGTTCCAGCATAAATCCAATTATCGTTTATTTGTAATGTGGGCAGATGGTTTATTGACGAGGAAAGAAAGCCGTTAGAGATAACTTTTTTCTTTGCGACCAACCATTTTAAACAAAAGTTTTACAAAAATAAAATAAAATAGAGTATCAAACAAAGTATTTTTGAAATAAAAACTTAACAAAAAAAGTGAGAAACACGTTAGAATGTTAAATATATAGCTGTTATTTCTCTGTTTAAATATCTGACCGTTGTTGTTCGCTAGGCATATTTTTTCTTAACAGACACTGTGAAGACATAACCTACACAAAGGTCTAAATGTGTGTGTGTGTGTGTGTGTGTGTGTGTGTGTGTATTCGGTACTCTGTGTTAGGTTGTATATCTTTAAAAATATAAAAGTTTTAGTTGCTCGTTTATGCGTGTGTCGTATTAAATATCTGTTTTTTATTTAAAAGGTATGTCTGTGCATTCGAATTTTTCGCTAACCCGTGTTGCTAAAAAATCTGTTTCAAAATAGTCTATCCGTTAAGCTGTTAACTCAGCTTAATAACTGTGTGTTTTATGTTAACTCAGATACTAAATTGTTTTATTTTTTATCTTGACATAACATTTTTAAAGAGTGGTTGATAAGACTAACCGGTTATGTGCTAGGAAAAAAGATTTTCCTTATTTTCTCACCTACTGTTAAACAAGTATTTTTGTGAGCCTTATTTGTGTTAACATAACAAATATAAAAAAGACAGAATCTGATAACGCAAAAAATTAATAAACACTTTTATCACATTAAAAAGAATATTTAGAACATACCATTAGCTACACAAAGAAAAACGCCTTGCTATGGTGCAAACTACCAAACACGTTAGTACTTAAATCTCCGTTATTTTAACTGAAAGGGAAAATTGTCACCTGTTTCGAACGCGCGTGGTTGTAAATCAATATCTTTTCTGTCACAGCCTGCGCGGGCAGGTCTGTTAACACCTCTTTCCTTTCATAACAGCCTAAAAATAAGACTGTGTTTTATTCTCTCGCTCTCTCTCTTCTCTCTTCCTATCTTTCTCTCTTTCTTTCCCTTTCTTTCTATCTCTCTCTCTCCCTCTCCTCTCTCTCTCTCTTTTCTCGCTTTCTCTTTTAAGGTATTAATTTTTGTTACTGTATTTTAATTAATAATTTTTTCCCCCCTTAAATTTGATTATGTCTACATGTTACAAATGTATGTTATTATTTTACCTCGATAATGTTGTATGCTTAAATATTGCTAAAAATACATGTGCTATTGAAAGGATACTGCATGAAAGGTGAGCGAAAGGAAGGGCAGAATGTTAGACGGGTCTGCGTGACCAATTCTCAACCCTTTGAAAATAAAGCTCGTTCGTTCGTTCTCTCTCTCTCTCTCTATCTCTCTTTCTCTCTCTCTCTCTCTCTTTCTATCTTTCGAGGCGTGTGTCGTTCAACTCAAAAAGAATGTACCAAACAGACACTTATATTTGTTGTAAATGTTTTTTAAACACAGTGGTTCTCAAGTTCTTGAACAGTACTTCTCACATTGTTTTTTATTGTCACAATGTTTTACACCAAAGGTTCTCAAATTCTTGAACAGTACTTCTCACATTGTTTTTTATTGTCACAATGTTTTACACCAAAGGTTCTCAAATTCTTGATTCTCAATACATGTTGGTTGGTTCTCACGTTTTTAGCACGAATCTTACGTTCTTGAAACAGTGATTCTCACGTTTTTAGCATATTTGTTGTTTGAAACATACAATATAATAACTGTGTATGAGTGACGTGAACAGAAATTTACGCGTGATGTTTTGTGGGGTCATTGATCTGGTTTCAAACCAGGGCGAGGTCGATTTTCCTGTTCATATGTTATGATAACGTTTTTATCGACCAAACCATGACGAAGCGCTTGCGCGCGAACTATTTTCTGAAACAGTATCTCTACACAACAACCAATCGGGTTCCATCACGAAATTCATACACTCGGACTACTTTTATTGGAAAGTCATTGTCTTAATCATGAATTGTTTTAGACATGTCTCATTCTTTAACCAGACCTGGACCGGCGAACGTCTCTGTGCTTAGTCGTAAAGCCTTCTAATATCAAACTTCTGAAAAAGCAACAGCTCACCACCAAACGTATGTTATTCTGTTTTTATTCGTATTTTGTGTTAAATATCTCTGACCTTTAAGAGATATATGTCTGTGTCTTTTTAAGGGTATTCTGTGGAAAAATATCTGGGTATGTGTTTGTGTTTTCCTAGGCGTATTTTCTTAACACTCAGAGACTGGAAGAAAACCCTATACAAAGTTCTAAATGTAAACTCGGTATATGTATATGTTTGTATTCGTCTGTTTTTTTTTCTATAATAATATAAAAATAATAATAGGGAGTTAAAATATATATTTTACACATAAAAAATAAATATTTTTATATAGCTGTTTTCAGTAGGCTATATACAATAAATATCTTTAAAAATATCTGTTTTGGTTGTATTCGTTTGTTTTCGTTTATGTTTTCGGTCTTCGTGTTTTTGTATTAAGGTGTTAAATATAAATAAATATCTCTGTTGTTTTTATCTGTGTGTTTTGTTAAGATGTTAACTCCGAGACTAACTTATTATTCCTTATCCGTGTGTTGTATTAAATATCTGTTTTCTATTTAAAAGACATGTCTGTGTATTCGCTTTTTCGCTAGCCAGTGTTGGTAAAGGCTGTTTCAAAGTTAATATGTCTAGGCTAATAGGTATTTTAATAATAGTTGTTTGTTAAATTCTTACATGTGTGTATGGTTTAGCTAAGTTAAGAATTATCCGACTTATTTTTTATGTGGTGGGTATAACGAGAAAAATTCCTTAGTTTAAACCTTATCTACGTTTCTCGTCTATTGTTAAACTCGTGCGAAAGCAAATTATATTTGGGTTTTGAAAAATTATCCGTGATACTTAAAACTTATAATACTTTCTGATAACAACACTCTAAACTTGTATAGAGTAATAGTCTATTTCAAATACTTTCTTGGATGTAGCGCAAAGATGTTTGGGTAGATCGATAAATTGATTTGATTCCACAACACATGCGCTCGAGTCGTATTTCTGTACTCACAAGCTGCTTCTATAAAGAACTTCTCATAGTAACTACAAACATATAACGTTAAAAATAACTAAGGACCCGAGTCACTACAAACTACCTAACCAGCCAGTGAAAATTAGACAACATAATAGTTTAGAAAATAGCGTTTTTTGGCTTTTAAAACAATACTGAACTACACACGGAAAAAGATAGAGATAATACAATCAACATATTACATTAAGTCACCTTGCCATAACCATGATTGAAACTAACATACACTTTAATAAATACTTATATTTTCGTTATTTAAAAAAAAAGGACAGGTCAACTCGGTGCTGTCTCGCGAACGGGCTGGGTTTTAAATCAATATCTTTGTCACAGCCTGCGCGGGGACCATTCTGATATGTTAACACCTCTTTCCTTTGATAACAGAATAAAAAAAAATAAGACTGTGTTTTATTTACCTGTTTATGCGATCTCTCTTTGTCTCTTTCTTCTCTCTCTCTCTCTCTCTCTCTCTCTCTCTCTCTCTCTCATTACATGTATTAAATTTTATGTGTAAGTAACGTCTTTTTGTTCATCTTTTCCCAGATGGAGTCAACTCAACAGCGGGGCTATGCTTGTTTACGCTGCCAGTCTGTTTTCAAGCGAGGTCATGATCTTACTCGCCATATGACCACAGCACACGACCGCCCCAATCACGAGTGTCCTGACTGTGGCATAGTATTTACAAGACCCGATACGCTGAAACGTCACATAGAGAATAAACATGGGTCCAGCTCAGCACAAACAGACACGTCAATGGCACAAACCAAGCTGCTATGTAGCAGATGTGGGGAGACCTTCACGAGGCGCGCCGACCTATTACGACACAGCAAGACCAGGCACTCAATGCCCGGTTTTAGCTGTGACATTTGTGGGAAACAATTTACTCGTCGTGACAATCTACGCATCCACAGAAAACACCAACACACCGCTATCCCTACCCAGCTTTCTACCTCAACGCAGAACCCGATAGCAGACACCACCCCAACACCAACAACAACAGGTGTCACAGTAACACCAGACTCGGCGAACCCACAGACAATACTACCAGATGCCCCATCAACAGCACCGAATCCCCAGTCAGACTCAGCCGCTATGGCGGCCTCTTCCACCACAACAACTTCCACACTACCAAGAGCCCCCTATTCAATAAGTTCCACCCCATCTCACCCACCAAAAAAAGGTCAGACCAAGAAACGCCCAATGACCAATACCCAACCCCATATAAAAAAACCCCGCTTGACGGCTGAAGAAGACAGCTTACAAGACCTACAGGATGATATAAAACAAATCTACACTGATAACTGGGACGCCATTAAAACACACGCTAACATCCACAAATATTTATCGACTTTCACTTTTTTCCATAATAACCAAAGAATTGAATGGGAAAGTCTTTTGCATCCTGTCTTTACACAACAGACAAAAAGATTCAAGATTAACTTCAGTCACCACGTAGTTTTGAGACACAGAGAAACAAACGAATTACGCTTATTTCATGCCTCAAATAATAATAGTTGTGTGTTAGACCAACCCCACTTAGTCAAAAATCTTACAGATTTCAAATCTTTTGTCTCAAACTTACACGACAGCGATATTATCACAAACGCACAATTAAACAGACCCAATACAAAATATTATGTTGAAGCAATCCCGTCCACATCCTTCTATCTATATCATATTCAAAACCACTCAATCGCTTGAACAAACACCACAACAAAGTAGACAAACACACATTCCTAGACGTCCTCAACACACAACAGGCACAGGGTGGGAAAAATATCGGGTTCAGAGCACACAATTCCTCCACCTCCAAAACCATACCACATCACACCTCAACATTTAAACTGTCTCTACACATAAAATATTTCTTACGACGTGACGACAATGGGACGACAATGTGACGACACCCCTCAAGGTCTGGCCTGTACCCCTGTGATAATGTATAAACAAACTGTGATATACATCTACCTATATAAATAATGTATTATTGTACATTCATATGTGAAAATGTTTGATAATGTTAAAATATAATTATATTTTCAATTGTACATATCACTATGTGAAAATGTATTACGTTAAAAAATATACTGTCTTTCATATATAAAATATAATTGTATATTCATTTGATAAAATATCAATGTCCATTTTGTAAAAAATACTATATATACTCCTGTTTGCTAATTCAAAAACACTATTGAATATAAAAACTATATTAACTAAAACGCTTTTTTGTTACCTATATATCGTCTAATTGTTTGTCTAAATGTTCGTCTAACTGTTCGTATAAATGTTGTAAAATATATATAACTGTTTGTATAACTGTTTGTATGTCTCTGTATATGTCGTCTTCCTATTGTCTAAATATATCTCCCTATTATATGTATATATCGTCTAACTATCGTCTTCCTATTGTCTAAATATATCTCCCTATTATATGTATATATCGTCTAACTATCGTCTTCCTATTGTCTAAAAGTCTAAATATATCGTCTTCTTATTATCTAAGTCTATCGTCTAACTGTTCGTATAACTGTTGTAAAATATGTCTATATGTAAAATAAATAATACACAACAATACCGTGTCGCACTTTCGATGGTAGACCTAGGTCTCTAACACTTCACTCCCATATATATATATATATATTGTATATACAACAATTAAAATACACGCACACAATAACCCATACCCCAACACACCCCACTATACATCGTCATCCTCCCCCTCGCACAAAAACAATACCCGCTTCCTTAAAAAATCCATTAGTAACCTAAGTCCCCGTTATCGATTTTTATATTTTCCTCTTTAACTAAAGTATTCTTTTAAAAGAGATCATTAACTATATACTTCTATCTAACAGTTCACTCCTGCATCATACATACAACCACCAGCTACACCCCAGCACACACCCATGAGTCATCACCGCCAGTCAAAAAACAATACCCGTTCCCTTAAAAAACCTTAGTAACCTAACCCGCCATCACCACAGATGCATCCTGACAACGTCACCACATCTCTGTATATATGAATGTATATATGTATGTCTATATGTCTAAACAAACACACCCAACATCACACAAAAATCCACCCTAACCCACCAGCTACATCGTCACCCACGCCAGCCCAAAAAAGACACTTCAAAAACCCTCTTAGTAACCCAACATTATCGATTTTTTATATTTTTTATACATATATTGTATACATGTATAAACAAACACATCGATACACTATCAACACAATACTTCACACAAAAATCCACCCTAACCCACCCCGCCAGCTACCCCTACAACATACATCAGCACACACGCCAACACAAAAAAGGCACTTCAAAAAACCTCTTAGTAACCTAATCCAACATTATCGATTTTTATATTTTCCTCTTTACTCAAGTATTCTTTTAAAAGAGATCATTAACTATATACTTCTATCTAACACGTCACTCCTGCGTCATACATACATCCACCAGCTACACCCCAGCACACACCCATGAGGCATCACCGCCAGCCAAAAAGCAATACCCGTTCCCTTAAAAAACCCCTTAGTAACCTAAGCCTCCGTCACCACAGATGCATCCTGACAACGTCACCACATCTCCGTATATATGAATGTATATATATGTGTGTATATATGTCTAAACAAACACACCAATACACTACCACATCACACAAAAATCCACCCTAACCCACCCCGCCAGCTACATCATCACCCACGCCAGCCCAAAAAAGGCACTTCAAAAACCCTCTTAGTAACCCAACATTATCGATTTTTTAAATTTTCCGTCATTATCGATTTTTTATATTTTTTATATATATTGTATAAACAAACACCATTATCGTATATTACTATATAAAAAGTCATACGTCTGATCGTCAGAGGAAGCCCCGCCGCTAAAATATATCGCTATATAAAAAGTCATACACCGCCGCCTGAAACGCCACCGCCTGAAATCGATCGAGTATTTTGCTATATAAAAGTCACACGCCGCCGCCTGAATTCGACCTGTTTCCAACATGGTATACTACTCATATTATACCACTCTCGACATATTTCATTCCTCATCAGTATGCTCAATTGTGATGATAGTCTTGTAAAAACATGCAGCAATAAACTCGTTAGATAAACATATGAAAAAATGTAAAATAGACCAATGTCGCATGAAAATATAATTAATAGTAGGTAAAGCTTGACAGCTGTATAGGCGTGATAGACAATAGTGCACACGGACGTGTGATAGTGATGCGCAAGAGAGATAGGCAGAAGGCACAGGCTGAGTCAATGAGTTCTTCACTAAGAAAACCACACACACAGCTCTTCTTGTTTTCTCTGGCGACAATATTACTCTTTTGCACACACTGTGTCACTCACAAATAGTAGGGTAAAGAAGTAAAGTTAGATTGAGGATTTGGTAGTCTGAACTGAACGAACAATCCTATCGAGGTTAACTCAATTTATTTCAATTTAGAAATGTAAATAAATCAATAAGGATTTTACAGCAATACAATAATAAAGATTATCACGAGAAAACACACTCACAACAATTTGATGATTTTAAAGAAGAAAAAATATTACACAAATAGTGAAAACAAGGATTATGAATGAATTGTGTAAGTAAAGTTCCCGGCAGGCCTGATAGGTTTTGTTCTGGAAAAAATATGTGAAATACAGTTTGTGTGAAAATGAATGTTTGTTCCTTTGGTGTAAATGTTGGAAACAACTTATATCCTGGTGTTCTCTTGAAAAAATATCACGTAATCCAATACTTTGAAATTAACGTCACTGTTCAAATAAGGTATCCACAATGGGCACAGAATCTGAACACGATTGTATAAATCCAAGATTGGTGTAACGACTTCACTGTTCGAATAAGGTATCCACAAAGGGCACAGAATCTGAACACGATTTTTGTAAATCCAAGATAAGTGTATTTCCACAGTTGATGCGATATCCACAGATACCGAATTTGCTTCCAAAGGTGGGATGGAGGGTTAAAATGGGCGAAGTATGGTAGGGTGAGGTTTGGTGTTGAGAATGTTTGAAATACTTGAAATAATTGAAGGGAATTATTGTGACTGGTGGACGAGGACTATATGGCCACTGGCCAAAGGTAACCTCTTTTCAGCAATACGAGACAAGACTTGCACTGCATAAATCTGTTAGACAAAACAAAAATACACGTGTAACTACTCTTCTGCTGCAACATGTAGATTGCAACAGAAACAATTTAAGCAGTGTCCAGCGTCGACATGTTGATATCCATGCATGCGTCTCGTTCCAAAAATAGGTCAGTCCATTCTTAAACATTCCTGTCTGCTGTGAATGAATTAGCTGGCCAGTCCAGGTACATACACAATAACAAGACTGTTGCTTCCTCCCCTGTCAGACCAAGTTACATGAGGGTTCGCTAGAGAATCCTCCTGTGCTTTCCACCGTTCATTCCTTCCAGCATTCATAATAGTATGATCTTACATTAATGTTACAAACATTGAAAAGTAAAATGATCATTGAAATTATGAATGATACCAACATTGTAACATAACATCGCTTTAAAATACAAGCAGTGAAAAATAAATGAATTTTCGTAAGCATTTATGATACATACATGGTACAGGAAACCCGTTTATATAATACACTTATACTTTCACCATGATAGTAATATATTTCATTAGACTTTCACCATGATAGTAATATATTTCATATCTATATATTTGAGCTAATTTCCTATATACTGGAAAAGCGAATACATACCCGCTCCGGAATTTTATATTCTGTAAGTTAAACTAGAGGGCACTTTGTTTGTTTAACTCAAGTCTCCCTATGCACAGTTTTACTTTACAAGAAAGTGCATATTTCTCTTTCAGTATGCTTATCACCAAGTGAAGTCTAAAAACTAGTTTCTGAAAGAAAGAATTATTTTTAGATTTACCCGCTGCATTTTTTTAAAGTTCCCACGATAGCCAAAAGTATCGCCGCAAATTAGTTTGCATATTGAATGTCACTCGTACGTGCGGTGGTTCCGAGCTCAGAAGTATTAACAAAGGGGGGAAGAAAACAGGCCATAAATCTAGAAAGCCGAGTCTGGAAAATCCTAACAAACATGAACGCTGGTTGACCTAATCTTCACCTGAGTTAAGTGCGTGAGAAACATTTTTTTCAGAAACTTAGGATAGACAGAAAATAAAGCAATATACAGGAAGGGCAGAAAATGTTAAATAGGCAAATATCTTCACTCTGCGACAGATACCCCGAACTTAAGTTAGTTGCCCAACTAAATCCGAGAGAGATGATATTTGGCTATTGTGTATCATTCCCGGTGTCGTCCATTAGTTCCTTCTCTGTTCCTTCTTCCGAGGTTTCCTCAGATTGTTTCTTATCTGCTGGCGTTAAGAGATGATTTTCTGCACTAATAGGGAGTTCCTTTACTGAATGTCTGCTTAAAAAATCTGCTCCTACATTTTCAAGACCGGGGATGTACTCGACCCTGAAGGAATAGACACTTAGCAAAAGAGCCCATCGCATTACTTTTGCATTTTAGCTTTTACAAGCTGCTAGAAACGTGAGGGGTGCGTGATCCGTTTGCACTACGAATGAGACTCCATAAAGAAATTCGTGGTGCCTTTTTACTCCCGCCACTAGAGCCAAGCATTCCTTTTCAATGGTTGAATAGTTGCGTTCTGCAGCATTCAATTTTCGACTAGCATAGGCCACGGGAAAAAGCATTTCCGGGTAGTTTTCACCAGCTTGAAGCAACGTTGATCCTATTCCAAGATTACTGGCATCTACTCTTAGCACAAAGGTCTTTGTGAGGTCAGGAAGGCGTAATATGGGCTTCATCGTGATGCGTGATGCCATATGATGATGATCCGCATGTCTGGTTTTGTGTGGTGTGCAGATGTGTTCAGTCAAAACAATGTTCATACAAAAATAACAGGGCAATCCACATAGGACGTCAGTAAACTCACGACGTATAAAGTCAATGATTCTTGTAACAGCCGTTGACGTTTTTCTTCATTATTTATTGTGGACGCCACAGTGACAAAATGGTTACGCGAATATGTAGGCACATCAAACAGTCATTATCACAGCAACATTCAATACAGCAATAGACGGTAGACAGCATTACAATGATGAGTCAGATGCATGTTATATTTCATAGTGCTGTAAATGTAGTCAGGTGAAAAACTCCATCCTTTTCTATAACAGCCAGGAGATAACCAGATGTATGAGATCAGTTCACTCTCCTTAGTTTGACTTCAGCAAGACAGACACGTCTGCCGAAGTATAAATAATGTCCTCAAAAATATCCTCTAGATAATAAAGGTTTTCCAAACCTAGTTCATTTAACAAAGTAGCAAGTAATGGTCCTTGGTACATGCATCAACCGATGCAGTACAATGCAGCGACATGTGAGCTGGGAAAAAACATCTCGTGACGACGACTTTCGGAGACAGGCTATGAATCGAAATCGCTCACGACCCAAAATCGATAGAGTTAATGAAAAAGTCAATTTACCTTGCTTTCATGAAATACACAGAAATATCACGCCTCCCGGCATGTGCAAATACACTAGAGGTATTATCTCGAATAAACGAAATATCCATAAGAGGACTACACATCCCTGACAGAACAAAAAAAAGCGGAGATCCCCTCTTCAACGAGGCATCTCTTTCGCCATTCCAAATCGCTCACTCCACTAGTGGTGGGCGGAAACCGATCGACCAAGAAGCAAGACAAGTCATGCGCAGTCCAGCGCAAAATGACCACAGCTCAAACTTAACTGCATTCGATACCAACGCGAGAAGACAAATGCTTACCGAGAAAAGTGACTATAAATTTCAAGCAGTTGTTGCCCTTGCGTTATAAAATAGATATTGAAATAAAACGATGTTGCGAGAATTTATCACGCAACATATCACCACCTCCTCCCGATAAAAAAAAAATGTGGAACATATTTTTTTTTCAATATCAAAGAGCATGCGATAAGCGGCTCAAAACGCACGAATTATGCGCTGATAATTAACTAAATTGCCAAACAATAGGCTAATTATAGAGTGTCTGGTGAGGATATACCTCAACAGAAAAATAAATATGTCTCAAAAAATATTCACATCGGGGAGGTGTCACCAACACACATCACGTTAGCATGTAAACACAATATACGTATGCAAGTTACTATAATCATCATTAAACAGCATACTCTAATATTGTCTTTAAAAATGGATGTACAAATCTGATAGGAAAATTTAAATAGTACATTCTTTGACATGTAATGACATAAGTACATAGTAAAGTTAAACTACATGACGATCCAGGACATATGCTCTGGTATTCCGAGGGTAAGTACACAATCTAGAACTCGTCATGCTTGATACTAGTAAGGTAAGTCCTCAGCTCAACAATGACATTCTGAGAAAGTACAAGCAATATAATGCTAATTAATAACTAATATGCTTCATAAGGTACAATACATTATTAATAATTGTGGCTGTTTAGTAAACTAACGGCCCTTATATTAACTACTCAGTCCTCCTCTATCATCTTAAAAAACGAACAGAAGAAGATGACAACAAAGCACGATAGTGTGTACATATAAAGTAAGTACAGATGTGCTAATCTATTGTAGAAATATAGGTGTGTTATGACTCTGTAATATATGGAAATATAGGACAGAAGTATTAGTTGGAGTCATGTGGGCATCTAGACAAAATGTCAGCCATCACATTATCCGCACCACGGATAGCTCGTACCGTGAAGTGAAAAGGTTGAAGAGCTATAGCATATCGAGTGGATCTCGAACTCTTCAAATTCTTAGTCTGAATAGCTGTAAGAGCTTTCTGATCAGTCTCTAGAATGAAATGTGCGCCCAGGAGGAATCTTTGTAGCTTTAGAATTGACCAAACCATCGCTAACAACTCACGGTCTAAAACCGAGTAGTTCCTCTCTGCCGCATTTAGTTTTCTAGAAATGTACATAACAGGATGCAGAGTATTTGCATATTCTTGCATCAGTGCTGCTCCAATCCCAGTGGATGAAGCATCACTCCGAAGAACAAAAGTCCTATCAAGAGTAGGTAATCTTAAGATGGGAGGAGAAGAAAATATATTCTTGATTTGGTCTAGTGAAGATTGGCATTCTTCAGACCAACGGACCAGATTAGGCGAACCTTTCTTCAACAATGTTGAGAGAGGTGCCATGATCGAAGATAAATTTGGAATAAATCTCCCATAAAATTGAATTAAACCTAAGAGACTCCTAACTTGTTTCTTCGTTTTAGGAACAGAGATGTTCAGTATTTTGGAAGTATTGTGGTCTTCTGTCTTCAAGAGACCATGACCAACACGATGACCCAGGAAAGAGATTTCACCAAAACCAACAAAAGCTTTAGAAGGTTTTGCTGTCAAATTATTCTCACGTAGAGTGGACAGTAAGTCATATAACCCTAAATAGTGATCTTCCCAGGTATCACTGAAGAGACAGATGTCATCTAAGTATGCGATGACATCCGAACGATGTGACAGAATTCGACGCATCATGCGAACGAAAGTGGCAGGGGCGTTCATGAGACCAAAAGGCATAACATTCCATTGAAATAGACCCCTAGGTGTAGAAAAAGCAGTAAGAGGTTTGGCATGCTCTGCTAAAGGCACTTGCCAATAACCTTTAGACAAGTCAAGTTTAGTGAAGAATCTAGAATTAGAAAGTCTAATCAGTAGATCTTCTAACAAAGGCATCGGTTCAGCGTCGAACTTTGTGACCTGATTCAATTTGCGATAATCAACGCAAATTCGTATGTTCTTATCCTTCTTCCGGACAATAACCATGGAAGAAGAATATGGTGAAGTCGATGGTTCAATTATATTTAATTGAATCATTTCATCCAATTCCTTTTCCACTTGCGACTGAAAGTGTATAGGAATAGGATACGGCCTAACCCTAATTGGATTATTGTCGGTAAGAATTATGTCATGTTCTATGACATCTGTGTGTCCAGGAATGTCAGTGAGAACATCCTGAAATGTTTGTAACATCGACGAGACTTGTCGATGTTCGTCACCAGAAAGATTAGGAGAAACAGAAACGTTTTTCCAAGATTCCGTGGAATGTAATGGAACCACTGGAAGGGGAAGGTTGACATCAGAGAAGGTAGCTTCCTCATCCTGAATGACAGACAGGGATGAATAATGACCGTGAGGTGCAGGAGCATCATCCGTTGCCTGGAAAATAGGCAGCAAATAGTCCGGACGTTCGTGAAATTCCGAAAGCATGTTTATGTGGAAAGTTTTATGCTTTCCATCAATATCGACCACATAGTCAACATCGGAAATCCGAGAGACTATTGCATACGGACCTTTCCATGCAATAAGAAGTCTATTTTCCCTACTGGGGAGTAGGACGAATGCTTTGTCACCTGGACAAAGTTGTCGTAGACATCTATTCTTGTTAGCAAACTGCCTTGCCTTCTCTTTAGCAATTTCTGATGAAGCAGTTGCTAGCTTACATGCCTCAATGATCTTTTGTCTAAGAGCAATGACATACTCATATGAGGATTGAGTTTCATCGCTAATATCATCGGCAGTGATGAGATCGTGTAATAAAGACATAGGGCCGCGTGGACGCGCGCCAAAGACAAGTTCGAAGGGAGAAAATCCTGTGTGTTCATTAGGGACTTCTCTATAGGCAAAGAGAGCCGCGGGTAAAACCCTGTCCCAATCTTGAGGATGATCTTCAGTTATCTTACCAAGCAAAGTCTTGAGCGTTCTATTCAGACGCTCAACTAACCCATTAGACATAGGATGGTAGATACTACTGAGAGATCGTTCAATATGTAAGGTAGACATTACCTGTGACATAGTGTCAGATATGAGTTGAGTGCCATGGTCTGACAATATTTCTCTGGGGAACCCCAAGCGAGAAAATATCAACCAAAGAGCATCTGCGATATCTGTAGTAGATATGCTCTTAAGAGGAATAGCCTCTGGCCAACGTGTGCACATATCGACACATGTAAGGATAAACTGATGTCCTCTGGCCGACTTGACCTTAAAAGGGCCAATAATATCTATGGCCATTTTCTGAAACGGCCGAATAGGAATGTCAGCAGCCTGGATAGGCGCAGCATGTCGTGGTCCTCTAGATTTGACCTCCTGACATACCTTGCATGATCGGCAGTAAATACGAATGTCCTTATTGACAAAAGGCCAAAAGAAAGCCGCAAGGACTCTCGACTTCGTACGGGCAAAACCCATATGTCCAGCACATTGCGAGTCATGAGCATGTTGTAATATTTGGACTCTCATGCTCTTGGGAACAAGAATTTGCGAATGTGCCGACGTAGTCGAATCTTGTACCATACGTACAAGTACGCCGTTTCTCATTGCAATCCAAGATTTTCTATTTGTATCCTGATTCGGATCACCTTTCTTCGCAAGAACGAAGAATTTTTTTAAAGAAGGATCTTCTTCTTGCAATTTTATGAAAGAGTCACGAGTGATTACTAAGTGACTATCTTGGCTATCAACTTCATTATCACTATTCAGTGAAGTTTCGGGTGTTTGTAGAGCTTGTGCTCTTGTAACTACTGCATTTGTAGCTTGCATGTTATTATCTTCCCAAGCAGCAATCTGCTGTGGGGTACACTCCCTAACTCCGTGAATACGACCAATAATAAGGTCCGCAATAGGATTAGGTAAGAGACAAGCATGCACATCTCCAGTAAAGAAAGGAGTGGCAATGCGAATTACAGCAGTAGGATATTT
Organism: Oreohelix idahoensis; assembly: GCA_024509875.1. Taxonomy (NCBI): domain Eukaryota; kingdom Metazoa; phylum Mollusca; class Gastropoda; order Stylommatophora; family Oreohelicidae; genus Oreohelix; species Oreohelix idahoensis. The sequence goes on from JAMPIV010004021.1 coordinate 303,792, forward strand.
TTCTAGAGTGCCGCCAAATGTGACACATTTAATAACCCTTCCTGTAGCACAAGATGGATCTACAAGCGATTGTCTAACACCAATAGTGGTGCATCCGGAATCGAAAAGTAGTGAGACCGGAGTATCATTAACAAGACCCTTATGTAGAATTAAAGAACCCCTCCCGTCATGCGCAACAGCAGCAGGAAGAGCGGGAAGTGGGTGACCACAACTCAAAGTAGTTATGGTACCCGGTTCGAATAAAGTACTGCATTGGGGGCATTTGTTTGCTCTCTCAAAGTCAAAAGCAGAACCAGTGACAGCGTCAAAGTTTTTACTATCAACAACATGATTACAGGCTCCCTCAGTTTCCTGTTGTACAGCATTAGCCTGCTGATATCTCTTTTTTTTGTGTTGAGATCTACCCCGACTATTATTACCTCTGAAGTTATCAGAGTTATTATTATCTCTGCAGTTATTATTGTCTCTATTGTAATTGTTATCCTGGTTCGAATTCCAGTTTCCACGATTACTATCATGTTCACATTGATGCGAACATCTATTTGTTTGGTTCTGAGGTCTTCGGCAGGAATAACCTCTATTACCATATCCTCTTTTGAAATGCTTATAATTATTAGGGTGATAGTAACGAGTACTATCAGGTTGTCTCCAATTCTTCGAAGAAGAATCACCATGAAATTGATTTCCATGATTTTGACAGAAATTACCGCTACTCTTTCTATCAAAATTTTGTTGGAATCTACGAGCAAAGTTTTGACCATACGGAGCTGCCGAAGCAACTGGTAAACCTTCTTTCACCTTAGAGTTACCCATGGTTATGTGTGGGTGCGCAGTTACGTATTGGCAACAGAAATCTTCCATTTCTTTTATTGTTTTAGGTTTACGTTCATGAAGGAAAGCAAGGAAAGACTCATTGACAGACGACATGACTTTGTCTCTAAGTATTAAGTCCATAAGTCCTTCATAAGTTTTTTCCGTCTTAGATAGTTCAACCCATCGTGAGAAAGTAATGCGTATTCTTGCAATAAACTCGGAGAATTCAACTCCATTTTCAGGTAACATGTTTTTAAATTGTAGACGATAGCCGTCTTCGTTAAGCTGATATTTCTTTAACAAAGCGGCCCTGACAACCTCATAATTGTTCTTGTCAGGTTCATCCACCATATTTAATATACTTAGAGCTTTACCTGTCAGTATCCCTGATAACTGATAAACATATTTTGCTTTGTCTATGTTATGAGCTGTACATGCTTGTTCAAATCTGTCCAGATAGAACATTATGTCATCACTGGAAGGACTAAATGTTGGTAACTTAATCTTAAAAGTATCATTATTAGCCTTACCAGAAGATGAACCCTTGTTTGAATCATTACCATTACTCATGCTCGTCAATTTCAATTTTTCCAACTCTAAAGCTAAGACCTTTTCTTCATGTTCCATTTTTGCTTTCTCTTTCCTCTCATCAGACTCTCTCTGTAATCTTCTTTCCTCAGCCTGAGCCTCTTTTTGAAGTCTTTCATTTTCAGCTTCTTTTTCAAGTCTTTTATTTTCAGCCTCTTTTTCAAGTCTTTTATTCTCAGCCTCTTTTTCAAGTCTTTCAGCTTCTAGCTGTAGCTGGAGTTTTCTTTCCTCAGCTTCTGATTCCCTTTTTTGTTTTTCCATTGCCATTTGGAATCTTTTTTCATCCACCTGCATCTGCAGTTTCTTTTGTTCAGCTTCCATTGCTTTATCATATCGAGCAGTTGCAAATTCTTCTAACTTATCACCAGTCTTCCCAAGCAATTTACCCTGCTCAATAAAGTGCTCAAATGTAGACATGTTGTCTAACATATGAGTCCAAAACCTGAAATAATTAACTAATTTATTTCAAACCTAAGTGTAACAAGTCTTAATTAAGCACTTGTATATTCACATCACCTTATATTATCCCAGTCTCTGTGGGAAACAAGTCTCCAATCAAAGAACTTGTATATGAAATATCAACAATCAATTCTTGATCATAAGTGCACTTCTCATTCAATAGTGCACGACACTATTCATCATTCATTTATCATCAGTGTAGTAGTAACAGTGCATTAGCATAGCCCATTAACTAATTACTATAACTGTAAACAATGACTATGTAAACACATGCAGAATGTAAACATTGAAAATGTAAACAATACAAACAATGTAAACAATAACAATGTAAACAATAACAAAGATCAGCAACAATACAAAAACGTTCGCAGAAATCAACTAAAAATAAAGCAGAAATTAATGAAATATCACAAAAAATGTGACGATATCTGCGATAGAATTAAACAAAATACATGACACCACAGTGTATAAACAAAAATGTTGTATGAAACTAAATTATAGACAAGAGTAGGCTAACAAATACAAACAAATCAAAACAAAACTAAAGAATGCGAAATAATAACGAAAACAATATTAAAACATGTCATCACAGCTAACATAAATAGCAACAGAAGTCGCTTAGCAAATTCCAGTATCGGAAATTTGCAAACCTTACAGAAAACGCTCACAATAGACGACCTCTATGACGTGGCATAATCTAACGGAGACACCACCCAACCGAGAACCCGCTGAAATATAAACATATAAATATACAAATAACATATAAACATATAACATATAGAATGAGATGATACACAGAAGACTCAGCAGAAGTATAAGGGCACAGTTTACATACAAACAGGCCACTTAACTTATAGGCTTCCAATCGTAGAACAGCAGAAAAAACGGATGTCAATCAACGTCCTAAAGAGCGAAGCTCCAACGATGATGGCACATCTGAACTGCTTCCACTGCTAACACGATGGTACAAGAGCTTCTGAAATACTGTGTGTTGAGTTGTTTCGGCACTTGACCTTCTAATCCAAAAGTAAGTTGATGGAAATCGGTACTTGGCCTTCTTCAGAAAACAACCCGTTTCAACCGGCACTTGACCTTCACAAAAACGACAGCACTGGAACCTTGACAGCAGCAACTTGCTTGACTTGCGTAAAAGATAACAGCAGTCCGAGTTATCCGGCAACATGTAACAACGCCGGGTACTGTCAAATTCTTGTTTCCGTCAAAAAGTTGAAATTTTGACTTTTACCGGGCAACGCCGAGTACTTTGAAAATTTTGAAGATGTTGACTGTATTGAAGAATGTTAATTTCTTGAAGGATGCTGATGAATTCTTGTTGAAAATGAAGTGGGTAAGGGACCCCGTGTTTGCTGGTACCAGAATCAAACCAGCTTATGGCCACCAAATGATGCGTGATGCCATATGATGATGGATGGTATCCGCATGTCTGGTTTTGTGTAGTGTGCAGATGTGTTCAGTCAAAACAATGTTCATACAAAAATAACAGGGCAATCCACATAGGACGTCAGTAAACTCACGACGTATAAAGTCAATGATTCTTGAAACAGCCGTTGACGTTTTTCTTCATTATTTATTGTGGACGCCACAGTGACAAAATGGTTACGCGAATATGTAGGCACATCAAACAGTCATTATCACAGCAACATTCAATACAGCAATAGACGGTAGACAGCATTACAATGATGAGTCAGATGCATGTTATATTTCATAGTGCTGTAAATGTAGTCAGGTGAAAAACTCCATCCTTTTCTATAACAGCCAGGAGATAACCAGATGTATGAGATCAGTTCACTCTCCTTAGTTTGACTTCAGCAAGACAGACACGTCTGCCGAAGTATAAATAATGTCCTCAAAAATATCCTCTAGATAATAAAGGTTTTCCAAACCTAGTTCATTTAACAAAGTAGCAAGTAATGGTCCTTGGTACCTGCATCAACCGATGCAGTACAATGCAGCGACATGTGAGCTGGGAAAAACATCTCGTGACGACGACTTTCGGAGACAGGCTATGAATCGAAATCGCTCACGACCCAAAATCGATAGAGTTAATGAAAAAGTCAATTTACCTTGCTTTCATGAAATACACAGAAATATCACGCCTCCCGGCATGTGCAAATACACTAGAGGTATTATCTCGAATAAACGAAATATCCATAAGAGGACTACACATCCCTGACAGAACAAAAAAAAGCGGAGATCCCCTCTTCAACGAGGCATCTCTTTCGCCATTCCAAATCGCTCACTCCACTAGTGGTGGGCGGAAACCGATCGACCAAGAAGCAAGACAAGTCATGCGCAGTCCAGCGCAAAATGACCACAGCTCAAACTTAACTGCATTCGATACCAACGCGAGAAGACAAATGCTTACCGAGAAAAGTGACTATAAATTTCAAGCAGTTGTTGCCCTTGCGTTATAAAATAGATATTGAAATAAAACGATGTTGCGAGAATTTATCACGCAACATATCGTCAGCTTTTCTTTGAGTGTGGTGTAAGCGCTTTCACATTGAGCCGTGCATGTTACCTTTTCAGGTTGACCTTTCTTGGTGAGGTCAGTCAACGGTGCAGTCAAACTATTAAAGTTCTCAATAAACCGTTGGTAATTACCACAGAGTGACAAAAACGACCTAGTGTCCTTTTTCGTTATGGGTCGCTTTGCATTTCGGATTTTGTCCACGTTTTTCTCTACTGGCCACAAGCAACCATGAGTGATCGTATGTCCTAAAAATTCAAGTTCTCTGAATCAAATCAGACACTTGCTTGGGCGTGCTGTTAAACCAGTTTCGTTGAGCCGCCTGAGGAGCAGGGCTAACGCTTCTTCATGTTCTTCAAATGTAGCCGTTGCGATGAAAATGTCATCCATAAAATTATGAATGGTGTTGCTTTGTAAAGGGTGTAATAGTTTTCTCATCATCCGGGTAAAAGCTCCAGGTGCGTTATGTAATCCAAAAGGCATTACATTGAACGTGTAATGTCCATCACTGGTACTAAAGGCGAGCAATGGTCTAATCTCTTCCTTTACCGGAATTTGATAATAGCCTTTACTAAGGTCTATTTTAGAGAAAATGGTTGCTCTGCTCAGCTTCGTAAAGAGTTCATTAGGGCTCGGTAATGGTTCTGGTTGGAACTCTGTTACAGTGTTGAGTAACCTATAATCGATGCATAACCGAGTTTCCCCGTTGGGTTTCTATAGAAGCACTACGCTCGAGCTGTAAGGGGATGTCGATTCAGAGATTATGTTAGCTTGCAGTAGCTTGTCAATCTCTTCTCGTAAAGCGTTGGCTTTAGCGTATGGGACTGGGTAAGTCTTAGTCCTGACAGGCTTAGGATCTAATACTTTTATATCAAACTCCAAGAGGTTGGTTAGTCCCGGTTTATCGGTGAGCACTTCTGAATATTCAGCTAACAGTTGTTTGACATCATGCTGTTGCGATTCAGTTAATGTTTCACAGAGCTTCACATCCGTATGTGATTTTTCCTGTTTTAGCGGGTACTCAGCATAATCGTGGGGGTCAGTATCCGCTTCTATTGTGACCGCTAAAGTCAGGAGATGTGCTTGAGGAGCAGCGAGGCGTTCTATGTACCTTTTAAGTAAGTTAACATGATAAATCTTTTCCTTCCCTCGTATGGAGATTTTGTAGTTTGTTCGAGAGATTTTCTCGAGTACGTCAAATGGTCCCTGCCATCCTATCTGAAGTTTGTTATTCCCTGTTGGGAGTAACAGCAGTACTTTCTCTCCAGGTTGTCGTACTCTTTCCTTCGCAGTCTTATTGTACCGTTTTGCATGCTTGGCACGAGCTTGTCGGAGGTTAGTGTTGGCTAATTCCCAAACTATCTTTAACCGTTCCTTTAGTTCTTGAACATATTTTGATGCAGATACAATAGATTCGTCTGCTTTTTGGTCGGTTAAAGACCTAAGCAATGCTTCCAGGGGTCCCTTTATTGGCCGTCCAAATAATAATAATGCAGGCGGTAGGCCAGTGGAGGCATGCGGCACTTCCCTATAGGCAAATAAGGCAGCCGGCAAGAATAAGTCCCAGTTTTCTGGTCTTTCTTGGGCTAATTTTCGCAGCATGGTGATGAGGGTCCCGTTATATCTCTCTACCTGTCCGTTTGCTTGTGGATTATAGGGTGAGGTGTGGATATGCTGAGTACGGAAGATCTTAAAGACTTCTTCCATCAGATGTCCTCTAAACTGCGATCCATTATCAGGGAGTATTTGCTGTGGAAATCCGAGCCTTGTGAATATACTCACGAGCGCTTCTGCGACATGCACAGAATCAGAAGAAGGGAGCGCCACTGCTTCTGACCACATAGTACAAGTGTCGACTAGAGTCAAAATACAGCAATTTCTCCGCTTTGTTCTTAAAAGTGGGCCTACTATATCTACAGCTACTCTTTCGAATGGAGTACCGACAATAGGCATTTCCCCCAATGGAGCAGGGGGTGTCCAGTGCCGTGGTGCCACCCTTTGGCACTGCGCACAGGATTTCACAAATCGGATGATGTCCCCGTTCATCCCAGGCCAGTAATAGTGCGCTGCTATTCTTTGCATGGTAGCATTTTGTCCCATGTGGCCGCTAAAAGGAAGAGCGTGTCCCATCTCTAAAATTTGTGACCTGTAAGTAGTTGGAACAACCAACTGGCTATGTTCTTGTCCAGTGTTGCCCGACCTACGGTATAGTAATCCCGATTTTGAATAAAAGTTTCCTTTTTTCAATGGGTTACTGGCAAGTGGCAGTTTCTTAAAACATAGTCCCAGTGTTGAATCCTTGTGTTGAGCATCCTTCAATTCCCGTGGTAGCAGGTTTGTCACTGGTCCTGGTTCCTGTTCCGTCTTTGCCTGACCTCTTGTAGTTACTGCTGCAGCTATCAGAGGTTTTCTTGGTTCCCCCAAGAACACATAGCGACATCCAAGAATTACGTCATAGATTGGATTCTCCATAATGGCCGCTCGAATCCATCCTTTAACAAATTTTGAATCAATATAAACAACCGCAATTTTCAATGTCATAGGAGTGTCTCCTTTCATGGCTCCACACAGATCTACTGTCTCCGAGGTTATCTGCTCGGGGGTGACCAAATGTGAAGCGATTATACAGTCGAACTGTAATCCAGTGTCATAAAGACAGCGCACAAATTTCCCGTTTGCAATAATCTGATCCGTTACAGAATTCCGTTCTGGTTTACCACATTTTGTTTTGTCTTGACGCTGTTCCGGTGCGTCTGCTTGTAAACACGCCGCCAAGTGCGGGCTGCGCCGATTTTACATTCTTTTGTATTGTGCGAGGTCTGCTTACAATGATGACAATATTTCCTCTCCCTCCTCATGAAGTGAGGTTGTTTTTCCTGTGCATTTTTCGTGTTTGAGTTAGTTGACCGGTCTCTGTGTGTATCCTGCGTTGGAGCGTTTACCTGTGATCGCTGATTTTGGGTGGGCTGGGTGAGTGGTTTAGGTTGAAGTTCAGCAGGTTTCCGTTTGAAGGTTTGAGCCTCTGCTGTAGCATTTTGAAACCTTTCTGCTAACGTAAGGATTGGTTCGAGTCGGTCTGCCCCGTGCTCCACTAGGAACTTTCTCATCTCTGGTGACATTGTTTCCTTGATTTGCTCTACCAGGAAGAGTTCATGTAATCCTTCGTAAGTCTCTGGAAATTTTCCCAAATCGCGCCACTTTTCGAGATATGAATCAATCCTAGCAGCAAATTGGCCAAATGTTTCTCCTCCTTCTTTGTGAGATCGCCGAAAACGCTTTCGGTAATTGTCGGCTGTAAGCTGAAAACGCCGTAACAGTGCTTGCTTGAGAGCGTCATAATCGTTCTGTTCTGCTGGGGTTAATTCTGTAAAAACTTCGTAAGCCGTCCCTCTTAATCCTTGAGAAAGTTTAAGATTCCACATGCTTTTGGGCAGGCCATACGATGAAGCAGTTCGCTCGTATCTATTTAAGAACAGATCAATTTGTTCATTTCGCTCGCAAAATATTTCCATCGGGAAAGTCATTGCCGTTGAGTTGGGTGCTAGACCAGCGGCAACGTTGTCCGGTGATGACGCGTTAGTAGGAGAAGCGGGGCGACTTTGAACCTCTAGTTCTCTGAGCCGGAACTCATGAGCCCGTATCCTTTCCCTTTCCGTTGCTTCTCTTTGTTTTTCTATTTCGGCCTCTATAAATGCATTACCTTCTACTTCACTCATTGGGAGCCGCGCTGGTGTAATGGCTACGACGTTGTACTGGCGACCAGGTGTTCATGGTTCAAACCCGGCCGTCAGCGTTTGAAGAAATGTTTACGACCGGAAATTTGACTGAATAACCTGAACGGCTCTTGCACATAAATCCCGTGTGGATGGGAAGGAGCGAAGCTCCTAACCGGGTTGGAAGGAAAGTCCACTAACCACCCAGCCTCGAAATGACATGTCATTGGGCCGAAAGAGCTGGAAAGATCGAGTGCCGCTGGTTATAGAAAAAAAAAAAAAAAAAACTTTACTCATTCCAACCTCTTTAGTGTATTTTAAAAGACCCATCCTTAGTTTTAGTAAATCAGTCATTTTCTATATTTCTGTGCAGGTTGTTACACTCTCCCAGTATGTTACACTAGTTTCTGGGTATTGCTAATATTTCTATGAAGTATTGTAATACAACAAACCAATACAACTAACTGATAATCAATTTACTAAGCCCCAGGGAGTACTATTAATTCTGTGAAGTAATGTAACTCGTTAATGGAAGTTTAGTATAATTGGATTTTTTTTTTTTTTTTTTTGAAAATTCCTTATTTCTGCTGAATTAAGGTCTCATCACTTGAGTAATACTCAAGTATAAACAATTCCCTTCAATATCTCACACACATACACACAATACTGCCTTTTAAATGTACCACTTAATTACCTTAGTTAACTATTTAACGTAATTAAATAACCCTGAATTAACTTAGTGACAGCAACGTTCTGTTACTTTAAAATATTAATTGTTCTGTTCAGATACTACCAGAAGTGTCGTTGTCTAGGGTGTTATAAAATTATAGTCCACAGTATAGGCTAATAGTTCAAGATTCCTTACAGTTTCTGCAGAACAATTTAAAGACAAGATTCCCTATAGTCACTGGGAAATAAGAATTCAGAAATTCAAATTCAAGGACGAGATTCCCAATAATTGTCCCATGAAAATATAATTAATAGTAGGTAAAGCTTGACAGCTGTATAGGCGTGATGGACAATAGTGCACACGGACGTGTGATAGTGATGCGCAAGAGAGATAGGCAGAAGGCACAGGCTGAGTCAATGAGTTCTTCACTAAGAAAACCACACACACGGCTCTTCTTGTTTTCTCTGGCGACAATATTACTCTTTTGCACACACTGTGTCACTCACAAATAGTAGGGTAAAGAAGTAAAGTTAGATTGAGGATTTGGTAGTCTGAACTGAACGAACATTCCTATCGAGGTTAACTCAATTTATTTCAATTTAGAAATTTAAATAAATCAATAACGATTTTACAGCAATACAATAAGAAAGATTATCACGAGAAAACACACTCACAACAATTTGATGATTTTAAAGAAGAAAAAATATTACACAAATAGTGAAAACAAGGATTATGAATGAATTGTGTAAGTAAAGTTCCCGGCAGGCCTGATAGGTTTTTTTCTGGAAAAATATGTGAAATACAGTTTGTGTGAAAATGAATGTTTGTTCCTTTGGAGTAAATGTTGGAAACAACTTATATCCTGGTGTTCTCTTGGAAAAAATCACGTAATCCAATACTTTGAAATTAATGTCAGTGTTCGAATAAGCTATCCACAATGGGCACAGAATCTGAACACGATTGTATAAATCCAAGATTGGTGTAACGACTTCACTGTTCGAATAAGGTATCCACAAAGGGCACAGAATCTGAACACGATTTTTGTAAATCCACGATAAGTGTATTTCCACAGTTGATGCGATATCCACAGATACCGAATTTGCTTCCAAAGGTGGGATGGAGGGTTAAAATGGGTGGAGTATGCTAGGGTGAGGTTTGGTGTTGAGAATGTTTGAAATACTTGAAATAATTGAAATAATTGAAATAATTGAAGGGAATTATTGTGACTGGTGGACGAGGACTACATGGCCACTGGCCAAAGGTAACCTCTTTTCAGCAATACGAGACAAGACTTGCACTGCATAAATCTGTTAGACAAAACTAAAATACATGTGTAACTACTCTTCTGCTGCAACATGTAGATTGCAACAGAAACAATTTAAGCAGTGTCCAGCATCGACATGTTGATATCCATGCATTCGTCTCGTTCTAAAAATAGGTCAGTCCATTCTTAAACATTCCTGTCTGCTGTAAATGAATTAGCTGGCCAGTCCAGGTACATACACAATAACAAGACTGTTGCTTCCTCCCCTGTCAGACAAAGTTACATGAGGGTCTGCTAGAGAATCCTCCTGTGCTTTCCACCGTTCATTCCTTCCAGCATTCATAATAATATGCTCATACATTAATGTTACAAACATTGAAAAGTAAAATGATCATTGAAATTATGAATGATACCAACATTGTAACATAACATCGCTTTAAAATACAAGCAGTGAAAAATAAATGAATTTTCGTAAGCATTTATGATACATACATGGTACAGGAAACCCGTTTATATAATACACTTAGACTTTCACCATGATAGTAATATATTTCATTAGATTTTCACCATGATAGTAATATATTTCATGTGTATATATTTGAGCTAATTTCCTATATACTGGAAAAGCGAATACATACCCGCTCCGGAATTTTATATTCTGTAAGTTAAACTAGAGTGCACTTTGTTTGTTTAACTCAAGTCTCCCTATGCACAGTTTTACTTTACAAGAAAGTGCGTCTTTCTCTTTCAGTATGCTTATCACCAAGTGAAGTCTAAAAACTAGTTTCTGAAAGAAAGAATTATTTTTAGATTTACCCGCTACATTTTTTTAAAAGTTCCCACGATAGCCAAAAGTATCGCCGCAAATTAGTTTGCATATTGAATGTCACTCGTACGTGCGGTGGTTCCGAGCTCAGAAGTATTAACAAAGGGGGAAAGAAGACAGGCCATAAATCTAGAAAGCCGAGTCTGGAAAATCCTAACAAAAACATGAACGCTGGTTGACCTAATCTTCACCTGAGTTAAGTGCGTGAGAAACATTTTTTTTCAGAAATTTAGGATAGACAAAAAATAAAGCAATATACAGGAAGGGCAGAAAATGTTAAATAGGCAAATATCTTCACTCTGCGACAACCAAGTAGATGAAGATAGGAATAACTTTGCAAGTAACGAGCTAAACGAAACGAATCATGTAGTTGAAAGATCGCAGGTGAATTTTCCAAGATCATTTTGGGTAGAGCTGAATGAAGAATGCGCGCGTGAAGGAGTGAGTGTGAAAGTGGATGACAGTGGTCATTACATTGTACATTTAGACGTAGATGAAGATGTGAGTCTAACATACAAGTCAGCAAATGCTTTTTATTCTGGATTTAAATCACATAAACTGAACCTAATTCAGTGGCGGCTTTCTTTAATGAGCTGTTGAGCTGCAGCACCCCCTGTAAAAACAAGAACTGCATACTGTCTCTACCTACTATAATACATTATAATACATAATCCGGACAGACCAAAAAATACAAAAAATTGAGGTTAAACCGGAAGGGTTGAATACAAAACAAACCAAAAATTATCCAACACCGACCGTATTGTGGAAGTGCTGCAAACGATTACAGTTCAAGTGACCTTGACCTCTTATAAGCGAATGCTTGTTATCACACAGCAAGAGGCCAGCTGCGATTGGGTTGAATTTATATAACTAGTGCTGCGACGGAACACAGCTCAAGTGCAATGAACTGTAATTAAAGGGAAGTTACAATGAAAATTTTAAACACGAGAAATAGCAGAATACATGTCTGTGTAACCTGGTTTGAGACTCGGGAAGCTGCTTCGACTGACAAGGATTACTCCTAGTTGCAGTAAACTTTTAAAATAACTTTTCAGAACTTCTTGACAGATTTTAGATGAGATAAGACACTAATCATTTGTGTATGGGTTGATATTTTACATGGTGGTCACAATTTGTGAGTGTTATGTATAGTATTTTAATTGAATGAAAAGTGCAGCACCCCCAATGACAACCCCCTGGAACCGCCACTGACCTACTTCTAAGTGAACTAAAAAGTAAATCGTCACAAGGGAGAAAAGTGCGCGAAATGAAATGTGTAAACCATTCATTGTCATCTAGTTTTCTATCTAATGTTAAATAATAGAATACTTTCATTTGCTGTGAGATCGAGGTTACAGTTGCTGGAATGCGAAAGTCTTTTACATCTAAACTACCCACAAACATACACGAAAATGTGCAAAATATGTAACCACCCATACGAAACTGTCCATTTATTGAATGGTTGTACCAAATTTCAAACATTATACCAACAAAGGCACAATAGAGCTGTAGATATTATTTATGAGAAACTGAAATCCTCACATAGAACTACTTGAGACGTTTTCAACACTTTACGTAAACTCTAATGATTCTCCTATATGCCATGTTGTATTTATTATATCATGTCTGTACATATTAATGTATTTTATGGAGAATAAAGACTCTTATATATATATATATATATATATATATATATATATATATATATATATATATATATATATATATATATATATATATATATATATATATACTGAAGCACATTAAAAACGCACCACCTGTATAATCCAGGAACAGAGTGTGAAATGTAAATATAAGTGTTTACAAGTTTACATTTTTGGAATCTTTATTCATTTTCCTATGAACCCATGCTGGTCATTAATTTGCACATTTGATTGTTATGAAATTCATTGCATTCTGTGCAGGCACAGAGAAAACATTTAATGCAACCAATAAAAAATTCATTCACACTATCCTCAGTATCTGGTATGTCCACCGTGTGCTTGCAAACAAACTTGGCAGCGGCTCCGCATGGAACGCACACGTCTCTGAAGGAAATTCCGGGGAATCAAGTCCCATTCACGTGTAAGAGCAGCTTGGAGCTGTTGCAGATTAGCTGGAGAACCATGCCTGTAGACTCTACGTCCAAGCTCGCCCCACAGATGTTCTATAGGGGACATGCTTAGTGATAGGGCAGGCCAATCAATCGCCACAATGTTCTGCTGCTGTAGATGTTGCTGCACAATGCATGCGGTGTGCGCACGTGCGTTATCCTGCTGGAGAAGCTGCAAGTCTGGATAATTTGTGAACGCAGGAGCAACCAATGTATTCAGAATCTCATCTCGATATGTCACAGCATTAACATTTCCAAGGAAAACGTGAAGAGGCATGCGATGGTGAAAACTGAATCCTCCCCAAATGTGAATACTGCCACCTCCAAATCGGTTGTGCTGACGAACACAGCAATCTGCAAAGCGCTCTCCACACCGTCGCCAAATCCGCATACGTCCATCAGCAAAGGATATGTTGAATCTGCTCTCGTCTGTGAATAGGACAGCATTCCACTACAGTCTAGTCCATCTGACATGTTGCTCTGCCCATTGCAGGCGCTGCTGACGATGTATGTGAGTCAAGTTTGGCCCAACATAACGTTGTCTTGCAGTAAGGCCTGTATCTCTGAGTCGTCGTATGACTGTCATTCGAGAGACTTGCCCACGTCTACCCGCTATTGCTCTTACTGTTTGACTTGCCGGGAGAGAACGATTCCTTAGGTGACTCAGCACAATATGACGATCTTGCGCAGGGGTAGTAACTCGTGGTTGACCACTCCGACGTCTATCCCGGGCACTGCCAGTGGTTCCGTAACGTTCATTGAGACGTACAATAGTGCTGTGGTGGCAATTCATCCTTCTGGCAATGGCCCGCGAGCTCATTCCAGTCTCCAACATACCAATGGCTCGTTGGCGGTCGTTTTCAGATAGTCGTGGCATTTCAAGCAAATGTACTGGGTGTTTTATCTCAACGGCCTTTTTATACCGAGTGTGCTGTAACAACGCGTACACATTTTCAGGGTCATAACTGTTGGGAATCGTGTTGCACGTGTAACTTTCATTGTTTTCATGTAGTCCGTACACAAAATCGGGGGTTGAATCATGCACTTTCCATTCCAGCAGCCATTCGCTCTCTACCTCATGACAAACACGGGGAAAATCCATTCCCACACTTTTTTTCCAGCTTCTCGGCATCAGTATATATAATAGTGGTGCGTTTTTAATGTGCTTCAGTATATATATATATATATATATATATATATATATATATATATATATATATATATATATATATATATATATATATATATACATCAAACTAGCCCTAAATTGAATATTTTCCTACCTGTTTAGATCTCTTCCGGTTCTATTCGATCTCATACTGGGCCTACTTACAAATACGCCTCTGTGTACAGCGATCTGAGTATAGACGACATTGGCCCATCCTCAGTCTCTATCATAATTTTCAGCTCGTTAAAGACATTATGGGATGATTGTGGGGTGAAATGATAGAGCCTTTATAGCTGGTTAGGCTGGAGCATGACGCGTCTTGGTTTCGAACCCGGTCCCTTTGCCTTGAGAAACAAGTGCTCTAGGCTGTTGGATGTTCAAAGGTGGTCATGCGTATTGAAAATCATGGGAAGGGGACGGGTAGGAGGAGAGTGTTAGCGATACAAAAAACAAATAGCCTCAACCTGAAATTATTTTTTTTTTAAATGCTATGTACTTTACCGACTTTTAAAAAAAATTTCAACCTTTTGTGTTTATTTTGTTTCGCGTGCATTTCTGTGTTATTGTGGAATCGTACGACTTTTGTGTGCCAGCGTAATAGAACTTTGACCTCCTAAGCTAAAGATAAATATATAGATCTAGAACTCTAGTATGAAAGCACTGGCCTGTCTGAATAAAAAAAAAAAAAAAAACAACAACAACAAAATACAAAAAAGATTTGACTAAGTTGTAGAGTATGAAGTTTTTTAAAAATAGGTTTTAACTTTGTTTATTTGAATCATTTTTCGCAGCACACGCTAAGATTGTGCAAAAGTATGACTTGTGCCGTCTTTTTGGTGGTGCATTCGGTGCAGCCGCACCGGGCGTTAACTTGGGGGAGCCGCCAAAATATATGTACTTATTTATTTTGTACATAAATAAAAACATTAACATTTTAAAATTACAAGAAAAATGAAACAAAATGTTACATTAAAAAATAGTGTGCTTATCTGAAACTAATCGTTTTCCTAAATGTCTACATCACAGTTTCTTAACCGTGAAAGGATTCAATGGGATCTGTGTACATAACCTAAAATTTAAAATGTTAAATTATGCATATATATATATATATATATATATATATATATATATATATATATATATATATATATATATATATATATATATTTTTTTTTTTTTTTTTTAAGAAGGGGTCTTTTTCCTTAATAAGACAATCAAAGGGGTCTGTAGCCTTCATCGGACAATCATAGGGGCCTGTCGTAAATTTTGATAAGATAGGTCTGAGATATTTATGGTCCCGTCCGAGCAGAGGTGATAGTGTTAACTATGTGAGAGTAAGGTGTAAGAAATAGTTTTCTTTTTTCACGAGGTGATAGTATAAGAGAAAGAACAGTCTCTGGATTGAGTAATTGCTCTAATCCTGCCTATCTTTACGACTATATTTAAATTAGACGCACTTTCTCTCCTGGTACAAAATACAAGTTACACTACACTCACGTACACACAATTGCGTGACAACTACGCACAAACGTGAAAACAAACTATGGATAACATATATATATGGGCAGGAGTTGACCAACACGCTATCTAAAGGTTTATTATTAGTTTATTATCACTAGAAAATCGCAACATCCAGCATTTACGTCAATAAAGTATAGTTTACAGGCAAAATGAAAATTATCTCGATAGGTCCTCCCCTCTTGTAAGGAAAACAAAGAAGATCCCAACAGAGGTAATTAACCCAAAAGATCAATTTTAACAGTAAGGTATGAAATAGTCAGTATGGGAAAAGAACAGGTTCCTAATTTAATCTATCCCGTGACTACTCAGATTAATGTGGAAAAAAAAAAGATTAGTATACTGATGGTAACAAAAGAAAAATAGGTTTCTCTCTTTCCGTTCATTCACATCCCACATACAGTGGATACTTTCATATTCGCTTACCCAATAGGTGTAGCAGGTACTCATGGAAATAAAAACTCTAACATGTATATGCCTATATAGAGTTAGATTCTTTGCCAATTTCAGCCCAAGACTATCCGGTTTGCTGACTGCTATTTTCCGGTAGTAGCTGAAGTTGAAGCGTTAATTATTTTCCTGGGAAAAAAAAATTCTCTTGTCACTGCAGTTAGTTGGTTGGGATAAGATTTTTTCTATGTGGTGTCCACCGAGCTAGGAATAAATATGGGTATATTGTTCCGGTGTTGTCTAGCCTCAGGTGGCTGATACATTCTGTGACGTGATAAACAAAATGTTAATTGGTAATAACCCTCGGCTGTTCTCTGAGGTGATGGCCGAGTCTGAACAGTGAGCTCTCTTGAGTACAATCCCTTGGAAAGAAAAAAAACTACTGTCAGATGCCCGACAATCATATATATACTTTCCAAGTCCAGCTAATGTTACAGTTATTGGTTTTAGTTTGGCCTCTCTCGTGAATGAGGAAATTTGGCCGCAAAGTTCATAACTTGAAGAATCACCAACAAAAGTAATATCTCTGGATAGTTTGTTCGATTTTAAGACCATAAAAACCGCTGGGTTGCAGGGTTATGATCAGCCGCAGCACAGGAAAAAATAAGAATTATCTCCACGTATTTAAGTAATCCAATTATAATATGGCACTTATAATAGCGAGCTATATATTTTCAAAAATATTCTACAGCGAACTGATAACTGAGTTTCGGTAGATGAGCATATATACTGAAATCAGCGCAATCTCGCTGGCGGCTGACGAAATCCACACCTTTCGTAAAGCAGGGAAATAAGCGGAGATTTTCTTCCAATATAAAGGATTTTTCCGTTCGCTTTATTACCCAGTGAATCGACATCAAAAGGCTCTGATCTCAGCATCGACGGGCCGTCCTAGGGAACTTCAAAACAATTCACCTCCCACGTGTTTGTTTTCATAATCTGATAGCTCTGGTCGCCTGTAAGCTTTAGGGAACAGCCCTTGGCCTGTCCTCTTTTGAAGGAATGTCAGTTATGGATCTGAATAGCTGCGTTGATAGCGCATGAAAGAAGACAGGTAGACGTGGCTAAACTAAAAGTAAGACAGCTAGCGAAAGGGCAAGGCTTTTGCGCAATAACCCGTGTCTGCTAATGAGGGAAGCAAAGGTGGGAACCCACGTTGGACGAGTTGATTGAAAAAGAATGAGGGGTGACGGTGGAAATAAAGTGGACTGATCAAGGTGGTCGATTTTCATAACCTGTCACATGGCCCGTGATTAAGAAACCCTGGTCTATATTATTACTTAAAACAGGCGCACTGAGCGACCTTCTGTACTTTAACATGAATAGCAACCAAAAAAAAAAAAAAAAAATTACCCTCGATAAGATTTTAAATCATAAATGTTTTTGTTTGGTTTTGGTTATAAGGACCATCTTCCTTGCACACGAACAACTCCATCAGTGCCCCGATTTCCTCCCTTAGATCACACAAGGAGGATCTCAGCACAGTGCACAATCTCCGTAGCACTGGAGAGAATCTCAGTGTGTGTATAAAGGAATCACACATTATATAAATATTTATGTGGTGGGTAGGTTTTTAATTTTTAAATTTTGCCAGGGCAGCTGCCTTATGGCCAACTCTTCACGAGTTCCAACTGCCGTGGCACATAAATGTATTATGTGTTTGTAAAATTCTACAGTGAACTTCACTTGCGGAAATTCAAGCGTGATCCAACAGAATAGCATGAAACTGACGGTCGTAAGAGTACATAGCACCATCACGAGACCTCGCACCACCTTGACAAATCCCTAGGGCCGACTTGTGACTATAACCTAGCTCAGTGCTAAGCACTTTAGAGACACATCACGCGAGGGCAGATTAGATCAGACAGAGTGCCATCTCCAGTTATAGACTCACTATAAGTGAGAGCTTAAATGAAGTCTTGCATCACTGAATGCTTTAAAAATCGATATGACATTCAATAATATATGACATCTGATTACATTTTTGTTAAAAAAGGTAAAGGATCTCGTTACACACCCATTGAGGCATATTGGCAATATGGTGTTAGGCCCATATTTTCTTGACCATCGGCACATTAGGGGTGAAGTGGTCAGCAACACGCCGGCCGCCTTAACCTTCCCAGAGTTACTCTGAGTTGATTAAATTAAGACTCACAATAAAGGGCTAACACTTACTATTTCTAGAAGTTTCTTTTTTTTTCAGTTTGTCTTTCAAACTGCTTAAAGAATTCTCGTGAAATTTCATCTTTTCATGGAGATTTGATCGTATTATTTTCACTTGACCTAACGTACTGACCTAACGTACCTTATAGCTCCGGCAGTGTAAATTTTGGCATCAAGTGGTCCTCAGCTACATTTAAAATTTGTTCTTTTCCATGTTTCTTTCTGCTAGCTGTTATACATGTATATGCTCTGTAACAATGCGGTAATTTTGAATGAATACGTCTGCTGCAGTCTTTACTGTTGTCACGAGATGGATTTTGAGGCGACTTTTTATCGATCTCTCTTTCACTATGGCAGTAATCAGTTATGTTTGTTGTACTGATTTTATTGTGACTTTTCCAGGTCGCACCCTTTTCTTTCTCTGCTGGGCAACAGATATTTGATATTGTCAAAACATTAGACACTCCTTGTTGCTGTACACCTCACATTTGCTACGCGCGGCACAGCTTTGCTGAGATTAAGCGCAGGTAAACACATATTGGTCTGCTTAGTTTTCGTGTAGAGTTTTGTGCTTAAGCGAGAGATAACAAGATTACTTGTCTGTGCAACACATTTTGGACAGACACGTATGACATAATCGCTTTCTGTCCGACTTGTTATGACAAGAATTCTTTAGATAGTAATAATTTGTTACATCTGAAATACACTGTCTTATGAGTTTACAAATGTGTTGGTGAGTTCGCCTGCCAGGGATCATGCCAAATATGAAAGACTTTACCCCTACATTACGTTCAAAATTTTTCCATGTCAGGAAATATTTTGAAATCTCTCCCCCTGTTCCCAACCAGCGAGTTTGAAATGTGTTGAAGGTCCGAATGTTGTGTGATGATATAACTTGTGCTGCCAAGGGCAGGTAGTGCTGGCACTTAAAGTATGGTGTAGATTTAGGACTGGTGTACATGTGTAAAATAGTTGCACAGTCATACAGGTACAGTTCCAACAGGAACGTTACACCAAATCACGACGTATGGAGTCAATGAATGTTGTAAAATCCTTGTGACGTTTATATTATTTAATGAAGACGCCACGTTGACGAAAATGCGTAGACATAAACAAGTAGGTACATCATCGATACAATCAACAGTCATTGTTACATCACATAGTTCATACAATACTGGACGGTAGACGGCATCATAATAAGGATGAATCATATTTATGTGAATGCATCATAATCAGCCATAGACGTAGTCAGGCAGAAATAAAACTCCATCCCTTTCCGTACTAGCAGCAAAGTAACAAATAGGAGACTAAGTCCAAGTCCCTTTAGTTGACTTCAGTAAGACAGACACATCTTCTTAAGTCCTCAAAATATCCTCCAAGTTCCTTTAGTTATCCAAGATATCAAATCTGGAACAAGCAGTAGAGTTTAGCAGGCAGATAGTTCTTAGGACATGCATCCATCGATGCAGTAACAGCGAACGTGATTCGTGAGCTGACCAAAACTTCTCATAGCGTAGACCCTTCTATAATCGGGCTACAAACAAAATGTCAATCTCGAAAGATATCGATAAGTGTCAAAAAATGTCATTACCTTTACTTCAGGAAATAAACATATAACTCACAGGCTTCCAAGCACTTAGAATCACCACAGATATATCATCTCCAAAGGAACAATATGAATAGGACATTATTTCCTGAACAGTTTAAGCACAGACGCTGGCAAACCAAAATGCGTCTTGCTTATCACGAATCTATCTACACTCTGAATGTCGGGGCGGAACCCGTGCAAAAAGCGATCAAGACCAGACATGCGCAGACAAGCGCGACTCGACCGGTGTTCAGCCAACTTACGAACTAAAGAATATTCTGGAGAACAATCGTACAGATTCGAACCTAATAAGGAAATGAATCTTGAAACATTGCGATTGCCAACTGTTTCTAAGAACTGACGACCTGAGCGCTCCGTATATGGACATGACTCAAAATCGTTCGCACAAACTATCGGCAACTATCGTCAAACGATTAGACAACTAGTAGAAATAAAAAAGTGACTACAATACATGAGTTATTTCCCATGCATTAGAAAATAAATACATAGTCGAAAAACGTTGCAACAATCATCGCAACATTACCGCAACCTCCCGATGAAAAAAAAAGTGCAACATTTTTTTTTTTATAATATCCAAGAGTAAAGCCAAAAGCGGCCTAACAACGCACAAATTATGCGCGGATAATGGATTAAATTGCCTAATATGAGGCTAAATTGACACATAGAGTGTCTGGTGAGAATATTTCTCAACAGATAAAAAATCTGATTCAAAACATATATCGGGGAGGTGCCACCAACACACACTACGCTAGCATGTAAATACAACATACATATGCAAGTGCAATACCATCATTATCAAATTGCGGTGTCATACTCTAATACCGTTTTAGAATGGATGTACACATCTGATAGTAAATATTAAATAGTACATTATCCAAAACGTGTAATAATATGAGTATATAATGAAATTAACTACATGAAGATCCAGGACTCATCTCCCGTCGTTCCTAAGGTAAGCAAATAAAGTGGGAACTCTCCATGTTTGACAACAGAAAGGTAGCTTCTCAGATCAACAATAACATGCTGAGAAAAACAACCAATATAATTCTATTTAATAGCCATTAAGTTTCATACTATACAATACATTATTATTAACAATTGTGGCCGAGTAAACTTTCGGCCCTTATATTAACTACTCAGTCTTCTTCTTATATTAAAGATGGGAACAGAAGAAGATGATAACAAAGCACATTAGTATGTGTTCACCTAAAGTGAGGACAGATGTGCTAATGTATTGTAGTAATATAGATGTGTTATTGCTCTGTAATATATATAGGAATATAGGACAGAAGTATTAGTTGGAATCATGTGGGCATCTCGACAGAATGTCAGCCATCACATTATCCGAACCACGGATAGCTCGTACCGTGAAGTGAAAAGGGTGAAGAGCAATAGCATATCGAGTTGATCTCGAACTCTTCAAGTTCTTAGTCTGAATAGCTGTAAGAGCTTTTTGATCAGTTTCTAGAATGAAATGTGCGCCCAGGAGGAATCTTTGTAGCTTTAGAATTGACCAAACCATCGCTAACAACTCACGGTCTAAAACCGAGTAGTTCCTCTCTGCCGCATTTAATTTTCTAGAAATGTACATAACAGGATGCAGAATTTTTGAATATTCTTGCATTAGTGCTGCTCCGATCCCAGTGGATGAAGCATCACTTCGAAGAACAAAAGTCCTATCAAGAGTAGGTAATCTTAGGATGGGAGGAGAAGAAAATATACTCTTAATCTGGTCTAAGGAAGATTGACATTCCTGAGACCAACGAACCAGATTAGGCGACCCTTTCTTCAACAACGTTGAGAGAGGTGCCATAATCGAAGATAGATTCGGAATAAATCTCCCATAGAATTGAATTAAACCCAAGAGACTACGGACTTGTTTCTTCGTTTTAGGTACAGAGATGTTCAATATTTTCGAAGTATTGTGGTCTTCTGTCTTCAAGAGACCATGACCAACACGATGACCCAGGAAAGAGATTTCACCAAAACCAATATAGGCTTTAGAGGGTTTTGCTGTCAAATTAAACTCACGTAGAGTGGACAGTAGGTCATATAAACCCAAATAGTGATCTTCCCAGGAATCACTGAAGAGACAGATATCATCTAAGTATGCGATGACATCTGAACGATGAGAAAGAATTCGACGCATCATGCGAACGAAAGTAGCAGGGGCGTTCATAAGACCGAAAGGCATAACATTCCATTGAAATAGACCCCTAGGTGTTGAGAAAGCAGTAAGAGGTTTGGCATGATCTGCTAGAGGCACTTGCCAATAACCTTTAGACAAGTCAAGTTTAGTGAAGAATCTAGAATTAGAAAGTCTAATAAGTAGATCTTCTAGTAAAGGCATAGGTTCAGCATCGAACTTTGTGACTTGATTTAATTTGCGATAGTCAACGCAAATTCGTATGTTCTTATCTTTCTTCCGAACAATAACCATGGAAGAAGAATATGGTGAAGTAGATGGTTCAATTATGTTTAATTGAATCATTTCATCCAATTCCTTTTCCACTTGAGACTGAAAGTGTATGGGGAAAGGATAAGGCCTAACCCTAATAGGATTATTGTCGGTAAGAATTATGTCATGTTCTATGACATGCGTGTGACCAGGGATGTCGGTTAGAACATCCTTAAATGTCTGTAACATCGATGAGACTTGACGATGTTCATCAACAGAAAGATTAGGAGAAATGGAGACATCTTTCCAAGATTCCATGGAATGTAGTGGAACCACTGGAAGAGAGAGATTAACATCGGAAAAAACAGATTCCTCATCCTGTATGACAGACAGGGATGAGTAATTACCACGAGGAACAGAAGATTCGTCCGTTGCCTGGAAAATAGGCAGCAAATAGTCTGGACGCTCATGAAATTCCGTCAGCATAATGATATGGAAAGTTTTATGCTTTCCATCTATATCGACCACATAGTCAACATCGGAAATTCGTGAGACTATTGCATATGGACCTTTCCATGCAATCAGAAGTCTATTTTCCCTACTGGGGAGTAGGACGAATGCTTTGTCACCTGGACAAAGTTGTCGTAGACATCTGTTCTTGTTAGCAAACTGCCTTGCTTTTTCTTTAGCAATTTCTGATGAAGCAGTTGCTAGTTTGCATGCCTCAATGATCTTTTGCCTAAGAGCAATGACATACTCATATGAGGATTGAGTGTCATCACTAATATCATCGGCAGTGATGAGATCGTGTAACAAAGACATAGGGCCGCGCGGACGCGCGCCAAAGACAAGTTCAAAGGGAGAAAATCCTGTGTGTTCGTTTGGGACCTCTCTATAGGCAAAGAGAGCCGCGGGTAAAACCCTGTCCCAATCTTGAGGATGATCTTCAGTTATCTTACCAAGTAAAGTCTTGAGCGTTCTATTCAGACGCTCAACTAACCCATTAGACATAGGATGATAGATGCTACTGAGAGATCTTTTAATGTGTAAGGTAGACATTACTTGAGACATAGTATCAGATATGAGTTGAGTGCCATGGTCTGATAGTATTTCTCTGGGGAACCCCAAGCGAGAAAATATCAGCCAAAGAGCATCTGCGATATCTGTAGTAGATATGCTCTTTAGAGGAATAGCCTCTGGCCAACGTGTGCACATATCGACACATGTAAGGATAAACTGATGTCCTCTGGCCGACTTTATCTTAAAAGGGCCAATAATATCTATGGCCATTTTCTGAAATGGCCGAATAGGGATGTCAGCAGCCTGGATAGGCGCAGCATGTCGTGGTCCTCTAGATTTGACCTCTTGACATACCTGACATGATCGGCAGTATATACGAATGTCCTTGTTAACAAAGGGCCAAAAGAAAGCCGCAAGGACTCTCGACTTTGTACGGGAAAATCCCATGTGTCCAGCACATTGCGAGTCATGAGCATGTTGCAATATTTGCACTCTCATACTCTTGGGAACAAGAATTTGCGAATGTGCTGACGTAGCCGAGTCTTGTACCATACGTACAAGTACGCCGTTTTTCATTGCTATCCAAGATTTTCTTTGTGTATCCTTATTTGGATCACCTTTCTTTGCAAGAATGAAGAATTTTTTTAGCGTAGGATCTTCTTCTTGTAATTTTATGAACGAGTCACGAGAAATAAACAAGTGACTATCTTGGCTATGAACTTCATTATCACTATCCAATGAAGTTTGCGGTGTTTGTAGAGCTTGTGCTCTTGTAACCACTGCATTGGTAGCTTGCATATTATGATCTTCCCAAGCAGCAATCTGCTGTGGGGTACATTCCCTAACTCCGTGGATACGACCAATAATAAGGTCCGCAATAGGCTTTTTAAGAGACAGGCGTGCACATCTCCCGTAAAGAAAGGAGTGGCAATGTGAATTACAGCAGTAGGATATTTCTCTAGAGTGCCGCCAAATGTGACACATTTGATAACCCTTCCTGTAGCACAGGATGGATCTACAAGCGATTGTCTGACACCAATAGTGGTGCATCCGGAATCGAAAAGTAGTGAGACCGGAGTATTATTAACAAGACCCTTATGTAGGATTAGAGAACCTCTCCCGTCATGCGCAACTGCAGCAGGCAGAGCGGGAAGAGGGTGACCACAACTCAAAGTAGTTATTGTAGTCGGTTCGAACAAAGTACTGCATTGGGGGCATTTGTTTGCTCTCCCAAAGTCAAAAGCGGAGCAAGTGACAGCGTCAGAGGTTTTATTATCAGAAACCTGATTACAGGCTCCCTGAGATTCTTGTTGTGCAGAGTTAGCCTGCTGATATCTCTTTTTTTGTATTGAGATCTACCGCGACTGTTATTACCTCTGAAGTTATCAGAGTTATTATTATCTCTGAAGTTATTAGAATCTCTATTATAACTGTTATCCTGTTTTGAACTACAGTTTCCATGATTATTATCATGTCCACATTGATGTGAACATCTATTTGTTTGGTTTTGAGGTCTACGCGAGGAAAAGCCTCTGTTACCATATCCTCTTCTAAAATGCCTAAAATTATTAGGTTGGAAGTAACGAGGACTGTCAGCTCGTCTCCAATTCTTCGAAGAAGAATCACCCTGAAATTGATTTCCATAATTTTGACCGTAACTACGGTTACTTTTCCTATCAAAATTTTGTTGGAATCTATGACTAGAGTTTTGACCATAAGGTGCTGCCGAAGCAACTGGCAGACCTTCTTTTACTTTAGCGTTACCAATGGTTACGTGAGGATGCGCAGTTATATACTGGCAACAGAAATCTTCCATTTCTTTTATTGTTTTAGGTTTACGTTCATGAAGGAAAGCAAGGAAAGACTCATTGACAGAAGACATGACTTTGTCTCTAAGTATTAAATCCATAAGTCCTTCATAAGTATGTTCTGTCTTAGACAGCTCCACCCAACGTGAAAAAGTGAGACGTATCTTTAAAACGAATTCAGAGAATTGCACTCCAGTTTCTGGCAACATATTTTTAAATTGAAGACGATAGCCGTCTTCGTCAAGTTGGTATTTCTTTAACAATATAGCCCTGACAACCTCATAGTTGTTCTTGTCAGGCTCATCTACCATGCTTAACATACTCAAAGCATCACCTCTAAGTATCTTGGACAAATGATAAACATGCAGTGATTTATCTATGTTATGTACTTTACATGAAGTTTCAAATCTGTCCAGATAGAATGTTATATCGTCGATGGAAGCATTGAATGGTGGTAGATTAAGCTTGAAAGTGCTTGCACTAGTCTTATCTGAGACCTTATTTGCATCATTAGCATTACCCATGTTCATCACCTTTAATTTCTCAACTTCCAAAGCTAAGAGTTTTTCTTCATGCTGCATTTTTGCTATTCTCTCATCAGCCTCTCTTTGTAACTTTTTTTCTTCAGCCTCAGCCTCTCTTTGTAACTTTTTTTCCTCAGCCTCAGCCTGAAGTTTCTTATTTTCAGCCTCTATTTCTAGTCTTTTATTGTCAGCTTCTTTTTAAAGTCTTTTATTCTCAGCTTCTCTTTCAAGTCTTTTATCTTCAGCCTTTGCTTCTGCTTCTCTTTTTTGTTTTTCCATTTCCATTTGGTATCTCTTTTCATCAACTTGCATCTGCAGTTTTAAATTCTCAGCTTCTGTTTTCTTTTGTTCAGTTTGCTCCTTCCTTTTCTTTTCCTCCGATTTCAATGCCTTGCATATTGAATAGTCGCAAATTCTTCTAACTTATCACCAGTCTTCCCAAGCAATTTACCCTGCTCAATAAAGTGCTCAAATGTAGACATGATGAGTAATAATATGAGTCCACAACCTGAAATAATTAATTATCTTATTTCAAATTTAATTATAACAAGTCTTAAATGAAGCACTTGCTTACTCACAACACTATATTATCATCCCAATCTCTATGGGAAACAAGTCTTATATCAAAGAACTTGTGTATAGACCTTGTTGAAATATCATCAATCAACTCTTGATCATAGGTGCACTTCCCATTTAATAGTGCACAATACTATTCATCATTTATTTATCATCAGTGTAGTAGTAGTGCATTAGCATAATCCATTATTCAATTACCATAAGTGTAACCAATGACTATGTAAACACAACTATCATGTAAACATTAACCATGTAAACACTAACAATGTAAACATTAACAATGTAAACAATGACAATGTAAACAATAACAATGTAAACAATACCAATGTAAACAATAACAAAGGTTTAGCAACAATACGAAAACATTCGCAGAAATCAACAAAAAATAAAGCGAAAAGTAAAGAAATATCACAAAAAATGTGATGATATCTGCGACAAGATAATACAAATACAAAACACAACAGTGTATAAACAAAAATGGTGTATGAAACTAAACAATAGGAAAGAGTAGGCTAGCAAATACAAACAAATCAAAACAAAACTAAAGAGTGCGAAAAATAACGAAAACAATACTAACACATGTCATTACAACTAACAAAAAAATAGCAACACAAGTCGCTTTGCACATTCCAGTATCGGAAATTTGCACACCCTATAGAAAACGCTCACGATAGACAACCTCTATGACGTGGTATGATCTAAGGGAGACACCGCCCAACCGAAACCCGCAAAAACATAAATATATAAATTTAAATATACAAATAACATATAAACATATAACATGTAAACAAAAGAATTAGAAATATAGAAGACTCAGTAGAAGTATAAGGGCACAGTTCACGAACAAACAGGCCACTTAACTTATGGATATCCAATCGTCAGCCACAGCAGAAAAAACAGATGACAGCCAGCGTCCTAAGGGATGGAAATCCAACGATGACGGTACATCTGAACTGCTCCAACTGCCACAACGATGGTACTTGAGCTTCTGATAAATAGAATGTAGTGTTGTTTTGGCACTTGACCTTCTGAATCCTATAGTAAATATGTTTGAATTCGGTACTTGGCCTTCTGAAAACGAACTCGAAACAACCGGCACTTGACCTTCAAACAACGACAGCAACTTGGCACCTTGACAGCAGCGACTGGCTTCACTTGAGTTAAAGACAGCAACAGTCTGTGATATCCGGCAATACGTAACAACGCCGGGTACTGTCAAATTTCTTGCTTCTGGCAAAAAGATGTAATTTCCACATTTACCGGGCAACGCCGAGTAGTTTCAAAATTCTTTGTTGATGTCTTGTAGTTTGTTGACTTGTAGTATTGAATGTAATGGGTAAGGGACCCCGAGTCTGCTCACCAAATCAATGTTGAGATGTGGTGGGCTTATCGAATGCCTTTGGACTTGCCACCAAATATGTTGAAGGTCCGAATGTTGTGTGATGATATAACTTCTGCTGCCAAGGGCAGGTAGTGCTGGCACTTAAAGTATGGTGTAGAATTAGGACTGGTGTACATGTGTAAAATAGTTGCACAGTCATACAGGTACAGTTCCAACAGGAACGTCACACCAAATCACGACGTATGGAGTCAATGAATGTTGTAAAATCCTTGTGACGTTTATATTATTTAATGAAGACGCCACGTTGACGAAAATGCGTAGACATAAACAAGTAGGTACATCATCGATACAATCAACAGTCATTGTTACATCACATAGTTCATACAATACTGGACGGTAGACGGCATCATAATAAGGATGAATCATATTTATGTGAATGCATCATAATCAGCCATAGACGTAGTCAGGCAGAAATAAAACTCCATCCCTTTCCGTACTAGCAGCAAAGTAACAAATAGGAGACTAAGTCCAAGTCCCTTTAGTTGACTTCAGTAAGACAGACACATCTTCTTAAGTCCTCAAAATATCCTCCAAGTTCCTTTAGTTATCCAAGATATCAAATCTGGAACAAGCAGTAGAGTTTAGCAGGCAGATAGTTCTTAGGACATGCATCCATCGATGCAGTAACAGCGAACGTGATTCGTGAGCTGACCAAAACTTCTCATAGCGTAGACCCTTCTATAATCGGGCTACAAACAAAATGTCAATCTCGAAAGATATCGATAAGTGTCAAAAAATGTCATTACCTTTACTTCAGGAAATAAACATATAACTCACAGGCTTCCAAGCACTTAGAATCACCACAGATATATCATCTCCAAAGGAACAATATGAATAGGACATTATTTCCTGAACAGTTTAAGCACAGACGCTGGCAAACCAAAATGCGTCTTGCTTATCACGAATCTATCTACACTCTGAATGTCGGGGCGGAACCCGTGCAAAAAGCGATCAAGACCAGACATGCGCAGACAAGCGCGACTCGAACGGTGTTCAGCCAACTTACGAACCAAAGAATATTCTGGAGAACAATCGTACAGATTCGAACCTAATAAGGAAATGAATCTTGAAACATTGCGATTGCCAACTGTTTCTAAGAACTGACGACCTGAGCGCTCCGTATATGGACATGACTCAAAATCGTTCGCACAAACTATCGGCAACTATCGTCACACGATTAGACAACTAGTAGAAATAAAAAAGTGACTACAATACATGAGTTATTTCCCATGCATTAGAAAATAAATACATAGTCGAAAAACGTTGCAACAATCATCGCAACAAAATGATTTGAGCTTTTACTTAGCCTCATAACAGACAGATGCGGAGGAAGACAGTGAATATAACTTGACATGTTTCAGTGTTAAGACACTGTGAAGAAAGATCGCTTGCCAAGACGACACAACCAGACCATGCCAGAGTGAAGCCTAGAATTCAGAATTCCATTTTATCAGACCAGACCTTTTACTGAAGTATTTATCAGGACTTACAAAACCGCCCAGGAAATCTATATAATTTTAAACAAGGAAAACCGCAATATCTGAGGAAGCTGAACACACGGAGTCAGAGAGGGAATTAAAGTTAAAATTAACGACCCCAAGTACTCGTGTAAAAAAGTCATCGACTGGTGCCTTAACTTCATTCATCTGAGCAAAAAGTCTGTGAGCTAGGATTGGCGTAAGTTGTCATTTTACATTCTATATTTTCATTGTCGGCGTCTGTGGCCTAATGGATATGAACGCAGTTTCATAATCCAGATATACCAGGTTCGAAACCTGCTGCAGGCGGTTTGGTAGCAGATCGCTTTGTGGTTGATTTTTAACAATGGCATAAGCGCCGTACCGTTCAGAAAGCAATGGCAAACTACTGAACGTAAAAATTGCCTAGAAAAATCACAAACAGCCAATAAAAGCTGGGGTTGATTGCCACGTCCTGTAAAGGATAAGCAACTAACTTTTTTTATATTTTCATTACTAACATATGAGCTAATATGCATATATTACCACGTGAATATTAATATGTGAAAATCGCTAGTGGATGTCCCAGTCATTTGAGGCTGGCAACCGCAGCGCACGAATGATAATTTCATGAACCACCACTGCATGGGCTGGCGATTGCTTTAATGCTAGTTTCTTAAGGAAAACTAAACGCATCTGTAGTCCCAAGTTCCATATTGATCAGAGAGGGAAAGATGAAAGAAATGATGTATATTTTAATTATAATACTGACTGTTTCAAAGCAGTGTAAATGTCGATGTTAACATATTCACTTAAAAATTAATGAAAGTTTCAAACTTTTCAAGTCAATGTAAACATAAATGAAAACATGTTCAATTAATATGTGAACCTTTTTCAATCAGTGGAAATGTAAACGTAAACATATTCTATCTGTACTATTAACCTTTTCATTTAAATGTAAACTAACTATAAAAGCTATTCAATTTAAATGTAAAGAAAGTTTTCTCTCGAGGGATTAAAGTTAATTCTCATCGAGGGTAAATTTTGAGTAAATGGGATGGTAGAATAGGAAAAGGGGGACTCATAAGTATGTGTCGCGTAAAGCAATACTCAGGATAGCGTTTCGTTTCTATTCTTTTGCCATAGTTTTTGGTGATGGTACCAGTTGAAGGGTACTATCTCTGGAACAAGAAGTGAACAGTGACCTAAGCTTTAAGACGAGGGACCAACTTTGTAGACTCTCCCTAACACTCCTGGGAACGAGCTGCACCCTACCACCTTGACCAGAGACGAGCGTGAGCAGTGTAAAAAGAACCAACACAGCGGGAGCACAAACAACCACTGGCAGCTAACTGCAATATATAAGCTGCCAAAGTGAACTTTTTTCATGGAATCTACTATTAATCAATGATGAACCCTTTCTTTTGAACTGTTCAATTGATTTCAAACTGTTAAAACTTAAGTGATTATTAAATTTTGTTATTTGTGATTTTACAAATTTAACTTCGATTTAATCATTTTAAATGTACTGCATGTTTGTCTCAGTCAATTTATTAAACTCACTCTAAACAGAGATATACCAGAATAATAAGAATTCCGCTGAGTAAATCCGAGGTGGAGACTTGAACGAGCTAAAATTAATCATTGCTTAATTCTTCACAAAAGTTTTCTCAGATTCTAGAATTAACATGCTCAGCCAATGCAGCATTGTTTTCGTTTATCTGAATTTCTTGTGAAAACTCGATCGAGATAGAAGCGTCATTCACCTTCTATTTACAAATCTGCCAAGAGTAATCTTGTGAGAAGGTAGACACCTTTGAAACCCTAATTAGATACTCTTGAGTTTTTGCCACTGTTGGACCACTACCGTAAAGCAGGGGAGGCAATACCGTCACAACTGATAAACTAAATAGATCCTGGGAATTCTATACTTTCATTGTTCAGTGATTTTGCAAGATTATATAATCTGGTCCATTTTCGTCTAGGTTTTTTTTTTTTTGTCTTTTCTCTGGCTCTTCGAGGAATTGTTTCCTTCTCTACTAGAATTTAGAATTTCTCTGTTCATCAATTCTGCTAGTTTCCTCTCTTTAGTGTGACGTGGTCACAAAGAGAACATCCTATTTCTGACACAACTCACTTTCAATTAAAAAAAAAGAGATTCAAATACGAGATCAGATGTAACAATAAGAGGCATTGTGATAGGTCACACAAAAATATGAGAATATAAAACATATTACCCACCAGGGAAACTCATGAAACTAATATCAAACGAAATAATTACACACAATTTTTTTTATTGTTTGTTTTTTAAAACAGTCATTCATAAAAATAGGGACACAAAGAGACAAATGCCAAAGGAGAAGAACTGGCCTATACGCAGTATATAACAAATTACGTAATCAACCAGATAGGAGACCTGCCTTTGACAAAACGTCTGAACATGCTCTTTTATGTGATCTCTCACACCTTTAGCCCTCAGGCCGTATCCTTTCCTCTTCATATTTGGCATGAATTATGCCTTTTCATTCGTTATTTCTACTATTTTGCTCTATGCCTGACATAGCATGGTGAATTCTCTAACACGCCACTCCCCCATGGCACTATTTACTATGGGAGTAATGCGTATCTTATTGTTTCACACTTCACTCCCAGACTGTTGTTGCACTTCACCAGGTTTAGTGACCCGGCCAGCGATAATATTTTATCGGCTAATCTGTCTGACCACCTGTGGAAATGGGGCGGTCAAACATTTGACCCTACTGGAAAGCTGTTGATCATGTTGACACAAGCCGGTTTGTGATACGATGAAAGAAATCAATTTGGTTTGACCAGACATCTGTCTAGCGGAGGTACACAGATAAAGGTGCTCCGGAAGTCTTAGGTAACGATATGACATCACTGTTGTAAGAGGCCACGCGTGTATATTAAATTTAATTTTTTCAAATACGCGTAGGATGAGTAATGATAAACTTCCCCACCCAAACAGTGCTAGATAGATTGGATTGGTTCGCCAGAATCTACTAGGATTTGATTGGAACTTTCGGCGGAAACACAGCTGGGATTTGAAACTAAGGATTGTGAGATATAATCTAACACAGCACAAAGACAGACTGCATCGCAGCGGCAACTAAACACCTCCTACAAGCCACAGGAAAGAGGATAGGACTTATCAATCCACAACTATAAGTACCAGATCGAGTATTGGGCAACTTTGGAAGTACAAGTAAACCCGCAATTTTAATACAAGACTGGAAACTTGGGAATTTTATCACAAGGAGTCATAAGAGGAATTATAGATTTCCAGACCAAGTGTTCCACCCGTCGTCAGAGGAATTATAGATTTCCGGACCAAGTGTTTCACCCTCCATAGGAGGAATTATAGATTTCCAGACCAAGTGTTTCACCCGTCATAAGAGGAATTTATCAGACTTAAGTGATTTAGGTGATGGACAGGGCTGTGGGTCCATTCTAATCTGCGCCAGGAGAAGTGTGTATTCCCAAACTTTTGAGGTAAGTGTAAAAAATTTATTTTCTGATGTAAATTTTACAGGTTTCTTGCTAAGTGATTTTATATATATATATATATATATATATATATATATATATATATATATATATATATATATATATATATTATATATATATATATATTATATATATATATATATATATATATATATATGTGAGGCTGGCAACATCAACATATGAAAATAGTATATGCATGAACCACTTACTGCAAGAGCTGGTGATTATTTCTGATTAGTCGTGCGGGAAACCCGACAGCAAAGATGAACCAAAGACTCAGACGAGTGTAAGGATGAGTAATGGGTGATGATTACATCACCTGTGACTAAAGTGTATAGAATCATGTGGTGAGATTTATATACTTTGTTTTAATTGTAATTCAGGCAGATCATTATTAACGTACCCCAGACGCAATTTCCTAGTTGACACCCAGAAAGATATTGGTAAATTTTTATCATATTCACTGAATTACATTGTGTGCTCAGAAATTTAATTCTTCTGGGAGGTTAACCTTCGTGGGTGGAGCGCATGAAAATGGGCCTGTTAGTTTGCGGAGAACAAATGTACTGAGGCATTTTTGTATTTCTAATTTGTCACAGTTCATGGTTACAAGACATCAGACTTAAGTACTGAAGTTCCTACGCTACTAGTGTGAAAGAAGGATATCACCACCAACCGCCTACAGTGGACGAGTTACGTGGAGAAGTGGACTCATCACCAAAAAGAAGTGACGGAAACCACAGCTGCAGGACGCATCTGGAGCTAAGTTTTATATAACAGGTTCAGCAAAAATACGGATATTATTATTAACGCCCTACCAATAACTCAATGAGGAAAAATTTAATATAACTTTCACCCCATTTAATACTTATTTTAACTTGTTGAACTAATTGACTATTAAATTTGTTGTATGTTATTTTACACTAAACAATAATAGTTTATTCAGTTTATATGCACGAAAGCAAACATACGAGCCAGTTTTCTTGATAAATATATAAATATATTTAAATATAGAGCCATTAATAATAAGAGGGCATTCGTTGGATTACTCCAACTGGGGGCTTGACGGGCCAGATTCATTGCATAACCACTTCACAAAAGGCGATGGACCAGATAATAAGTTAACTAAATTGCTCAGCCCTTAAGCAGCGTTTGTTCTTGACTTCTGGGAATTTCTTGTGAAGGCTCCCCTAAGGTAGAATCGCCATTCATCTTCTATCTATATCTTTGCCAAGAGTAATCTTGCGCGAAGATAGATACTGGTACCTTGGACACCTACTTTTAGATACGCTTGTGTTGTGACCATTAGTGGACCACTTCTGCAAAGCAAGGGAAGGCAATCCCGTGACACTGCCACAATATAACTCAGTAGATGAAAACAATTTCTACTTCAGACTTGGCACTTGCAACAGAAGATCTACCATACAGGTCACACAGAACAGCACAAACATGTTTGCGAGGAAGTGACAAGAACCCATTAAAATTAACAGCTTATAAAATTACACACCACCACAGCAAATAACCCCCACACGATTGAATTACCATAAAAGAAAATTACGAGAAGAGGTTCATAGAACTAATTGAGAAATATTGCCAGATCACCCTCTATCTGATGAGCTCCTGGCCCAGTTTTTATTTTAAGCATATTTTTTATGACCTTGAATTTCTTGTTTAAGTTTTATGAAAAACAAATTTAAGTGCTGACATTTGCTTTAAGATAAGGTTTATCGTAATTCTATAAAAGAAACAATACGCTTTAAGATAGTTTGAAGACGGTGACAAACTAATGAACCAAATATGAGGTAATATTTCGCATGTTCTAACACTTCTTCTTCTTCTTTGATCCTTAGCCGCCGACCCTCAAAGCAGTCAGTGGCCATCACGCCTAGTGGCGTCTTGTAGGGCAACAACAAATTGATTCCACTTTGCTCGGTCGGCGGCCATCCTTCGTACAGTGCCCCAACTCTGGTTCATTCTTTGCATCTCAGCCTCCACAGTCCTCCGCCAGGTTGTTTTTGGTCGGCCTCTCTTTCGTTTTCCTTCAGGGGTCCAAAGCATAGCTGTTCTTGTGATGGCATCGGAGTCTCTTCTGAGGACATGGCCAACCCAGCTCCAGCGTCTGCCAGCTATGATGGTGTGCATGTCCTCTTGCTTGCTCCGAGTAAGCAGATCTTGGTTGGTGATGGTATTCGGCTAAAAGATTCGGTGAATTTTTCTTAGGCATGTTGTGTGAAAAGAGGACAATTTCGAAATTTCCTTCTCTGTAACTCTCCAGCATTCTGCACCATAGAGAAGCACAGAAAGCACACAGCTCTGATATAATCTTAATTTTGTGCTTGTGCTGTATTAAGAGGACTTCCAGATGTTGTTTAGGCTAAAAAAGGCTGTTCTTGCCTTATTCATTCTGATGTTGATGTCTTTGCCTGCCCCACCGTCTGGTGTTACTATGCATCATAGGTATGTGAAGGTGTCTGTCTGTACCAGTTGCTGATTCCTTACTGATATGGGCTCAGGGTTGCTCACATTGTGCGTCATGACCTCTGACTTCTTTAAATTAATGTTCAAGCCCACCTGCTGGCTAAACTTGTTAAGTCTATCCTTTTTTTCCTGGATGTGTTGATGTGAATGTGCTAGTAGTGCAATTTCATCTGCATATTCCAGATCTTCCAATGTAGAAAATGTAGTCCATCTTATTCCTCTTGGACTGCCCTCTGTTGTCTGGCGCATCACCCAGTCTATGACTGTTAAAAATAGAGTGGTTGATAAGGGGCATCCCTGTCGTACTCCTGTCTTCACCTCAAAGGTTAGGTTGCTCTACCCAACACTACACGTAAAGTTGGCATAGAGGCTTTTTATGATTGACACTATGCAGCTTGGAATTCCATAAGCCCTCAGTATTTTCCATAAACTGTCCCTATGTATGCTGTCAAAAGCCTTTTCAAAATCAACGAAGTTAATGTACAGCTGTCTTTGCCATTCTGAGCACTGCTCTATAATGTTCCTGAGAGTGAATATATGATCTACACATCATCTGTTCTTTCTAAATCCTGCTTGTTCTTTCCTCAGTTTGTGGTCTTCTGCTTTTGAAATTTTCTGTATAATTATCCTGCCTAGTATTTTGCTGGGAACTGAGAGAAGAGTGATTCCTCTCCAATTATTGCAGTCTGCAAGATCTCCCTTCTTGGGCAACTTGACAATTATTCCTTTGTTCCACTCTGATGGTGTTGTCCCCGTTTTCCACACTTGTGCAAATAGTGGTTCTAATAGTTCTGCTGCTAGCTCAGGGTCTGTCTTAAATAGCTCTGCATTTAAGTTATCATGGCCAGGAGCTTTTCCGTTCTTTAACCCTTTGATTCCTGTGATGATTTCTTCTTTTCGTGGAATGTCTGTATTTACATCTAGATCGTTTCTAGCCTCAGGAACATTCAATTGTGTCTGTGGTGGTTCCCTGTTCAGAGTTTCTGTGAAGTGCTCTGCCCATCTTGTTTCCTGTCCCTCTGCTGTCGTGATGAGATTTCCTTGCTTATCTCTTACTAATGTAATATTGTTTGCACCTCGTTTTCCGCTGATGAATTTAGATGTTCTAACACTATATTTATCATAATTACTGAAACAATGCTTTGTATCAAAATTTTCATTGATGTAAGCTTTTAATTATGAGTACAACGTGCTTAATAAGTGTGTGTGTGTGTGAGTGTTTGTGTGACGCCATATGTAATATAATATGTCGTTTCAATCCAACCTGCAAGTCTAGAAGGAG
Organism: Oreohelix idahoensis; assembly: GCA_024509875.1. Taxonomy (NCBI): domain Eukaryota; kingdom Metazoa; phylum Mollusca; class Gastropoda; order Stylommatophora; family Oreohelicidae; genus Oreohelix; species Oreohelix idahoensis. The sequence goes on from JAMPIV010004021.1 coordinate 340,107, forward strand.
GAGCTGGAGAAGAGAGACACAGCGTTAAGGTCTTTGTCTTGTGTGGTCTGACTATACTGTATAATAGGGGAACAACAGAAGTGATTGCGTCATTAATAAGATGGACTGCCCATGGTAAATTTCCGGTGTAATGTGTTGCGGGTCGCACTAATGACCCGTCATCGAAGCATCATTTTTTGGTGATGCCTAGATGGCAGGGAAGATAGTGTGATTCGCTTGCATAGCTAGGCGGGGTTGTCGCACGGAATGTCCTGATTAAGCCGCTCACGTCTGTTGTTTTTCTGTTGTCTAGCTTTCTACTTCTTTATTTCTTACGAGCGATTGAAAACATATCTTTATGTGTGTCTAATATTTATTTATTGGAGAAAAGAGGGATGGTCATCAGCAGCTACACAACAAAGACCACGGTGACATCTTACTTACTTAGTCGTTCCCCTTCTACCGTGAGGTGTAGAGGTTTGGAAGAGAGAGCGCCAGACTATTCTATCGGCTGTCTTCCTCCTGGCCTGGTTCCATTCTAGTCCTCGGTCCTTCACCACGGTGATATCACGAGAGGAAAAAGGCATCAGATTATGCCGGGAGAAAACGTCTTGGAGCAGGTCAAGCACTTTAAATATCCTGAAGAAGTCATAGACTGGAAAGGAGGCATCAATGACGAAATGGTTACCCGAAAAGCAGCATCTGGGAGATTTTTCAAGCCATAAATCGAGGATTCCTCAGCTAGAGAGAGATTGGCAAGGAGACGAAGACAGTTGTATACCTATCCACCTATGTTCCAGTCTTGACTTATGAATGCGAGTCATGTACAATGACTACAGCCCAGAAACTCGAGCTTCAAACCTCAGAAATGAGGTATCTGTGGAAGGTGATTGAAGTAACAAGAAAAGACATGGTCTGCAACTAGACGATACATCATTGGTTCAAAACATAGCCATTATTTACCTAAGTGGAGCAGTCCCAATTTCGATAGTTTAGCAATGTCTGAAGATTGGGACAAGATCGGCTACCACGACACATTTGGGAAACCAAGAGCCAGGAATCAAGACCTCCAGGACGACCCAGAGTTCGCTAGGAGGACAACATTAAACAGTCGCTGAAGGACCAAGGACTAGATTGGAAACATGCCAGAAGGAAGACAACCGATTGGATAGTATGGCACTCTGTCTAGCAAATCTCTACACCCAAGGGTAGATGAGAAACGACTAAGTAAGTAAGTTTCTAACATCTCTTCGGCGGCCACAGCTGCTAATGTTCTTTTCCGCCCCAGTCGAATTCTTTATTTTTCATGTTGATATAGTGTGGGATTCTCACATCCTTTCTTTTAGTTCCATTATGAGTACTCATTGTAGCGGCTTCCTTGGTTTAGCATCTTAGATCGTATATGTTTCTTGCTTACACCTATTCAGTACTTGTGTAGAAGCTTAGAACATCTTCGAAAACAAACTGTTCGAAAATGTTTGTGCCTCGTGCCCATACATAATCAGTAGTCGTGGTCGTTTCCAGAAAATATTCAATTTATAATAGTAGTCAACAAACAGAATAACAATACGTGAAAAGAAATGTGCAAGTTTAATTCACGTTATGTTTTTCAAATTTGTCATGAATACATGTGCAAGATTTACGCTGTACTGTCTACTTCTCAGGGATTCCTCTGGACAGAACATGATTATTACTTCCTCAGGCATAATATGAATTTGTTTATAGGCCTGGTAGCCTCAGCATGTAAAATACATTTCTATAGAAGCCATTGCCGCAAGAACACATTATTTCTTCATTCAAGGCTTCTTACAAGGAGGCTAGATGCAGTATTGGTTCCAAGCTCCGTAGGGAGTAAAACATGGAAGTGATAAAGTCTTGGCCGCTGATATCGTGTCAAGCTATTTCAGATTTACAGCGTGCCTGTTGATACATACGTTTCTTATAATGGAATTTTTAAATCTGCACATTTTTATCTGTAAAGACATCTTCCTTTACTTTCCTTCCCTTGTCATCTACTTTCATCGTTCATCTTTTAAGTAGCTGTGACAATGCCAGAATTTATTGTATCAGCATTACATCTTTCTCTCTAACCAGACGACAGTTTGTTCTGTGTGTTCTGGTAGCCTTCTTGCTGTCGACGTGTGCAAGCCTTCAAGGTAAGCAATAGTTTTATGAACTGTTACTAAAAATCATGCTGAGCAAAGTAGTCGCCCCTTCAGTCTATGGGAATGCTCCCCTGAGGTGATAGTCCTCAGCTGCTTGTTTACCTGGTGCTACTTTCAGTGTGTTCTGTTAAATAGATGGACAAAGACAATAATAGATATAAGTTACCAAACCACAATGTTGCCAGATTGCAAACACTTTCCTGCATGTACACCCAGAAACCGAACATGCGAGTGCAAATGAGGGACACGCGGCTAAGTCATATTTGTTAATGTAATTACATTTATTTTCGTAAATGTTCTGTGTTCTCATGCAGCGGTTTTCTAACTGTTGAAGATTTTTAACTTACAACGTTCAACATGTGTGGCTTAAGGGTTTAAGAAAACTATGTTGGCCGTGTATGTTGTCCTATTCACCAACCCATAAGAAACATAGACCTCTCTACGCCATGAGACTCAGGTTGTCTCCACCTCCGATATCACTGACTATCTCCCTCTCTCTGTCTCTCAGTCGTTCGCTCTCTCGCTCTCCCCCCCTTTCTACCCCTTTGAAAAAAATTTACATGCCTTCTGTACTTTCCTTTTCAATAAAGCTGTTGCTAATATTTTATTTTAACTCTGTCAGATGCTGGGAAGGTAAATACCGTCATGCTAGCGTGCATGTATGTTGGGACAAAAGTTAATTTTAGTTCTTAGAAAAGCGAATATAGTTTATAAGTGTTTCACAGTTTCCATGTAAATGTACTTTGAATTTTACTTGAGTTTGGCTTGTTAAATTTATTTCCTGTCAATGTTGGGCACGCTGTTTTGAACAAATACATGATTTACATAACAAGATTGCAAGTTTGCAATGTAATAGGATTTCAGTGTTATGTAATATGAATAAATATTTCAGAAAAACAAACTGCTAAATTTTAAAAGTAAAAGGCTAAAATATTTGGAATAGGATGCTAAGTTACTATTTAAAAAATGAGCAAAATATAGAAAAATGCAGTAGAAAATAATAAAAAATGAAATGTTAAAATATCACTTGAATTAAAATTAAAACGGAAATAACGGTTAAAAAAGATTTAGTACAAAAGCAGAAACTGCCGTAGGGAGTGATGTGTTACAGACTTCATCATACTTGGTCTAGCTTTATGAGATGGGGTGGCCAGTTCCATTCCTAGCTACTTTTGTCTTCCATAACTCAGCAGAGTCAGGCACCCATTTATAACTGACTGGGTATGACTAAAGCTGTCATATTTTGATTCCTGTTAGTGTGTCACGAGAGGAAAGCGTAAACGGGAAAATGTCACAATAAAGGGTTTTTAAAGAGTACGCAATTCTAGATAATTAACGAGTGGAGTGGAAGTCGAAGATCATCATCATCATCCTCTTCGCGCCTTATGGAGCAAATAGCCACCACTGCATATGGCTACCTTGATAAAGCTACGGAAAGCACATGCTCTTGTAGCAGTGGTTTCTACAGCAATTTCTTTAATATGATGAATTTGCTAATCCCATGCACAGTTTTTGTTAAAAATGTAAAGACAGTCCCATAGAATATACTGCCGTAGGGGAATGAAGTATTAGAGACTTTACTACACTAGGTTCAGCATCGAGAGGTGGGATGACCAGTTCCCTTTTCCTTCCCTAATTCAAGAGCAAAGTCAGGAACCCATTTACAACTGGGTAAGCTAGAGCGTGTCAATGCGGTGAATCAAACTCGGCACCTTTACCGCGAGAAACCAGCGCTGTAACCACTCTGTCAATCGCACTCTCACAACTTTTATTACAAACAATTAATTTATGTATTATCACCAGCCCATAACACCAATTTTTAAAAAGGGTGACAATCGACAATGTGGAAACCATAGAGGCATATCCCTTCTGTCCCCGGTTAAATCTACTCTAGAATCCTAGAGCAGAGACTCCGACGCCTAGCTGAACCACAGTTAGATGAGGTCCAGTGCGGATTTCGAGCAAACCGAAGTACTCAAGACCTAATCTTCACACTCAGACAGCTGAGTGAAAAGGCCTGTCGTACGGATAGGTTTGAGAGTTATTTTTAGCCTGACTGAGTAGAATGGGTGTTGATTAGTAGGTGAGAAAGAAAGATGTGAGAAAAAGCTTTTTCACAGGTGATAGTTTCAGGAGAAGATATGTCTATGGAATGAGTAAGTTTCTCAATTCCATCGTATCTATACGACTATAATTTAGTACGAGACAATATTTCCCTCCTTATACATAAAGTTTAACTACACATACACACACGGCTATGTGACAACAAGACACACAAACGTGAAAAACTACGGTTAATTGAGTATGGGTCTGACCAACACATAAAGTTAAGTTTTCTTTGTTGTTTATTATCATTTAAACTTGACAACATCAAATATCTAAAGAAAGATAAAAAAAAAATAAAATCAGAGTTACATACATATGAAAATAACAAAATAAATGTGCCCTCCCGTTATTGAGAAAAGAACCCAAAAAGTTAATAACCCAGAGGTCAAAGGTTAGCACTATGTTACAGAATAGACAGTAAGGAAAACAAAGTTCCTAGAAAAATGCTACTCAGTAAAGTAACCAATTTTAAGCAAAATAACCAGGTTGGTACAAGTCTTGTAACCAAGAAAAATATTTACTCCCTCTGTCATACGTGGCCACTCAATCACTCCTTACCTACTCTTGGTGATTTCCTTTGGAAATACAATAATCCTGAATATATAAATATATAAATGTACAAATATATAAATGTACAAATATATAAATATATATAAATATATAAATATATAAATATATAAATATAAATATAAATAAATATAAATAAATAAATAAATAAATAAATAAATATATATAAATAAATATAAAAATAAATATAAATATAAATATAAATAAATAAATAAATAAATAAATAAATAAATAAATAAATAAATAAATAAATAAATAAATATATAAATATATATATATATATATATATATATATATATATATATATATATATATATATATATATATATATATATATATATATATATATATATATATATATATATATATATATATATATATATATATATATATATATATATATATATATATATATATATATATATATATATATATATATATATATATATATATATATATATATATATATATATATATATATATATATATATATATATATATATATATATATATATATATATATATATATATATATATATATATAGTTGGTACTGCCGTAGGGGAGTGAAATATTAGGGACTTCACTTTGCTAGGTCCAGATTCGAAATGTGAGGTGACCAGTTTCCCTTCTCGCTACCTTTGCTTTTCTTAACAGTTTACAGCTGGGTACTGGAGCGTATCGGTACCGTGTTACGAGATCGGTACCATTACCGCAAGAGGCCAGCTCTCTAACCACTTTGGCAATTGGACGGTCTAAAAAAATATTTATGATTTTTTATGATTGATGACATTGATCAAAACTGATTTATTAATCTTCGATTTAAAAAGTTCGATTAACCGATTAAGATTTTTAAATCAATCAATATGCTGTCATTTTGTGAAAGATATATATATATATATATATATATATATATATATATATATATATATATATATATATATATATATATATATATATATATATATATATATATATATATATATATATATATATATATATATATATATATATATATATATATATATATATATATATATATATATCACAAAATGACCTCGAAAAGTTTCATTTCTTGTGCCATCCCGTCATACATTTTGTGCTCTTCACGTTCTATTTTCCTACCCCGGACATTATTTGGTATTTTCGAGTCATTGTTTACTCTTCTTCCTGTAATAATTCGTCATGTCTGTTTTTCTAATAATCCCTGCTGAGAGAGTAGACAGGTGATGTAATACTGATCAACAGTCATGTTGGTAAAATTACCGTGTGCCAAACATGAGCGCGCCGGATTAACACGTAGATCGCCCTGCGAGTTGATTAACGCTGATTTGGCTATTGTGATTTCCCAATTTCTCTCGTGGACAGACACACAACCAAGCTGGTCACACGATGAATGTTTGTTTGCACAGGTACATGACAAAATTGTATCCACGTAGTGACATATTGTAGACACGCACCTGACAGACCTAATGTTGTAATAGTTTTCGGGAAGATATGATCAGTAATAAATTCAGGAAGTTGTGAATTGTAATTGTGATAATCCTAGACGGAAAATCACTCTACCCTATATGTAGAGTGACAGTTTGAATTTCACAAACGTACGAGTCACACAGAAAGTTTAATGAGGAAAATTATCAAAACATGCATGATTGAAAACAATTGGCTAGGCAATTCTGAATGTTATAAACAACACGTATGATTGAAGCCTGGTCAAATAGTAACAACCAGTTACGTGGAACGAAAGTTGCAATATAATCTGACACTTTCGGTGGTTTAGAGGACTGTAACTCACCTCATCAAGAAAATCAGCTAGCCAGAGTAAGGAATGGGATCAGAATTCCATTTATCGGACCGGACCTTCTTTGAGCATCTTGTGGACTTATATCACAGGAAATGTCTACCTACATTAACACGGAAAGCCGGAATCCTAGGAATCTGAAATACAAAGTCAGAGTGGGAGCCTAGTGTAAAGTAATACCCCAGGCAGCGTGTAAGAGGCATCTTAAACAAGTTGCCGTAACTATTTCTCTGAGCCAGGAGTCAGTATTCCTAAAGAGATTTTAAGGTGAGTTGTACATTTTAAAATTCTATATTTTGCATTTATTAACATATGAAAATTGCTAATGGATGTCCAAGTCATCTGAGGCTGGCAACCTCAGCATATAGAATGATGGTTTCATGAACCACCACTGAAAGAGCTGGTGACTGCTTTATGCGGGTTTCTCATGAAAAACCAAAAGCAGAGGTAGTCCCAAGATTCACATGGAGCAGGGAGTGGATGATGATAGAACTGATGTTCATACTTATTATAATATTCACCTTTCCAACCAGTGTAAATGTAAAGATATTCAATATAAATGTAATGAATTTATTAATATTAATATTAATGCTCTCTATTAAAGTTCTGAGGTAGATGGGATGGTGCAATTTTAAAAAAGGGTGGGGGGAGGGGAGCACATAATTGTGTGTCAAGAAACCCACTATTCAGGAGGGTATTTGTTTCTTTTCTTTCATAATACTAGTCGGTGCTATCAGATGAGGGTACTATCGATGGAATAAAGGGTGTGGTATAAGTGGACTGCTGTCATTGCTGGACAGCATCTTCAGAAGGGTCTTGAAGACGCGGGACCAGCTTAGTGATTACTCCCTGGTATTTCTTGGTACGTGTCACAATCTCCAGACTTGACCAGTGGCGTGAGTGAACCAGTCCATATCCTGCAAAGAACCAAACATCGGCTGGCGCAGAAACCAACAAACTTACTGGCAGCTAAGTACACACTTAAAAGCTGCCAAGTGAACGTTCAGACTATTCCATCAATATCGATAACATCGAGCAGTGATGATAACCCTTTTTTAAGGGAATTATTCATTGTACACTGTTAAATATAATTGATTATTAAATTTGTTATTTGTATATATACAAATTTATAGTTGAATTATCCTTTTGAGTCTACTGCACCCGTATGTCTCACTTACCTTAAATACACTTAAAACAGAGCTACTAAATTAAGATTTCACTTAATTAAATCAGTTCCGGGCTTGAACGAGCTAAATCATACAATATATCTCTTCACAAAAGTTGTCGGGCAGACAATAAGTTAACTGTGCTAAGACATATTCAGCATTGTTCTTGATTTCTTAATATCTTGTGAACACTACCTCAAGGTAGAAGCATCACCATCCTTCTATCTGCGTCTCTGCCAGGAGTAATCTTGTGCGACGCTAGACACCTTTGAAGACACACATTAGATACTCTAGGTTTGGCCATTGTTGGATCATCACTGCAATGCAAAGGGGAGTCAACCCGTGACACCATCCTGTCTTATTATCTTGTTAGCTTATGTGAATGCCGGCACTTTTTAAACTGTTTATGTGGCTTTATTTTGTGTGTGTAGTTATTTTAAATTTATGTCTAACGGCTTTCCTAGTGCACTAGTGTTATTATTTGCATTGTTCAATAGCAAAGCTGAAACATATTCACTTTCGTTTCCCATATAATATTCAAAAAAGAAAGAAATTACATTTAAAGTTTTGCGCTTGTATTTTACTTCAATTAACGTGGTTTTTTCCAGCTGACAGTGGTGTGTCATCGTCACTGAAGGTGAATAACCCGCACCTGGATGGTTTTGAAGGCATCTTCAATTTTGTTCTTCCCGAGATCTATGTGGGCTGGGTTGTCAATGCTACCTTCAGCGTGGACGTAACTAGCATAGAGGTGAGACTGTGTGTTTGCATTTGTACGCAATAGGAGTCTTTGTAGGTTAACGAACAAGAAATAAACACAAAGAAACAAAAGAAAACAACACTCGCGGTCTTATAATGAGTGTCGCGCTGTGTCATAATAATAATAGTACATTCAGTCATAACTGACTATGGAAAAGAACTTCGACAGTATTGCTCGCTAGCAGAATGTGGCCTGAATGTGCAATCTTATGTGTAGTGACTTTGCACGCACTAAGCTTTTTGATGAACTGGTATTCCTGTGGCTTGAAGTTGCGTGCTATGGACTTTCAGTGAGTGAATTACATAAACTAGATAAACTAGCTGCACGGTGCTGTCACCCCTTTTGCTTACGTACGTGAGCGGGTTGTATCCTTCATTCTACGTGAGGAAGTTGTGATGTCCTGACTGAATTCTACTATCCTAACTTCTTACCAATTAGGCGTTGGACTCACTTGTCTGGATAACCTTCCCAACGAATCCTTCTTGAAACTCAGATATAATTTATCCAGTAATAGGATTGTGAAATCTACACTAGACATGCAACTTTAGGAAATTTAACAACTCGTCACTCTTATCGTGTATAATGTGCGGAATACACATTTCATCAAATATGTATTTCAGTCTTTTTTTTAATTAATGTGTTTGCTACTTTTATTTGTAGCACGCTCCTTTCAACCATTTACCATGTACATGGATCTGTTGGTTATATCTGGACATGTTTCCTTTATTGTAATATGTTTTTGTTTGTATTTATTTTATACTATATTATCTCTAGTAGGTAATTTTCATTTTGCAGTTATAGTTCAAAATGGCTTTTTATCCAAAATATGATATTTTCTAAGCTGGTATGTTTTTAATTTTCACAGGACGATTTATTTTGTTAACCTGTATGTATCTAGGGGAGTCTTTCACCAGTGTGGACTACTGGCTCGGACCCTTATTTATTTTTATATGTTAGCTTTAGTTTTTGTAATATAGTGTTTTATTAACTTTTGCATTTCTGAAGGGGTCTTTGTGCCTATGAGATTTTCTACACTCATTTTTACCTTGTGGTTACTACAGTATGTTTTAATGTTTTGCCTCTGCTGGTCATATTTTTTTGCAGTCCACCAGAAAGTGTCTAATTGTGTTTGTTTCTTGACACTTTTCACATGTGGGTTCCTCAATCATGAAATATCCAGTTCCAAGCTTGAGCCTCAGCAATTTTTTATTAATTGGTATTTTTAGTTCATCTTGTATTTGACATTTTTTGCTTGATTTTTTTAGGATTTTATATGAGTGTCTTGCTTTTTTTTTACTTTGGTCCCATGCTGTTATCCACTCTTTAGTTATTGCTTGAGCAATTAAGCTCTTAATTTCAAACTTCCCTCAGCCTACTTCAATTTTGTTATAGCTAGTTCTTCCCCCTTTGGCTTCTTTGTCTGCAAGCTCATTTCCTGTTATCCCCACATGTGATGGTATCCATGTTAGTGTTGCACTGCATCCTATAGTGTGCAGATATGTATTAACCTGTAGTACATAATATGTGGCCAGCTACATTCATTTCTGTTTCTGATAGCTAATACTGATGAAAGGGAATCTGTGAGAATGGTTACTTTATTTGGTGAGTTTTCTGCAGCTATTGCTAAAGCTTTATTTCTGTCTTGACCATGCTTGCACGATTTATGGAAAGTTCTCCAACTCCGCCAGCAAGTCAATAATGTGCTGCATTTTGAGCAGGTGCATTGTTAGGCGTCTGTGGGAGCTTGGTGGACTTTTATACCTGTAAGGGGCGGGATTTTTCCATCCACGCAGTCGTAATGCTGTGCCAGGCGGACGGGATGGTTTCCCGATGAATTGAAGATTCTAGTGTTACTGTTGAAAGAACTCGCCTAGAATCCAGCATAATAATATCAAAAGTGGGATACCCATTTTACTTACTCAAGGCAGATAGAACATATAACTGTGTATTTTAAATTTCAACATGAACCATAATATAACCGACGGACCTAGTGTCAAGGCTGAACGGTTCTCTCCTCGTTACAATGAGAAAAGACTCCAACATTTAAAAAAAATTCTAAATGGATTATTGTTATATCTTCTCAGGTGGGGGTGGCTAAAATTATTAAGGCGAGTTATAATAACATAAATTTAATGAAAGCGAGGAGATCGAAGAACAGAACGGCTAAAAAAGGAGTGTAGATGGGAGAGATAAAAACAAAATCGACTAGAACAGGTAAAAAATGGGAAAGAATTGGACCGGCCCATAACAATGAGGAAACTTGCACCCACTTTGCGACTTTAAGTCTTCATCAAAGTACAAGGTGCATAAATAAAATCGACAAAAACTTATATATACTCACTAGTAACTCAGTGCTCTATTAAGAATTTGATTTCCCTCGATGTTTCTCATTACTAACTATTTTTAAAATCATTTCAAATCCAGAGGGAAAAGCTCAAGAACAAAGCTGAGCGAAAATGCAAGAAATACCAAATATCTGCAATCAGGTCAAAACGTCGCGGCTTGCTCAGTTCTGGTGTGTTGTTACAGCATAATAATATGCGGCTGCACACAGCTCGTGCGACAGTAACGAAAATCACCAATCTGCGTTTGGAGTGTCTTCCACATCCTGCATATTCACCGGAGCTCGCACAGAGTGATTATCATGTGTTTGGACCCCTCAAGGAGGCACTCGGTGGCAAGAAGTTGAGTGCGGACGATGAGGTGAAAGAGGCGGTGCATACGTCAGTCAGAAGAGTTTTTTCTCGCAGAATCCAGGCGTTAGTGAAGCGCTGGCCCACCTGCATTGAACGTGGTGGGGACTATCTTGAAATGTGATTAAGTGCTTTCATTCCTAAGTGTGCATGTTCTGTTAACAAAAAAAAAAAAAAATTAAGGTTACTTTTTGACTCCTCTTCGTATGTTAAGATTAACAAAGGTAAATATAGGTAAAGGGAGTCCCATATCAGATACTGCCGTAAAGGGGTGAACTGTTAGAGACTTCACCATACTAGGTCCAGCATTGAGAGGTGGGGGTGACCATTTCCCGTCCTCGCTGCATTTTCCTTCCCTAACTCAAAGTCAGGGACCCACTTACAGCTGGGTGGACAGGAGCGTGTCGGTACCGTGATTCGAACCCGATACCTTTACCGCGAGAGACCAGCCCTCTAACCACTCTATCAATCGAACGTTCATGTTAAGATTTTGCAGACTAAATAAAAGTGTGTGGTGACAATGATGATGGTATGGATGGGGATGATGAGAATGATAATAAAAATTTGGGACCTCTTGTCATATTATCTCTGCTTGTACATGACGTGATGTCGTACTTGAAATTTATATATTTTGAAGGCTCGAAATTATTGATTTCCTTTCCTCTTCCTGTGGAGAATGGGGCTTCCACAGTAGCTAGTCCCCTGGAGACCTGCATTTAAGAATTGATGTGCTCTTGTAGTGGTAGTTTATATAGCTATTTGTTTACATGATGACGTTGTCTGTCCCATGCACCACCTCATGTTAGTCGCCTCTTACGAATGGCCTTAAGGAGCAGTAACTCTATTCCTTCTTACAATGGGTTCAGACGTATAGAAGGAATCTATATATCAAGAACTAGAATAGTATCAATAAATGCATTTAAAGTGGGACAGATAATTTCATGCTTATAGAGCAACCCAGAAGTGCTAAACAGGCATTAGCTTGGAACTCATAGGGTTAACTGAACAGGAGAAATCCATTCGCGACATGATTGTGAAATTTTGAACAAAGATCTCATATCCATTGTAGTGAACAAGGGAAAGGCAAAAGACAGGAAAACATTCGATATTAGCTGTGACAGTCCAAGCACTACTAGGAGTTAAAAGAACTAAATAAGAAGCACAGAATTCATTTTCTGGAACTGCCATATGAAGTTATTGATACGTTTTAATTCAGTCCTGGTTTGAGCCCTTTCTTATGTGTTATAAATGTTTGAACTATAACGTTTGCGCAAAAGAGGCATTTATATAAAAAAAGGGGGGCGGGGATTATGGGACACAAACGAGCAAATATAAACGTTTTGAAAGAAAAAAAAAATTAGGATAATCTGTGATTCCTTGAATCCAAATCTACTAAAATCAGTTGCCTAAACACATTTTAAAAAAATGTACTTTCACCAGCATCAAAATCCAATATGACCGTTGCTTTCGTAGCTATCAAAAACCCCTTACTATTACGTTCATTTTTATGCGTAACTACAGTATAATTTTTGTGGACTAAATCTATACATTTTAAGTGATATCCTGCAAGTATTTCTGAAAATATTATTTTACTGAAACGCAAAATCCAATTTACTGAAGTGCGAGAAGAAATTATTGGCAAATTGCAATTCTTCTACATACTGTATCGTTTATAAGTTATAAGAGACATTTATTTGACCTGACTGCTCGTTAATCCAACTAGAATGTTTTTTTAATGTCGTAATATTACCTATTCTTTGATCGACAACAAGCTCTACGATGGAGTGGCTATTTCTCACTCTGCTGATGGGCGTAAATGGACTGCCGTAAATAAACAGGACAGATCTGTGTTCAAGCCAGGGAACTTGGAACTGAAGTAAGTTTCGGAAAATTCATTCGTTCATCTTTTTTTCTCCCAATTTTTTCGGGGCATGGAACCGTCACTGCGGCTGACCTCCTTATTTCAAGTAGCCTGCATCAAAGTACATGATCACACAGCAGCAGTTTCTGTTGCAGCCTGTTATTGTTAAGGTTCATATTCCCCAGTTGTTAGGGTATCATTTCATATATTAATATATTGGTGTCTAGGTTTAACACTGCTGAGAAGGTCCCTCCTTTCAGACTTTAGAAGGCATGCAGATATGCCGGTACTAATTTTTTAAAAACAGTCTTTCTTCACATACCTGATCATCGAACACTGAAGAAGATACGAAAGCCAAGTTGGACGTAAATACAACACGTATTTAATAACAGTTCACAGCTCCACGTTAATCATCCATTATATAGATAAGAGCATGGCATAGCATAGCCAGTCTTAAGCGTCGCTATCTCGTCTTGTCATGAACACGCTGTCCTCACGGTATCATGCAGACTTAAATACGAAATGTGCCAACTCACCTACATCCAAATTCAGCATACACAGCTTTTAATTATAAATATAGGTAGCTTCAACCCAACTCAGCATTGTTTGTGAGCTAAATGAAGTAGAGCTTTAAAACTCTGTAAGATTACACATTCCTGGAGCTGGACCAAATATGCGTCCCAACACTTTGAAGAACACTGACGGAATCCCACGCAGTATCGCTCACTTCTGCTAAGTGAAGCCGGCTAAGCCGTCTGCTATAAATTGTCCGAAAAGACAATGACGTACTTCCGGGAGTAACCCAGAAAACGTACTATCAACAAGCTAGTCCATAAACAAGCCTTGTCGAAGTCGAGGCGTATGTTATGATATTACTCATAACAACTACTCCCCCCGCCGTCAAATAATGAAAACGCAGTTTTCATTATTTACTGTAATGGGTAAATATCACCAATGTAATCAGATGGTAACATCAAATGTAACTGCTTGTATGACATTGCATAGAACCTATTTTTGTGCCAAAATGTAGGTAATTTAACACACAAGGTGTAGAATATAGCACATAATGCTAATACCAATGTCTACTCAAGACTCAAATCAATTTAACATCATAATGAGGTTAATATAGCAAAGTCAGTCAACATGTAACAAGTAACTAACCATACCATGCATTCCCATACTTCATTCTGTCAGAAACACATAATGTCTCGTCATGTACCCTAGTCACATCATGTCATGACAATGTAACATTAATGCTAAGCATTAATAATAATATAACTCAATAATAGATGAAGTGAGACAGTCACTTAACCACTAAGGTGAGTGACTGCTACACATTGTCACATGCATAAAGTTTTGTGTGGTTGTGAATGATATGTCAATACTGTATCAAACACATAAACCAAGCAATAAAGACATCATAAATTAGAGAATGGCGTAAACACGCATCAATGTCTCAAAGACTAGTATGACATGATTAATGTTAAAAGTCGATCTGCAATGTAATCAAATTTATCCTTTTCAATCCTGTATGGAAATATGCTAGTATTTAAGTTAATGTCATTTCACTCCGTTGCAAATAATCAAATACTGTTCTAAGTAGAATGTAGAAATCAAATCCATCATTGAATTTGTCCGTGATTATCTTCTCTACAATAATGTACAACGAAGAATCGATAAGTCATCAAACTTTGTAGTGAATTATCCAAAATAAGGTCCATTGCAAATAATTTTGTTGCTTCCCTTGAATCCTTGTATAACCTTCATTTAAAAGTTAAGTCCCTTGAAAGAATGGCAGAAAGTTATTTTAACACAAACCGTGTGTGTAACGACTCGTTTAAAAATGATTCAATTGAAACCGTTGTACATATGATATGTTTGACAGTCTGTAGCTGGTTGTTGCGTATGAACATGACTGCATGATGTCTCTATGAAGTATCATACGTCGATCGATATACTACACGCCATGTAGAGATCCAGAAATAAGCATCATAATGTTGCTTAGCGGGTTGCATTGACCTAAAATCACTGTAAAAACTGTACAATCCACTCAGTGACCCTAGATTTCGTGTTTCTTGAATCGATAAGTTCTTGAAACGGTTCTCTCAATATACATACATGCACTACATTGAAACAAGTGCATCATCTGGATTTGTTGAGTCAATAGCTGACGTGGTGTCCTTGACACATCTGGAGAGAACGTCCGCAACAACATTGAGACTTCCCTTTATAGCCTTGAAGCTGTAATCGTAAGGCTGGAGCGCCATCGAGGCTCTCGCTGCTTTTGGATTAGTAAATCGGGCTGTCTGAAGATATGCCAACGCCTTCTGATCAGTCTCCAGAGTGAAGTGGGCTCCCATCAAGTACCTCTGGAGTTTGTCGAAGACTAAACAATAGCTAAAAGCTTCTTCTCCACGATTGGATACCGTTGATCTGTAGGTGTTAATTTCCTCTTGACATATAACGTTGGGTGCATGTGACCTTCAAATTCTTGAATTAATGTTCCCCCGATCGCTGAATTACTGGTATCGACTCTGAGAATGAAAGGGTATCGAATGTCAGGTAATCTTGATATATGAGATTTCGAGAAGGCAACGTTAATCACGTTTAAGGAAACATCACAAGAATGCGACCATGTTATTTTATTTGGCGCATTTTTCTTCACCAACGTAGACAGAACTGAAGTGATATCTGAAAAATTGGGTAGAAATCGTCTATAGAAGTTTATTAAGCCCAACAAACTGCGAACTTGTTTTTTTGTTCGAGGAATATCAAGATTCAGAATTTTGGAGACAGTAGAATTTTCAGGTTTTAAGAATCCACCTCCTACTTTGTGACCGAGAAAGGTAATTTCAGCATAACCTATTCTAGTTTTGGAAGGTCTAGCAGTAATATTGTGACAGCATAAGATGTTCAACAAAGAATGAATTCCGTTGACATGATTATTCCAAGTATGATGAAACAGACAAATATCATCTATGTAGGTAATAAAATCCTCCCGATCAGAAAATAGTCTACGCATCATGCAAACAAAGGTTGCAGGAGCGTTCACAAGACCGAAAGATATGTAATTAAACTGGAACAAACCTAAAGGTGTAGCGAAAGCTGTATAAGGTTTAGATTTGTCCGATAATGGCACTTGCCAATATCCCTTTGATAGATCAAATTTAGAAAAGAATGCAGCAGTAGCTAATTTATCCAGGAGTGATTCAAACACGGACAAAGGTTTGGCGTCCTGAATCGTGATATAATTTAAACGTCTAAAATCAATACAAATTCTAATAGATTTGTCTTTTGTCCTGATCAAAACCATGGGAAAACTATATGGTGAATTAGACGGTTCAATTATGTTTAACTTAATCATTTGTTTTATCTCTTCTTGTACCTGAGATTGCAAATGAGTAGGGATAGGATACGATTTTAGTTTGATAGGTCTGAAACCGGTTAACACGATATCATTTTCAATGATATATGTATGTCCAGGAACATCCGTGAGCACATAAGAAAAAGATTGTAGTAAGTCAGAGATCGGTTCTTTCTGATCAGAAGAATGAGTAGGAGCAAGAGAAATATCTCTCCAATTTTCAGTAGCCAACAAATGGACATCAGGTAAAGATAGTATTGGTTCACCACCATCAGAAAAATCAGAAGTTTCCTGAATAACAGCTAAAGATGAACGACGATCAACAGATTCGTCAAAAGCTTCAAAGATAGGACACAGATGTAGTGGTCGAGTATGAAACTGCTGTAACATATTAATGTGAAAAATGTTTTTTTTTTCCTTTCACATCTACAACATAGTCAACATCTGACAATTTGTCTAAAATTGTATAAGGACTTTTCCACGAAACAAGTAATCTATTATCCTTGTTTGGAAGTAACACATAGGCTTCATCACCTGGCCATAATTGGCGCAGTTCCTGTTTTGATTAAAAAACAATCTAGCCTTCAATTTTGCCTTTTCCGACGACTGTAGTGCTATCTGGCATGCGTCAATAATCTTTTGTCTTAGATTTACCACATATTGGTAAGAAGTTTGAACCTCCCCATTCATGTTAGTACCAATATTATGTATAATCATCAAACATCCCTGTTAAAGTCAGTTTGTTTTTAAGCAAGGGATTTAAACATTAATATTTTTTGCATGTCAGGTCAGATTTAGTTGTTATCTCCCTTGACTTACCATTTGTTCGTTTAAGATTCTCTGTTCGAGATTTCTCTCGAACATTTGTCGAGATCTTTCCAGAAAGTTCTCGTATGAACTCAACTCACGCCTCGCGTTTATCCGCGCATGCGTGATTGTTGAGCGGGACTGAGTTACGGCAATCCCGTGGCAGTCGTCCCTGGGTTTTTGGCCGAGAAGGAGCTCCGCCATGTTTTTCTGACTGTGTGTACGGGGAAGATAGTTTTGTGTGATTAAAATGTTGGAGATTCCCCTGATATATATTTCTAAAGCCGAGGATTGATGGCTGATATTTATGTGACTTATTTCTATGTTCGGCAGTGAAGGTAAATAGAACTTTATATATTTTGAAGCCCGGCACTTATCCGGCTTATTTTGCCAGAGATTTAAATGACTTGTTTTGTCAGAGAAGTTACAGAGAACATTATATATTTTGAAGCCCGGCACTTATCCGGCTTGTTTTGCCAGAGATTTAACATGACTTGTTTGTCAGAGAAGATACGGAGAACATTATATATATTTTTGGAGCCCGGCACTTATGCTGCTTATTTGGCCCGAGTCTTACATGGCTTATTTTGTCAGAGAAGGTGGAGTGAAATTAGTGACATGCTATTAGCACTGCGATGCCTGCTATTTGCTGGAAGGATTTATGAATATATTATTAGCACTGCGATGCCTGCAGTTTGCCAGAAGGATTTATGAATATATTATTAGCACTGCGATGCCTGCAGTTTGCTGGAAGGATTTATGAATATATTATTAGCATTGCGATGCCTACAGTTTGCTTGAAGGATTTATGAATATATTATTAGCACTGCGATACCTACAGTCCGCTTGAAAGAGTTATTGATACATGGGATGTAATGAACTATTGTTGTATTCTATGATGTGCTTGAACGATGTCCTTTTGACAGTGTATTGGTGATGTCCTCGTATTGTGAAGTAATAAACTGTGAACAACTGTACCACAGTCGTTTCTACATTTTTCCTGAACATCATATGTACTTTTGGTGTATGTGTGATCATCACTTTCTACATTAGGACTACACGCATTCGCGTCCATTGAAATGTCTATACACCCACACACCATGTCGGCCACCTGTAAGCCCGACCTGCTGATTGTCTTTTATCAGCGCAACTAATATAGACACCTCTACAATCTATTTATAAACCTACTTGCTACAGTGGTTGGCCAGCTCGATGGGTCAGTTATCATGATGTTTTCAAGTTCAACAATAGTGGACATTATTTATTGAAAGTACCCAGTTTTGCCCGGAAGTTTTTTTCGACCATACAACTGTGGAATCCAGTGATTTGGCGCTATGAAGTACTGATGACATTATATCGTCTACAAGCAGTTACTGTTGCGTATCTTCTTAAAACTGCTATAACTATTTAGTTATTGCTGTTCATGTTCAGGTAACTATGCTGTAGTTACCGGATGATTCCGGGGAATGATGCTTTCACTGAACCTTAGCTGACTTCTATACTGGCCCGAATAACAGGATCACTGCACTATCTTAACTACTGCACTCTACGTACCGTATTAACGAATGAGAGCATAACACGCTCTTCCAATCTTCACCTCCTTGTCAGGATAATACAATATATATTGACAACTTGTACTGCACACATCTGCCACCGCAGACCTACGAATTTACATAGAATCTTGAGCAAGTCACAGTCGCCTCAACATGGCTACCCTCGTATAACTAGGGTATATGCGACTTGCACTGCTTCACTCACGCTTCTGACTGAGTTGCTGAAAAGCGTGCCTAACCGGATTTGTTAACCTCTTTTCAGATTCTCCGTCTCATGCACATTGCTTTTGCGCATCCCCTTTTTCTACTCTTTCTAGACTTTCCTATATTTGATTCTCACTATTCGTTCCCTTTATCTGCCACACTAGTTATGTTCTTACTTTGTATCCACAGAGTCATCTAGCAGTTTCGGAGAATAAAGTAGTGAATTTTGTCACGGGTTGCCTCCCCTTGTTCTGCTGTAGTGGTCCAACAGTGGCTAAAACCTAGAGTAACTAATGTTTGTCTTCAAAGGCGTCTACCTTCGCGCAAGATTACTTTTAGAATAGTTGTTGATAGAAGGGTAATGATGCTTCTACCTCGAGGGAATGATCACAAGATATTTCAGAAGTCAAGAACAATGCTGAATGAGTCTTAGCACGTTAACTTTATATCTGACCCGCCGCCTTTTGTGAAGATGGATATAAATGATTTGCTCGTTCAAGCCCCCAGCTGATTTAATTCAGCGCAATTCCTTTTTGATTTAATTCAGCGAAATTTTTTTTATTAGCTCGATATATATATATATATATATATATATATATATATATATATATATATATATATATATATATATACATATATATATATATATATATATATATATATATATATATATATATATATTATACATATATATATATATATCATCATCATGTGACTGTTACGGGGTTCCGTCGCTAGCTGTTATGGGTAGACTGTCCCTACTAGATACAGCCCCGTTGGACGTGAGTTATTGGGTTGCTCGTCAATAATTCTTTAGCTATTACATTCATCTCTACCATTTCGGCTTATAGTTCAGTTGCAGATTTAGAGCCGTTGTTGTGTGATTCAATTATTATCGCTTAATTCAGTGTCTTTCATTACTTCATATTAATTCCCCAGCAGTGTATTAGTTTATGATTACTCTTGTAGATAAATGTGATAGTCTGGACTGACCTTGCAAGGGTTACATCAACAGTCACAGCACATGTTTGAACTTGATTAATTCAGGCAATTAAGACAAGTTCCATTGACGACTGAATATTTTAATACATGTCCTTTTTCCCAAATAAATACAGAAAGTTATCACACAATTAATATTTGGCATTAAATATAGTTCTAGGATCTACTCAATGTTCAACCTTCAGACATTGCGCATCTGAGTAAACCGTTAGTTCTATATCGTTTGTGAGTCTGCAACCAACTCTTTTCCAATCCGTCTCTTGGAACTATTATCACTTATTAATACTCGTGATATCCTTATATAATATTCATATATTTCGTCTATGTCCAATTATTCAATACTTTGGCTTTCCTCGCCAGGCTTTAACTGCCATATATATATATATATATATATATATATATATATATATATATATATATATATATATATATATATATATATATATATATATATATATATATATATATATATATATATATATATATATATATATATATATATAACTTCACTTGCGAACGTATCCTTCGATATTCGCGATTATACTCTGGACTCTCTGATCCTATCCTTTTGACTTGATTGCTTTCCCAGCATGATCTATCCGGATTTACGCTAATTATAATTCACGATGGGTATACCATTTAATATACATAACCTTAATTAGTGGCCATGCCACACATTTGAAACACGATCCATAAGTGGCTCTGCCACACTTTTGAAACACTGCTGGACGGCACTACGGCCACACATAGACTGCGGTTACTAGGCTTCACGCGTCATACATCGATATGCGCGATTTTCCAGTACTCATTCAGCTGAAGTGGTTCGTGGTGCAACCATGCGAATGTGGCCATCATTCACATTCTTGCTAACCCCGAAACAATCCTCAACATCATCCCCTCGCTCCCAAACGTGACACTCGTGGCACGCGTGAGAGTGGTGGAGAAGATGTACACAACTATAATCTATGAATGTTATTCAAAATTCAGTATGCTATAATTAAATTAACACTCATAATTAGGAATGACAATTACAAAATCATATAAACATAGTCAACTTTGGTCACGCCGAAAAGACAAAGTCATATTCAATCCTGTGACGAAAAATTTCTAGGTAACAAGTCCGCGAGATTATTATCTGTTTCAGAAATTGGTATGATGGTAAATGCGAACTTCTGTAGTAATAGGAACCATCTGTGTATTCTCGCATTACGCATTGTTCTGGCGGTGATGAAAGTAAGTGGGCTGTGGTCTGTCTGAATATAAATCTTCTTCCCGATCAGATATTTAGATAGTTTCTCCAGACACCAGACCACAGCCAAAAGTTCGCGCTCGCCTGTTGCATATTTTTGTTCCGCAGGTGTAAGCTTGCGTGATACAAACAAGCATGGATGTAGAATTTCTTCATAGCATTGAAGCAAACATCCTGCAATTCCGCAACTAGAAGCATCTGTTTGAATCACAAGTGGTACATATAAATTTAGTAATAATAAAATAGGAGGATTCCTAAATAAATTCTTTATCCTAATCAGAGCCTCTTCACACTGCGGTGTCCATAAAATTTTTTTGGGACTACCTTTGGCCAGCAATCCGGACAAAGGAGCAGAAATCTGTAAGAAGTGTGGTATAAATTTATGGTAATAATTAGTTAACCCCAGCAAGCTTCTCACTTGCTTCTTCGATGATGGGGTAGCAATATCTAGTATGCGCTTGACTGTATTGTCATCAGGATGTAATCTGTGGTTACCTATGCGGTGACCCAGAAATGTAATCTCCTGACAACCTATCTGGACCTTAGAAGGTCTTACAGTCAAACCATGTTGTCGCAGTGCAAGAAGTAGAGAAGACAAACCAGTAATGTGGTCTTCCCATGAGTCGTGAAATAGACAGATGTCATCAATATATGTGATGACATATTTTCTATCGCACAGAAGGCGGCGCATCATGCGCACAAATGTCGCAGGCGCGTTCACAAGGCCGAAGCACATATAATTCCATTGGAACAATCCAAATGGAGTAGTAAAGGCGGTGAAAGGCTTGGCATGTTCTGTAAGAGGTATCTGCCAATATGCTTTCGACAGATCTAATTTACTAAAGTAAGTAGCTTGTGAAACTTGAGAAAGTAGGTCGTCCAACCAATGCATTGGTTCAGCGTCATTAATTGTAATACTGTTAAGACGTCTGAAATCAATACAAATACGGAGCGAACCATCCCTCTTTTTCACAATTACCATAGGAAAAGCATAAGGTGACTCTGATGGAGATATAACTCCCAATCTAATCATATCCTTTATTTCTTTTTCAACCCTATCTTTGTGATGTAGAGAAATAGGGTAAGGTCTTAATTTAATAGGATGATTGTCTGTCAGAATGATATCATGAGAAATCAGAGATGATCGACCTGGAAGGTCAGTAAGTACATCATTAAAAGAAAGAAGAATTTCTTGAACTTGACTTTGTTGTGTAGATGACAAAGTCGAAGAAATTGTGACATCCTTCCAAGATTCGGAAGATTGTAAAGATGGTAAAGAAAACTGAAGAGGAATCGAAGATGTAGTGTCTTCATCATTCACTAATGCGAAAGATGAAATATGAGCTGAAGACTCAGAAACAGAGTTAATAATGGGAATTAACTCTTGTGGCCTCTCCACTGCCAATTTCAGCATATTGACATGGAAAGTTTTAATTTGCCCTCTTATGTTTATAGCGTAATCAACATCAGTGACCCGTTTAATGATCACAAATGGATCCTGCCATGAAACCAATAGTTTATTGTCATCATGAGGAAGTAGTAACCAAACTTTTTCCTCAGGATTAAAATATCGTAACGTTCTATTTTGATTATGGAATAATCTAGATTTTAGTGTAGCGGTTTTGATGCTATCGGATGCATAGGTGCACGCATCAATGATTCTTTGTCGAAGTTCAATAACTAGCTCATAACTAGTACAAGTGGATTCATCTACTGATGATCCGACCAACAAATTCCTTAAAATCATCATTGGGTCACCCGGATTAGAGCCATAAACGAGTTAGAACGGACTAAAGCACGTACTTTCGTGGGGGGCCTCTCGATATGCAAATAAGGCTGCACAAAGGAGCCGGTCCCAGTCGCGAGGACATTCATCAGTGATCTTATGAAGAATTTGTTTGAGCGCCCCATTGTAGCGCTCACAAACCCCGTTCGTTTGTGCATGGTATGCACTGGAAAACGAATGGTGAATGGATAGCATCGACTCCACCTCCTTCATAATGTTTGAGTCGAATTGTGAACCTCTGTCCGTCAAGATTTCTTCCGGAAAACCAATACGACAAAAAATTGAAAATAATGCATCAGATAACGACGCAGTAGTAATGGTTTTCAGAGGTATGGCCTCAGGCCACCTTGTACAAAGATCTACACAGGATAAGATATATCGGAACCCATTATTCGATGGAATTGATAAAGGACCAATAACATCTATTGCTTTCTTTTTAAAAGGTCTTTCTGGTACGTCAGTGATTTGTGAGGGTGCCGTATGGAATCTGCCCTTACGTGATATGCTCTGACATGTCGTACATGACCTGCAATACAATTTTGTGTCCCTATTGACGCCCGGCCAATAAAATTGTGACGTGACTCTAAATAATGTTCTTTTAATGCCCATGTGACCTGCCATGGGAGAGTCATGCCCTGTTTGTAACACCAATGGTCTATATTCTTTTGGTACTACCACCTGGTGAATAATAGAAATACCATCATCATAGTATCTTGTTAGTATGGATTTCTTAAGTTGAAACCAGTGTTGTGCTGATTTAGTATGTTTAATTACCTTTTTCTCTGCTAGCGCAAACAAACGCTGTAAACTTGGATTATTTTTATGTTTTATTGCGAACGCCACTGGTAATTCAGCAACGACGCCCGGAGACCTAATTGTCTCTAATACAGGTGTAGTTGGGGTGGCCATATATGTAGCCATCTGTTGTGCTCTGGTGACAACAGCATTTGCCACCAGTGGGTGAGATTCAACCCATCTTGAGACCTCATCTGGAGTGCAATCTCTAACTCCAGGTATGTTACCTAATATTATCTCGGCCACGGGAGCTCTTAAGCCGCATGCATAAACAGTACCTGTGTAAAAAGGTGTGTCGATATAGACACGTGCTACTGGGAATTTCTCCACATTCCCACCAAATGTAACGCATTTCACAGTTTTACCCGTGAATGCAGAGGGCTCGATAAGCGAGTGCTGTATTCCGACAGTGGAACATCCGCTGTCTCGCAAAACTCTTACCTCTTTTCCACATAAAAATCCCTTATGGTATGTAGGACGTAAAATTCTCACAAGCAGACATAGAAGACATAGTGTGTCCGCAAAGAAGTGTCTTTTTCCTATCTGATATCAGATGTGATTGACAAATATAACAAGAGTCATCTAACATACTACATGAATTAGCATGTTTTTTCTCATCGCTATCATGACCTCTTTTGCCAGTACATGCATTAGCATGACTAAATTTGTCATTGTTCTTCGAAGAAGATCTAGATAGACCTGTTTTCTTTTTGACTGCCTTCCTCTTATCATAATAAAAATTTGTTGACTCTTCGTTATCATCATTTTTATTGTATGATGATCTGTGATCATCGTAATCTTTCTGATACCGTTTGTGATAATCATCACGACCCCTACCTTTGTGGCCTCCACGATCATGAGGTGAATAACCTCGGTAACTCCGACGGTAGAATCTTGAAGGAGAGCGATAACGAGGGAAGTTGTAAGACCCCCGATATTCTTGACGAAAATTTGTACGATATCGTCCGTCAACGCTCTTCGATCTAGGTCGGTGATCACGAGATCTATGATCGCGGAGTGCTGAGCACGCAGGCATTGGATCTCGAGGAAAAGATCTATGTACATCCTTGTTTGGATGTGCCGTGCCAAATTGTCTACCGAGTTTTTCGTATTCTTCAATCGAGTTAGGGTGTCTCTCCTGTAGCAAGGATTCTAATTCATGACTACATGAGGATAGCACTTTATCACGTAGCATGAGATCCATCAATCCTTCATATGACTTGGTAATACCTGACAAATCTATCCATCTATTGAAAAAATGTTTAGTGGAAGCAATAAATTCCCCAACGTCAGCATCCTTACTAGGCTTAGCCGTATGGAAACAATCTCGGAATCCAGATTCAGTTAACTGGAACCGTCTCAGAAGTACTTCTTTTACGACATCAAAATCGTTTCTGCTTTTCTCATCCAGATTCATGAAAATTTTGAGTGAGTCCCCGGTCAAAAAGTCAACCAAGAGACTACACCATCTTTCCTTAGGTATGTTTAAACCTGTAACCTTCATAATAAATCTGGATAAAAAGGAATCAATACAATCTTTAGACTGATCGAAATGTGGTATCTTCAATTTATGGTAAAATACATTCGAATTAGCTGAAGGCTTAGAATGATCTGATTATACCTTAGCCAATTCCAAAGCCTGTTCTTTCTCAGCATTTAGTCTTAAAGATTCAAGCTCCATAGCATTTCTATGAACCTGGTCTAATTGATGAAGTTCCATTTTCCTTAATTCCATTTTTTCCTTTTCTAATTCTCTATCTTTTTCTTGTTGAGCCATTTCTTTTTCTTTTTGAGCCATTTCGTTTTCCTTAAGTTCTTTTTGTAATTCTCTCTCTTTATCTTGTTGAGCCATTTCTTTTTCCCTAAGTTCTTTTTTTGAGGCTAATTCCAATTGTTTAAGTTCGAGTTGTTCAATTCTCTCAACCTGAGATAAGTGCTTTTCATATCTAGTCTCAGCATAAGTTTGAAGATAATCTCCTGACTTACCTAAGCTCTGTCCAATCTTGATAAAATCTTCTAACGTAGACATGGTGATACGTTTCTTAATAACTTGTGTAAGTATATTATTTGTTCGTAAATGTATTAAGAATATGTGATATCAGTAAATCCAATGTAACTATAATATTCTTTGTATGCCAGAGACAAGCACAGGTGACAATATACAATGGATGGAACAAGAAAATGAACTGCAATGAAATGATATGTTCATTTAAACGACACCATCAAACAGGTATAAAGAAACTCAGTAGGAACTAGACATATTAATAAGCGAAAATGAAATGATTAAATAACATTACGAAAATTTTACGATACAAGTCGTCTTTAAATTAACAGTGAGACAAGATATTTTAGATCACAGACGAATAAAATTGTCAACAATACGGAAACTAGGTTATGCAAATTAAAAATGACGTAGGCACGTGACGTCACAACTAGCACAAAAAATATGTTTGTATTGCGAACTGAGGCTTCAGTTAATTTATATCCTAACAAAAGAGTTAGTTCCTCAGTCAGCAAATACAATCATTTAACCCCAAAAGTCGTTATTCTTACTTGAATTTTTCCGCAAGGAAATATACTCGAGTACAGAATAAGCCCTAGCCAACCTTCCCACGTATATACATAAAACATTTAGGTTTTATACACATAATGATAATGAGTAGAACTGCTAATAAAACAGGCAAGTGACAGTGGAGAAAAATTGAAGGCCAAAGCTAGCCTACAGGACAACACACTCTAGTTTAGTGGCAGCCATCTTGCTTCACATGTGACTGGACTTAAAGGGAGTTTTTTCTCTTATTTTTATAGTTTCATGTTCTCTACTTAATTCTCATTTTTTTCCCTCTTGTCTCTTGTTTGTCTGTCCCTGACGAAGGCCTTGTGGCCGCAACGTAGGTTTTTCTTGTCTTTTCTCCTTGTAAGACGTATTACTATTTGTGTGTGTGTGTTTTTTTCCCCATTTAACTGTTTTACCCCCGTCTTACGGCAGTTCTCCTCATATACTTATATTTACATTTCACAATCTGTTCCTGGATTATACATGTGGTGCGTTTTTAATGTGCTTCAGTGTATATATATATATGCCTTTTTCTCTGTAATGATTAATTCAACTATGAATTTTGTCAGAATCGACATATATAAATTTAATTATCAATTACTTTGAAACAAATGTAAATAAAAATGAAATGTCACTTATGAGAAATTATGGTTCATCATAGATTTCGGTTTCGGAGATGAAAATATAGTCTTTTGAGATGACCTGCTAAACTTATATCTTAGCTTCCAAAATGCTGAAATGTGGTGCTGCTGGTTCCGTTACTTCGTCTCTGTGGCAAGGGCACGTCTCCAAAAGATTCTGGAGGTAACCGCTTCTGGTCAAGGCAAGGATCTTCACCACCCGTAATTGTAGGTTTCACGTGTCGATCTCAAGCTTCGAATCACAGACTATTACATCTGGTAACGTGAGTAGAACCTCAAATGGTCTCTCCAATCCGTACCATCAACTTTAGAGGGAATAAAAGAACACATTCCGCTGTTAAGTATTTGTTTTCCTGATTTAGATCAGCGCCTTTCCCTGCTGTCCGTCACCGATTTTTTAAATCAGAATTTGTACTCTCCCTGAGTGTATATCATTGTCGTATGGTGTGTATTCGGCAACTAAGACAGTAGTTTTCGCCGGGATTAGCCTATGAGATATTAGATAGAAGGTCTCCAGAAATTGGCTCGTTAATAAAGAATAGAGACCTATCCGAGATAAGGACAAGAAAAAAAGAATGCGAATGCTTTCTACTGGATAGTATTTTCTAGTGAATTATGAAAAGAGTTCTGTTTCTCCACGACCTTAGCTTCTGCCCTTAGATCCCGTAACAGAAAAAGCCTCCAACCTCATCTGCGTGTAGAAATTAACCTATATGTAAATATTTAACACCGACAGGACGAGTGATACATTAACGAACTAATTAATGATCAAACCATTATTGGGTTTATTAATTAAATATCTACACATATAGGGTTAATAGTGATTACAACGTGATGATGGTAAAAGACGACTCACACAAAAACACACAGATGAGATATTAATATTGTAGTTAATTAAATAGAAGAAAGAACTTGTGTAAAGCGAAATGATTATGATGTGATATGATACGTGTTACCAAAATCATGAGTAATCTACACAGTCCATGTGTCTCTAAATGCTTCGCCCGGGTAGGATGATTCACATGTATGCATAGAATGTCTCAAGTTGTTATAAGTTATGTCGAGTGGGGTATCTCTGAGTCGAGGACGTTCTGATGAAAACATTTGTTTTACTGAGAAAGTTGACGATGTACAGTCCTTCACTGTTTGAGAATATCTCTGTAGCGTTGACCAACAGTTAACAGTTGTCGTATGAAAAATGTCTGTTGTTTAATCTCCGTATGAAAAATGTCTGTTGTTTAATCTCCAAAGGGTACTGAACAGACTGGATATCTTCACGAAATGTTCGTGATATGTAGACTTATTAACTTGAGTATGTAATCGTGATTCATGAAATATACTTTGGAGTAAGCTGCACTTGATATCTGTATATCCACCTCAACTCGTGATTATGGAGTCTGCTTCATAGAATGCGCTTAAGAGTGTGTTGCACTTGTAATAAATAAGAGAATCAACTTTTGAGCTCTTCAGCTTGACTTCAAATGGCAAGCTTTCGATTGAGCTGAACTTGATATTTGAATAAGTAATCAACTGTGAGCTTTATATTGATTCAAGTAGTAAGCTTTCGATGGAGCTGAACTTGATTTTGCTATGAGAATCAACATGTGAGCTTTAGCTTGACTCGTGTAGTAAGCTTTCGAGTGATTTGAAATTGTGCGCACGTGATATAAGGTGACGAAAAATGCCGTGTCCACCTTCTTAATAGTGGGGGAGAAACATTCCTATTTAATTGGGGAATGAAGGATGTACTATGGCGAATTCTGCTATCCAAATGTCGGCTTTGATAGCTTCTCTCTGGTTAGGCTTCAAACACGTGTAGACTCAGACTTCTGATGGACTGAAGACACACAAAAGTCTTCTTAAGTTTTTACACTTAATATCACTGGTTGACTTTCATTTATGCTACTCTTTACTAAGGATGATTTCAATTCTATCGTAATTATGCTTGACATAAGATGATAAGTGTTAAATATATTGCGCCTGGGAGTGTGTGCACATGTAAGTCTGTAAGGATGATGTAACAATTCAGATGAAGGTTTAGAAGGAGTATCAATTACCTCCTATCATCTTAGAGGAAATATTCTGATTTAATGAATCACTTATAGGAAGGATTAATTGAAAAACTGTCTTCCGCACATGTAGCTATGATGCTAATGACGAAAGTGATCTTACTAAAACTAAGATAAAGTATTAATAGTTTTCAAAAGATACACTAACCTGTTTCCCTTTGCAAACTCCTTTAAGAACAATATACATGCCACATGAATTCAATATCCACACAGGAATAAACATGTGTTTTAGGGTTAGGCATTAGGGATTTTTCTCTACACTACAATGTTGAAAACTGGACTGATATCTAGTGAACTGTACATTATATTCCTAAAACGCCCAAATGTTCCCAAATCTTGCCTATGACATGAAATTCCGCCTCTACTCAATAGCTAAGAGGCCATTTGGTTGCTCATGGCTTGGATCTCTCTTTCCCATGTCAGTCTAAAAGTGGGTTGGGAAATTCGCGACCAACTTTTGTTTCCGGGCTTGCCTGACAAACAGGTGTTTAGATAATTATCTGGCCAATGCAAACATGTCCCCCGCCTCTAACTGTCATAGCGCTCTCTGTCTGTCTATCGCTCCGCGTGTCTGTTTTGTTCTATGCTGCTGGCGGCGCCCTTTGTTCCCTCGGTTCATTATCCCGTGCTCCATTTTCCTGTCTGGCAACAATCTTGTGCCCGTCCCGAGGCCATTGTCGCCGGGGCGTATTGTCACCGGGTTCCATTGTATTGCGTGCAACGGTGACCCTGTTTTGTATAAACAACGGCGTAGCCCTGAAAAGATGTCAACTGGCGTCTCTTAAAATAATAATATCCAAAGCTGGTATGTGTGACAATTATTTACACAGGGACTAGTTATCAAAGAATGTTTTCTTAAGTCCAAGCCGGGGTTTCACCCGATTCCTCACGAGGCAATGTGCACAATTCCGCCAACTGTAAGAGTAAATCAAAGGCGTGTAACGTTACGCTGTTGATACAAGTCACGAGTAATAAAGATTAAAGTTTAAATTCCAGTCGTGATTAAAAGATTACCTGAACCGCGATGAAATAGCAAAGTGTGGAATTAAAGAGCACAGTGTGTGAAGAAAAAATAAGAAAGATGTAGGAAAAGATTCAGCGATAAGGCTTTGGCGCCCGTTTATCACAATCATATAACTCAGAGGATGTGTTAACAAAAATCACTATTCTTTTAGTTAATATAATGAAAAAATTTAAACTTCACAGCGGCAAGTGGCTTATGCCTGAAGGAACAAATTTAAGCATACATACATATCATTACAAATGATAATATACATATGCTGTCGTCATTATCTACTTCCTGTCTCCACTTGGAGTCTGCGATTACCTCTGCTTTTGGCTCTTCCGTGAGAATTAGCATGAAGTAATCACCAGCGCTTGATGTGGTGGTTCATGAATGTATCCTTTTGACTTGCTGAGGTTGCCAGCCTCGTATAAATCTTTAACGCTCCTCGCAAATATTCATTCATAACCCTCCACTGCCAAAGTAGCATAGGCCTTCAACAAACACATGCCATGTCCCCCTGTAACGTGCCATCATCTCAAGTTCCTTCCACGTTCTCCTTATCATTTTCTCCTCTGCTTCCAGCTCTCTTCTTCATGTGTTTCTTGATCTACATCTGCCTCTCTTGCCTGGGGGTTCCAGAACAAGGACTGCTTTGTAATGTTATCAACAAGTTTCCTCAGCGTGTGTCCTATCCTTCGCCATCGTCTTCTTCTCATCTCCTGTTCCACCGGCACTAGTCCAGCTCTTGTCACCAGCCCCACACCGGCAATCCTGTCATACCATTTCAATCCTTCTATTCCACGCAAGCACTCATTTATAAAAGTCTGTAGCGTTTTGGTTGTGTTACCGGGGCCCGAAAGGGGAGCAAAGAATAGTAACACTGTTCTTTCTGCCATGCAATTCGTAGAAAGCGACTAAGGAGGGTTGGGCATTTAGGTGCATATGCTCTCAAATCAAATTCCTCTTATGACGTGTTCTGTGATAAATTTGGCCTGGGAAACTAGTAATTCCTCTTCGACGGGTGCTCTGCGATACAGTTGCTCTGGGATATCATTTCTCTTATGACTGATGATCCAATTCCTAGGTTTCCAGTCTTGTATTTATAAGGTCCTGGTCCTGAGGTTTTAAAGTCTGTGTATTTAAATATGCGGGTTTACTCTTAGGGTTTCAGAGTTGCTCAAATATTGTCGATTTGTCACTTTTGATATAAAAATTCTATGACCAATCCTTCTGTTCCTGGTTGTTGGTAGTTGCTCGAATGAAGTTGCGAAGCTGTCTGTTCTGTGTTTCTGAGTTCACTAGTTTATATCTCTCATTCTCAGTTCAAATCACAAATGGTGTTTCCGACTAATGTTCAAATTGAATTCATTGTATATTCCGTCTCTCACTTCAAACTAATCAAATCTCTCTAGCACTGTTTGGGAGGGGACGTTTTAACTCAAATTATCCCCTCGCGTGTTTTAATATTAAATTTAAAATTCCACCGTGACCTCTTTATAATAAGACGTAATATTGTTCTGGCTGCACCTATCTGCCTCCCATAATATTGTGACCATGTTTTCCTAGCGTAATGTCTTCCGTCAAGATGTCTACCCCGACTGGTTATCCAATTATCGCCTTTATCTGCGTGCCTCCGCCAGACAGATGTCTGGTCAGACAATGTTGTCTTCTTTCATCGCACGCACAATACAAGCTTGTGTCAAGACGTTCATCAGCTTTTCACTGGGGTTAAATGTTGGATCGGCGTGTTTCAAAGGGTGGTGAGACTGAGAAAATAGTTAAGATTATGACCGGTATAAATATCTCATATTATCGCATATACCTTGCGGAACGTAACCAATTCTGCGTGTAAAGCAGATACGTCTGTAGGGGAGTAGAATGTTAGAAACTTCACCCTACTAGATTCAGCATAGAGAGTAAAAGGAATGAATAAAAGGGCAAAAATTGCCAAAGAATAAGCGAATTGAATTGGAGAAAGAGAAAATGAAGAAAAAAAGTGATACTGACTGAGTGGACGTGAGACGGCACAACCGTATCGTCACAGAAGCGTGAAACGTGAACAATGACAGTAGGGAAAAAGAGAGTGCTAACAACAGAATAATGCACCTAATTCAGTACGCACAACAAATGTAGTTCAATACTGCCGGAGAGGAGAAGACAGTGCACAAATTATGTCACAAATATTCAAGTACATATCCAGTGTCGATGCTCTTGTACTCTTCGGTTTCATAAAATAATTTGGACCTGTAGTATTTGCTTGCTTGCTTGCTTTCTGTGTTTCTCTTCTTCTTTTCTATAATTTTATCACTATATACATTTATACCTCACATGACTTTAAAACGATATACGTTTTTTTTAAAATACATTATTAAAACGTGTGTTACCCATCTTTTCTCTTTCTCGTTTTTAAAATAAAATCGTTAGTGGTGTTGCTGTATATGTATGTTATATAAGGCAAAGATATGAAATTGTCTGCAAATTGGTTCACTGTTCTTTGTCTATGCCGCACATACAAATTATTTTAGTAATTTAACGAGGGAACTTTTAATACTTAGGTTCAACGCAAAGTTTACCGGTGGAGGAAGTCCAACAGGAGAAGCTGTGTTGATTAATATGGGTCATGATGACTGGAGTGTTCCAGCTGCCCCAAACAGTGAGTCCGTTGGTTATTTTAAGTAATCTGGGTATTTTTTTAAAATGTTGTGACGTAAATATAGTTGGCGAGAAAAATGTAAAGGAAGCAACTTGTAGGTTAAGGATAGGCAAAACGTTCGCCATTCGACACATGTGGTGACATGACACCAAAACTGTTGCGAATCGGATTATTAGACCTGACATGATACCTGAAACAAATTTCATGAAAAAAGGTAAGAAAAACATTTTAACGCAAAAATATATATACATTACTGATTTTTCCGTCATGCCATGACAATTCTGGGAGTTCTTCCATATCCATATTATTAAACAGGCTTTCGAAATGTGAAATCATGATACAAATAATTAAATATGTGCAGTTTATGTCATACTTCTTGCCTGATGGATGATGCACTTCTGTATGTCTGTGCTTACTATTTTTCTTTCTTTAATTCCTATTTCGTTAGTGAGTTGTATTAGATTTCATAATCAATAATAATGCTTGATAAAGTCATTAAAGAAATTTCGCAATTTTCCCCAATTAATCAAAATAAGAAACTTTTTTTACTTGATGTAGCGAATGAAACATCAAACTCGCCGCACCTGTGGCTTGACTCAAAATTATATTGCCCACCTGTTGGAGAGCATGTAAGTTCTCCGGACTTTGTGGAATGGAGTCGTGAAAGGAGTGTTCAAATACGCAGTCTTGCCACTCAGATCGTTTTGGACGTATTTAGTATTGAATGCACGTATTCGGATACTTGAAGGTCTTCGGTTGTTCTTCCAGCGTGTTATAAATTTATAAGTCATTTAAAAAAGTATAACTGTTAAGGACGAAATGTCATATGAGCAAGCTTGCGATCCTGGAGATTTAAAATAAGCAAATACCCCACTTGCAATAAATAAGCTGCAAAATTTGGAGCAGTTTTTAAAGAAACCAGGATATCCCGTGCAGCACAATCAATCTTAACTTTCTTAAAACATGCAATAAACACTATGCTGGATTTGACAAGTTATGACGTGGCATTGATTATCCAAGTATTTCTCGTTCCTCGCATCATATTTGCCCAACATCTTCAGCAATCGAGCAAGGCATGTTAGCTTTTTATCTTTAGAGTTCATGACATTTATAAACTGCGTCTTTTCAAAATTAGGACCGCCGGGTTGGAGTCTGGAGAGTTAAAAGTAAGAGAGTTAATGTCATGGTGTCCGATAATACTTGAAGGAACTCGGGTATCAGGCCAAGGTAAAAAAAAAAAAAAGAAAGACATTATTCAAGTTCACTAGCCAGTCATATTCCCTAGCCCAATGACCCATTCTGCCTTTCGACCCCTTTTTGAAAATATAGGCGTCTGTTTAAGCGAGTTGGTAGTATGATAGTACAGCGTTTGGTTACTAGGGCCCCCTCACAAACTAAACGTATGCCTCTGCTTCACCTTGAATATTGTAAGAGGGGGCTGAGTGGAGGTTGTGCTTGTTATTAGTAATCCCATTTTTTAAAACAAATCTATACAGAAACCACTACTACAATAGCACACGATGCGCTTTAACGCAGACTTCTAGCATTGGGGGATAACTAATGTGGTGGCCCCAAGCCTTTAAGGAGCCAGAAAGGAAAATTTATTCATTCATCACATTAAGACAACCATTCCAGATAAATTACGTTTATGATTTTCTCAGCTGACAACTCCAAGTACAACTACAATGACGTTCTATACAAGTCCATCCTGTTCTACGAGGCTCAGAGGTCAGGAAAACTACCAGCTAATAACCGAATACCCTGGAGAGGAGACTCAGCCCTCAACGACAAGGGAGACAAGGGAGAGGATTTGACAGGAGGGTGGTATGACGGTAAGTAGTGCTTTTCTTGCAGAAGCATATGCATGTGAAGTGACAGCGGATGCATTTAAATTCGACATGCTGTATGTTAAATTTTAAGCATGAGTTAATGATACCCTTGCTCATAACTATGGCAGTAACTGAAAATACCCACATTCATAACTAGAGCAGTAAACTGATAGTACCCATATTCGTAACTAGATCAGTAAACTGAAAGTACCCATGACCGTAACTATGGCATTAAGCTGAAGATACCCTGACTGGTGCGTATGTAAAAGCAGCGGTTAGTACCCAACTATTCCACCAGCAGATACACGTAGGTCGCTTTAATACTACTTTATTCCACTCACAGCTTTCATCGACTTGACAAAGGCGTTCGACACGGTCAGTAGAGAGGGTCTATGGAAGATCATGGCAAAATACGGCTGCCCAAAGAAATTTATCACAATAGTGCAGCAACTGCATGATGGAATGCAGGCTAGAGTTCAGGAAAACGGTGAGCTATCGGAGCTCAAATCACACACCATCAGAGATCTTCTGTTTGCTGACGATTGTGCTCTCAATGCTAGCTCAGAGGCTGATCTGCAGCATAGTGTGGATAGATTCTCCGAAGCCTGTTCCAACTTTGGGCTTACTATCAACACGGAGAAAACAGAAATCATGTACCAACCAGCTCCTGGCACAATTTATACTGAGCCAATCATCAAGGTAAATGGTGAGAAACTGAATTTTGTGAACAGATTCACACTATTCCAGAACATCGTCATTAATGATGAGGTGAACACCAGGATCTCCAAAGCCAGCAGCACATTTGGCAGACTATACACCAACGTTTGGCATCGAAGTGGTATTAGCCTACAGACAAAGCTAAAGGTGTACAGAGCTGCGGTGCTTCCAGTGCTGCTTTATGCATGTGAAACATGGACTGTATACAGGCGCCACGTAAAGAAGCTAAACCACTTTCTTACAATCTGTTTCGGGAAGGTAATGAACATCAAATGGCAAGTCAAGATGCCGGATACCGCCGTTCTTGACAGAGCTGGTATCCCTAGCATCGATACTAATCTGATGCAGTCACAGATTTGCTGGGCAGGTCATGTAGTCCGCATGCCAGACCATCGCCTGCCAAAGATACTCTTTTATGGTGAGATGCAGAAGGGTAAACGCTCCCATGGTGGCCAAAAGAAGCTCTTCAAAGACACGTTTAAGACTTCATTGAAAACCGTTGACATACACCCTGATACATGGGAAGCTAAGACCGAACTGCTTGGCGCACATCTCTTCGTAAAGATGCAGCGGCATGCGAATCATCCAGAAGAGCAGCAGCGGAACAGCTGAGACAAGCTAGAAAAAACCGTGTAATAAAACCTTCACATGAAGAAAACATTCCCTGCCCACACTGTCCGAGATCTTTCCAGGCCCGCATCGGGCTCATCAGGCACCTTAGTACCCATAGACTAACCTAACATATTCCTAATAATTGGATGAACAGAGTGGTCTTCATCACCCGTGATGGACGGACAACAACAACAACTTTATTCCATCTCCACTTTTGGCCAAAATTGACCTGAGGTCATAAATCGACATCTTATAGTTAAATCTACCATTCCACACAGTATCATTCAGTAAACATGGCGCAAAATTTCATTTTTATGTGATACATCCTTCTTTTCAAGTAGTAACCCAAAAACTTTGAACGCGTTTTTCTCAAAACATGCTGAAGTGGAGATAGAAAAAAGCAGTACTACGTCTAGTCTGCAGCACTGTTAATTATGTTAATCTCATCCGAATATAGCAAATATGGCTGATAAATTTTTTATTTGTCCCTGCATAAAGTAGTAATAATCTCACACTAATTCGCAGCCTAGCACATGCCGTACAAGGCGACTAATATGAAGTTGTGATTGAGGTAGGCAACCTCATAATGTAAAACAAACTGTCACATAAATCACCACTATAGGAGCATGTGGCTGCTTGGTGCAAGCTAAATGCCGAATTAGCTGCAATTTTGGCTCCTTGTAAAGAGCGCATATGTAAAATGATGAAATCGTACTCGATTTTTGACTAAGATTCAATTTCCAACATATCTTACAAATGTACTTGTGTAACTGAAAATAATATCCCCAAAGACATGTTGCGCGTTCACTTTGCAACATTTTTTTCACATAAATACATTATTCGTAAATCTCTCTTCATGTAACAGTATCAAACATTTACGCCTCAGAACTAAATTGCAGCTCCTCAGAATACGATGTCATATGTCAGTAGTCCAGAGGATTACTTTCACAATATAAGAAATAAGTATTCATCCAAAATAATATACTCAAGCTCACACATTAAGAATGATCAAATACGTAAGCAAATGATATTTTGTTTAATTCTACACAATGAAACATTTTACTAGGTTAAGAAACAGAAAGACTGTAATCGGTAACATTTTCAAATGTCGAAGTGCTTTGATGCGAAATACTTCAACGCATGTAAACACTGCTGAAACAGCGCAGATTACGCTGCCATGACCATATATGTCGAATGGAGGAAAATCGCAGCCCCAAAGATATTTTCTACGAACATCTGGCAGGCGACAAAAGAACAGTCGGGTGACCACACCTGAGGTTCAAAGAGAGACATGAAGGCACTGGATATATGTCCAGCATCCTGGGAGGACGAAGCCACCGATCGAACCAAGTGGAAATGCTCCCTACGGCATCGCCTCAGATTTTTGTTAAAAAAGGCTCGTACAACAAGCAGAACAAATAATACTTGTTATACAAAAACTCTCGGAGCGTGCATTTTTTAGTCTGAATATACTCCTTCTCCAAGAAACTGGAGATAATTTAATGGACCTCAACATTTTGGTTCCAACAATTCTGGAAATTATAGAAGAGATAACTAAACTACGGATTGGCAAACTTACAGTAATTTTCCTCGAAGCCAACAAAATTCATGGAATAGACATTTTGATCAAAGAGGAAATAGTTATCGCAGCAATTCTCACTGGGGTTCAAATCAGAACAATGGTCCCAATAGAGAAAACAACAATGGTCCCAATAGAGAAAATAGTCATGATCGATCACGATATGGTGGTAGATCTCCAAATGATAGCTCGCATTGCCAGGCTAACTCTGCTCAACAGGAACCTCAGGATATTGTTAATCAGGATAACAATAATAATAATGTTACTAATGCTACTGCTTGTTCTGCTTTCGATTTCAATCGTGCATCGCAGTGCCGTGAATGCACAACTTTATTTCAACCTACAGCGGTGACTACCTTGAGTTGTGGTCATCCTCTACCAATTCTTCCTGCCTTGTCTGCCCATGATGGAATAGGGTCTCTTACCCTACGCAAGGGATTTGTAAATAATATTCCCGTCTCAATTCTGTTTGATTCGGGATGCACGACTGTTGGAATTAGGCAGTCTCTAGTTCACCCATCTTGCTCCACAGGTAATGTGGTGAAATGTGTGACATTCGGAGGTACGTTTGAGACTTTTCCAACTGCAATCGTCCACATTGCCACACCATTTTTTACTGGTTATAAACACGCATGTATGCTCAGGACGCCTATCTCCGACCTTACTGTCGGACAGATTCATGGTATAAAGATATGTACTCCGGTACAAATTGCTACGTGGGAACGGCAACATCACTTTACTGATACAACATTAACAACTATGCCAAAATCTTATCACCAGGTACATTCTGCTAACGTGATACATTCTGCTAATGTGGTGCGATCTTGCAGTATTAATGATACTATTGTTCATCATACTAGTTTTGGTGCTTCTTTTAGCCCAGTTCGACATACCTTAGTACGTCGTTACTCTAACTTGGATTCTTCATTAAGTACAATTACGCAAGAAGATCCTTCTGTTTTGTCTGATACACACACTAACTTTATAGCTACGACTGAATCTACATCCAATACTGCAACCATAGCTAAAATTACTAAAAGAAATTGTGGGAAGTGGGTACGTCAATTTTCTCCATTCAGCATCTCGAATTTTCTCAGTATAAATTATGTTCATGAGATTACGCATACTTTTCGATTCCACGCTATTCTGGCGTAGCCCTGGATCTTGCTGTATGAAAAATTTTCTCGGCACGAATGCATCTGATTAGATAATCAAGTCTTGCATCGAACAATGTCTAGATTAAAAATGTTTTGAAGGACGTTGTTCTGAATGATGCATTATGACACTGTAGCTTTAACACATCTCTCAGATCATGTGATAACGTGCAATCATTTTAACCCATCTCTTAATTAGTATTTCTTGAATTTTTCTTAAATATATTTTAAAATATCCTTTTTGTGAAGAAAATTAAATGTACATTTTTAATTATCCAACAAACATCGCTGCAAAATGACTTATTTTGGCATATATAAATGCTTATAAATCTCCCTTGTGACAACTGTGTAGAAGTAACTCTATTGTTTTCTTGTATGACTGTAGTCTGATTACTGTGGTGCATTACTGTCTTTCAATCTTCCCTGTTGTATAAGTGTGCTGTTCATCTTAAGGTAGTCTACTTCTTTTGTGACTGCTCGTCCACGTCTGTGTTCTCTAACGTAAGGGAAAGAAGACCTCAAAGTAACTGATGACTTTACATTGATCCTATAATCTAAAGCTGGAGATCACGTAAAGTTCAACTTCCCAATGGCTTACAGCACCACGGCCTTGGCATGGGGTTTCTTGGAATTTCGCGACGCCTACAAGGCTGCCGGTCAGACAGACTATCTCCTGGACAGTATCAAGTGGTCTCTGGATTACCTTCTCAAATGTCACACTGGACCCGAAGAACTCTATGTTCAGGTGAATTTTTATTGTACCTTCTTTTTTAAAATTACACTTGATGTTTAGATGTCATTCACTCATTCACTCACTCGCTCGCTGACTCACTCGCTCGCTCGCTCACTCAATGACTCACTCACTCACTCCCTCACTTACTCACTCGCTCATTCACTGACTTATTCATCCACCCACTCCTGACTCATTCACTGTCTATCTATTTATGTCTCGCTTGGCTTGTTACATATTTTCAAATACTTCACTGCATATCAGTTTATTTTTCTTTCTTTGTTTGATCTTCAAGATAATTTATTTTGGTTTTTTCACCCATGAAAACCACTATAACATAAACAAGACAGCCGTATATACCACTGATTACGAACAAAACATGCTCGTAACACTGTATACTGGATATATTATAAATATACAAATTCTCCTGGTCTTTTTGGAGTTTACTGTTAAAAAAACATGATTACGCGAACTACAAGAGAGAAACCGGACTGATTCTAAAGGTGACGAACTGGAACGGACTACGGACTATGACTTGTGGATTTTGGAACACAAGAAGTATAAATGGGAAAGAAGAGGAGCTGGTGGAAGAGATGAGGAAAGCAAAATTAAAAATCCTGGCTATAACGGAAACAAAGAAAAAGGGACAAGGAGTCATGGATCTCGATGGCAACACGCTGCTCTACAGTGGTGTACCCACATCTGAAAGAGCTAAAGGGGGCCTGGGTTGTTGTTACAAGGTGGTGGTTTGCTCTGAACAATGTTCCATGTGATATGAATAAAACAATTATAAATTTCTGGCCATTGTTTTTTCATTGATATGTTAGTTTTTTCATTCAGAGATAGTGCATCGTGCCTTCGATGGAAGATTAAGCGAATGCGGGGGTGGAAGATTCCGAACAATAATTGAACCTTGGAATACGATTGATTTGATAAGTCATTTCATTGAGTCCGTACATTTAATTCACAGTTGTACACACAGGATGATCATTTCAATAGGAGTAGAGCATAAGTCCATATAAGTCATGCATAAATTAATCAATAACGTAGACTGCTGGTTATGTGTCAATGTCCGTTTAAGGATACAATGCAGTATTGTCGTCAGAACATCACAGCTATATGCACGCGCAGCTAGACATGGCTACCTGCCGACAGTGAGACTGCGAGTCTGAATATATTCATACGAATTTGACGATTATTCTTCTCCTTCTGAGAATTCTAGTTAAATACTAACCTCCATAAATTTCCCTCTCATATAGAGTTCTAGGACTGACCCTGATCCATCAAAAAATGCATATATAAATGGCTATATCATGCCATTGAATTGGAAGGTTAGAAAAACGCAGCTATTCAGCTTGGCGGTCAAGTAACAAAGGGTAGCGTTTCTTAGTTACCGACTGTGTCCTAAACAACGCTATACACGTCATGATCGATCGTGTATGGAGCGTTCAGTAATTGAAACATCTATCGCAATATATTAAATGCCTTAACCTTTTACAATTGCACGTCTGATAACCTTTAGCAGACGGCGTTAATATCATATACCGTAACAATTCCCTGTACACCCGGGAAAAAAAAATCGATAGATTTTTTTTCAAGATCTATCTGACTTAACAATTTTTCAAAAAAAAAAAAAAAAAAAAAAAAAATTTAACACAATTGTGACATATGGCCGACGATGTTCTGAGTAGAACCATGTTGCGGTCATGTCAACTAACTATTTGTCATAGTCATCTAACATTAATCACATGATATATCAATTATACATATTATTATATCAACTAAATAAAATGTCCAATGTTAA
The DNA here is from genome assembly GCA_024509875.1 of Oreohelix idahoensis. Taxonomy (NCBI): domain Eukaryota; kingdom Metazoa; phylum Mollusca; class Gastropoda; order Stylommatophora; family Oreohelicidae; genus Oreohelix; species Oreohelix idahoensis. Next base: position 381,311 of record JAMPIV010004021.1, read on the forward strand.
TAGTGAATGATAGAATTAAATTAAAGTAAGGTCTGTCGTATTAGTATGTCATATAGGAATTAATTTGACTAATTAAAATTAAATTAATGAATTAAACTAAGAGATAAATTATTAAGATTCTAATGTAACGCGATGTTATGAGAGAAGAAAAAACAAATAAGTGAGAAGAAATAGAAAGAAATTCGAATATAAGTTTAACTTAATTGTGTGTGTTAAGTGTTAGTGAATAATAACTATCTAATTTAACTAACTAAATAATGTATAGGTACATTAAAAAAAATATTAATCTAATACTTGTGTGAGATTTATTTTCTCTTTTCATAATTTCTTCTTTTTATATTTCGTTCTCTTTTTTTTTTTTGTTCTTTCATTTCATTTTTTTCTCACATTTCATTTTATTGATAATAATTCAATTAAGAAGTTAAGTTAACTAATTAATTAGTATAGGATATGATGATCCATCCGTAGTCTTGATCCTGATGAATTCTTTTAGGCAAAAATGTTCAAACGTTTACGTTGGAAAGAAATGTCATTTATCCCAGCATCCAAGAATTAAGTGCACATAGGATAATAAGTTCGACTTGTCGTCAGATATTGTTCCATGATTGTTCAACGAATATTCATATATCGTGTATGGACGTTAGACGAAGTTTCAATGTCAATATGTATACCTTGATTGTCTTTTAGTTCAATTCTGTGATGCATATAGTGTTTATAAAGTTTAAATTGAAGGCAAGGTTAGTTCCTTTATAGTTGATATGTTTTAGGAATGTTAATGTTGATTATTCGTCGTCAATAGGATTACGTGACAACGCATCCGCCACAATGTTTTCAGTGCCAGGAATATGTTCAATGGAGAATTCATATGGCTGTAGGATGATTGAATATCTGGCGAGTTTGTGGCTTTTATGATTAGCTCGACGCAGGGATGATACAGCACGTTGGTCCGTCTGTATGGTGAAGGGAGCACCAAGCAGGAATTTTTCAAGTTTAGTTATTGCCCATATCACAGATAAAAGTTCCTTGTCGACTGTTGAATACTTTGTTTCTGCAGGCTTTAGCTCTCTTGAAATATATAAGGTAGGATGTAGAATGCCATCATGGTTCTGGAGCAGGCATGCACCAATGCCGTAGTTACTAGCATCTGTTCGTAAGAAAAATCTTTTGGAAGCATCGGGAAGTCTTAAAATTGGTTCATGCGAGAACAAATTTATAATTTTGTTGAAAGTTTCATTGCATGTACCAGTCCATGTCACCTTCACCGGCATGTCTTTTTTTAACAATGAAGACAATACAGCCGTGATGGATGACAAGTTTGGTATGAATCTACTGTAATATTGAACAAGTCCTAACAAACTCCTGACCTGTTTCTTCGTCTGAGGAACTGCTATGTTTAGAATTTTGGAGACTGTACTAGGTAACGTTCGGATATATCCCGATCCAATGATATGTCCCAAAAAGGTTATCTCATTACACGCGATTTGCACCTTTGTAGGTTTAGCAGTTAGATGATAATTCCTTAGAGTGTCGAAAACATATCTAAGTCCCGAAACATGTTCCTCAAACGACGAACTAAACAAGCATATGTCGTCAATATATGTAATAACGTCTGGTCTACCTGATAAAATTTGTCGCATCAGGCGAATGAAGGTAGCTGGCGCATTAACAAGCCCAAAAGGCATCACATTCCACTGGTATAGACCTTGTGGAGTGGAAAATGCGGTGTAGTACTTAGCCTTTTCGGTCAGTGGTATCTGCCAATAACCTTTAGTTAAGTCTATCTTACTAAATATAGTTGCGTTGGATAGACGTGGCAGTAAGTCGTCGATAAGTGGATGTGGTTCGCTGTCAACTATAGTCTTAGCATTTAATTTTCTATAATCAACACATAGTCTGATGTTATTGTCCTTCTTCCGGACAATCACTAATGGAGAAGAGAATGGCGAATTACTAGTCTCAATGATTCCCAGAGACAACATCTGTTCAAGTTCCTTAGTAGTTTTAGCAAGGAAATGTAAAGGAACAGAATAGGGATGTACACGAATAGGTGTATCATCATTGAGAGTAATGTCATGACTGATAGCCGATGTGCGACCCGGGACGTCGGTCAACACATCTGGATAAGATTGTAATAGATTAGCAATCTGTAGACGCTGTTGCGGTGTAACCGTTGAAGAGATGGTTACATCCCGCCAAGATTCAGTAGGTTGAACTACTGGTACCGGTAACGGTAACTGTACCTCAGGAAAAGAAGATTCTTCTTCCTGGATGACAGATAAGTTAGAATAATAACAAGTAGATACTGTGTTGTCATCTAGTTCATGAAAAATTGACTGTAAGTGTTCAGGACGTGTATGAAATTGCTTGAGCATGTTAATATGAAATATCTTTTTGTGTCCCTTGATATCTAAGACGTAATCAACGTCGGAAATTTTATCAATGACTTTGTAAGGACCATTCCAAGATATCAATAATTTATTGTTATTGTGAGGAAGTAACACATAAGCCTCGTCGCCTGGGAATAATTGGCGTAATCGTCGAGACCTATTTTGTAGAGATCGAGCCTTAGCTTTTGCAGCCTCAGAAGAAGCTGTTGCCAACTGGCAAGACTCAATAATGTTCTTCCGAAGATTAATCACGTACTCGTAAGATGACTGAGTGTCCTGAGTCATCTCCGCGTCAATTAATAAGTCTTTTATTAGTCCCATAGGACCTCTTGGGGGAGCACCAAAAACTAATTCAAAGGGAGAGAAGCCAGTTTGTTCATGCGGTACCTCCCGATAAGCAAATAGAACAGCTGGGAGTGCTCTGTCCCAGTCATGAGGGTGCTTAGCAGTAACCTTATGTAGTAGTTGTTTAAGTGTACGGTTAAGTCTTTCAACCGCACCATTACTCATCGGATGATAAATACTACTTAAATTCCTATCAATGTTCCAAGTTTTCATGACTTCCTTCATGGTGTCAGATATAAACTGTGACCCATGGTCTGATAAAAGTTTTCTAGGAAACCCTATTCTAGAAAAGATGAGATGTAGTGCATCAGCTACATCTGTGGTAGTGGTGGTCTTTAATGGGATAGCTTCTGGCCATCGTGTGCACAAATCAATGCACGTAAGGACGAATCTATGTCCTCTGGCCGATGGTAGCAATGGACCAATAATATCTATTGCCATCTTGTCAAACGGTCTTACTGAGATATCGCAAGCCTGAATAGGCGCCGTGTGAAAAGCTCCACGTGCTTTCACTTCTTGGCATGTAGTACAGGAACGTACATACTGCGAAATATCTCTTGACACTCCTGGCCAAAAGAATGAAGACAGTACTCGAGATCGTGTTCGAGTATATCCCATATGTCCAGCACAATGTGAGTCATGTGCATGTTGAAGAATGTACCGTCTAAAAGTATACGGGACCATAACTTGTTGTTTCATTTGTGATTTGTCATTAAAACATCTAATCAATATGTCATTTTTAATAACAAAACAATGTTTGTTATTATTACCTGAGGATAGATTGTCAACTTTATCAACCAGCTTAAAAAATTTTTTTAAAGATTTATCCTCTTTTTGTTTGGTTGCAAATGTTTCCCTGTCAATAGGTGAATTGACTACAAATTCCTCTTGGTTGTCTGCATCCATTTTATTATCATCAACTTTCTCCATGAGTTGAGTCTGCGCTCTAGTCGTCACGGCGTTTCCAGTGCATAGGTTATGTTTCTCCCATTCTATAATCTCATCTGGAGTACAATCTTTACTGCCGTGTATACGACCAACCATCAGATCAGCTATAGGCTTTTTTAGCATACATACTTTTACGTTCCCTGTGAAAAAAGGTGTGTTAACATGAATAATAGCTGTGGGGTAAAACTCAATAGTTCCACCAAAAGTCATGCAACGGACATATTCCCCCGTTGCACAGCTAGGATGTACCAGCGACTGTCGTACACCAATCGTTGTGGATCCTGAATCCCTCAGCACTGAGACGACGGATCCATTAACTAATCCCCTGTTAAAAATTAGTAGGCCTGTTCCATCGTTGACTGCAAGACCTACCTCTGGTGTAATATGTCCGCAGTTAAGCACTGTTTCTTTCGCCTTCTGAAAAATAAGATTGCATTGTTGGCAACTATTTGCCACATTATAATTAATAGCAAAACATGCAGCAGAAGACTGTGTTGTATTATTGTCAAGTGGGACCTGAGCTATAGGGGTAGTATTATTTGTAACTGCCGCCCCTGTATTATGGTTGTAATGAGATGATCCCCGAGAATGAGATCGATTCCGAGTATAATTGTTAGAATTATCTCGTCGTCCTCTATAGTAACTATTATCTCGATGTCTCGAGCCATGATTATTACCATTCCAGTTACTATTATTATTGGGAGTATGTGATCGATTATAATGAGTGTTATGTTGACCATTGTGGTAGTTTGTTTGAGGTGAATAATTTCTATCTCGTGATCTACCTCTGTTGAACTCATTTTTATTGTTGAAATCATTATTATGTCCCTTCTGAAAGTTAACATTGTGATTTCTTTGGAACCTGCTTCTGTCTACACTGTGATGTCTTTGTTTGTTATTATGATTGTAGGCCATATTAGACGCCACAGGTAGAGGTTCTCTTAATGAGGAGTTAGAAATGGTTGCATTCGGATGTGCCGAACAGTAGTTTAAAGAAATTTTTTCTAACTCGTCCATAGTACCTGGTTTACGCTCCTGCAAATATGCAAAAAATGGCTGGCTAACCGAAGATAATACCTTATCCCGTAGTAGTAAATCAACTAATTTGTCGTATGATTTGTTGACTTCTGCCAGTTCAACCCATCTATTAAATGTATTGCGTATGTTCGCAATGAATCCTGCAAAATCTTTTGGAGATTCAGGTAAAATTCCCTTAAATTTCAACCTACAGTGTTCCTCGTCCAGGTGAAACCTTCGTAAAAGCAAGGACTTAATAGCACCGTAGTTATTTGCTATTGATGGGTCAGCATTTTGAGAAGCCGTCAATGGTTCTCCAACCAAGAATTCATTTAACTTGAGTACCCATGACTCTTCAGGCAAATGGTTTGTTTTGCAAGTCTGTTCAAAACGTGACAGGAACGATGAAAGGTCGTCCACGTTCAAGTTGAGAGTGGGTAATTTAAAGTTGTAGAAATGTTTAGTTTGGCTGGATGATGATCCATTTTGTGCGTTATTATTCTGGTTTGCATCAGCACTTTGTGCTTGTAATCTTGCTGTCTCCAATTTAATACGCGCCAATTCCATTTCTTGTTGTAAAATAATTTCCTCTCGTTTCAATTTATTCTCTTCTTCCTGTTGAGCAATTTCTCTTAATCTATTTTCCTTGGCAATTTGCTTCATCTCACGTTCCTCTTCCTCTTTCTTTAATGCAGCCTTTTGTTCTGCTTCTTTTCTTTCATGTTTTTCCAGTTCTGCCTCAGCAAACTGACGAAGTTCTTGAGATTTATAACCATATTCCCGACCAATTTTAACGAAATGGTCTATAGTAAGCATTTTGACTTTTATCTGTAAGTAATTATTGATAATTACTGATTAAAATAGTCAATAGTAGCTTCAGAGTAATTATTATACTTACTCAACTTAGAAATATTCAATATAAATAATCACAATAGTACTGAACTCTAATGTCTAAGTTCAACTAATAGACAATATTTTGTAACAATATTGTATCTAAATAATAACTATATCATAAATAGTTATGATATCTGTTAACTATTATGTAATTACATCACACAATTAATCTCAATATCCAATAATGTTGGGTATGATTCCTAGTAATTATATTGTTCAATGTACTAAGTCACTCTCTTAGTACCAGAAAAGTATATTAAATAATATACAATGGGTCTATTACCTCAAAGGTAGCTATAAGATTATTTTATTTTGTCAATATATATATTATATTATTATGCCCTAGGCATCTATTATAAATTGTAGTGCTACTTTCTTGGACTATCACTGCATAATTATGCAATGTCCCATATTAACCTTAAATATCAGAAAAAATTAATTAAATTAAATTACAAGTGTATTATTGCATATAATATCATATTATTAATGTAGTATTAATATATATCATGAGGACAAACAAAACAATGATGCAACTAAAGGGTACAAACAATGTTAAGACGCAAACAAGACATTTTCACAATTAAAAATGAATTTATGAACTAAATAAAACAAGCGGAAATGTCACAAGCCAAATGAAGGGTCAAGGTCTGACCCGAGGTCAACTTAATATTCAAAGTACACAAAAAAAAATGACTGCAAAAAATGATGACATCACAGGACTCATAACGGACGAAAATTTAACAATCATCAAATAAATGATAGTAAGAGGAGACTGGACGAAATAGTTAACGAACATGATACAGAACTGAATAAAATTGTTAACTGAGTACGAATAAAATACACCAGTTATCTACGGAACGGTACAGCTAACACAAATCGTCAAACGGTAGCAGATTTGGACAGACAGTCCAATGGCAAACCTCAATGGGGCTTCCAAAAGTGCAATCGTTTAACTGCCCTAAGAAACGACCGAAATCAATTCAGGCATCGTGAGAGCCACAGAATCTTATTTCGGTTCATCCTCCCTACCTCCCACGAATTAACAACACATTAAGACAACAAAAAGTACATTAAACATAGGTAAAAACATGCCGATGTAGGCAGAGGGCATGGACTTAGTAGCACTGTTTGCAATAACAACAGTTAAACACCTAGACTTATCTTTTCCGTTGCTTAGATCAGTGCTAGAGGTCGTCAACAGCTAGGCCTGTGCCTTTGACTGTCTGCTCCTGATGGGCAGGCAACGGTAGTCCATCTTGTGCATCTTGATCAATTTGAAACGAACTAGAGAGGCGTTGAAAAGATGTCTTCTTCACTGCGACAATGCAACAGTGACGTCATGTTGCTATTCATGATCACGTGCGTCACGTCAGCTTCGTAATGGTCATGTGATCGAAACTTGATCGTAAATATTTCATTCGAAAGTCATGAAAAAATTTTTGGTTTTTGGTTGTTTTTCGTCCCCACACACCGGGCACCACTGTTACAAGGTGGTGGTTTGCTCTGAACAATGTTCCATGTGATATGAATAAAACAATTATAAATTTCTGGCCATTGTTTTTTCATTGATATGTTAGTTTTTTCATTCAGAGATAGTGCATCGTGCCTTCGATGGAAGATTAAGCGAATGCGGGGGTGGAAGATTCCGAACAATAATTGAACCTTGGAATACGATTGATTTGATAAGTCATTTCATTGAGTCCGTACATTTAATTCACAGTTGTACACACAGGATGATCATTTCAATAGGAGTAGAGCATAAGTCCATATAAGTCATGCATAAATTAATCAATAACGTAGACTGCTGGTTATGTGTCAATGTCCGTTTAAGGATACAATGCAGTATTGTCGTCAGAACATCACAGCTATATGCACGCGCAGCTAGACATGGCTACCTGCCGACAGTGAGACTGCGAGTCTGAATATATTCATACGAATTTGACGATTATTCTTCTCCTTCTGAGAATTCTAGTTAAATACTAACCTCCATAAATTTCCCTCTCATATAGAGTTCTAGGACTGACCCTGGTCCATCAAAAAATGCATATATAAATGGCTATATCATGCCATTGAATTGGAAGGTTAGAAAAACGCAGCTATTCAGCTTGGCGGTCAAGTAACAAAGGGTAGCGTTTCTTAGTTACCGACTGTGTCCTAAACAACGCTATACACGTCATGATCGATCGTGTATGGAGCGTTCAGTAATTGAAACATCTATCGCAATATATTAAATGCCTTAACCTTTTACAATTGCACGTCTGATAACCTTTAGCAGACGGCGTCAATATCATATACCGTAACAGTTGTATTGTGGCCAAAAACCAAAAAGATAGTATTAAGGGATGGAACTTTGTCTCGGAGCGCATTATGGTTGTAAAACTAAAAGAAGGAGAAGCCGTAGTCAACCTGGTCATAGTGTATGGACTGAATGAGAATGAGAGAGCAGAGGTCAAGGAGGAATTCTTCGAGCTGCTTCAAAGGACAGTGGATGACTGCCTAGATGAAATTATCATGCTCGGAGATTTCAATGCCAGAGTTGGAAATGACCATGCTAGATGGGTGGAGTTATCGGAAGATATGGAGAGGATACTCTCAATGACAATGGAAAGCGATTCCTTAGATTCTGCAGGGAGCAGAATCTGATCATTACAAACACAAAGCTCCCCCATAAGCGCATAGATGCACAAACTAGATGTGAACCAACAAAGAATGAGAAGTCAGTGATCGACTATGCCATTGTAAGGAGTAGCTCATTCAGATATGTCCGGGATTCTAGAGTCTGGAGGGGGCCAGAGATTGGAAGTGATCACTACCTGCTTACAATCAAAAGAACAATTGAAAGAGTGGCTCAGCCTAGGAACTGCCCAACATCACGCAAGAAACAAAGTAAACAACGGGAGAAATGAGCATTAAGACCTACAAGCTGAGCGAGCCAGAAATTAAGACGAGATATCAGGGGCATATTGCTACAGCGGTGAGAAACACAAAACAACATCCTGATGACTTGGAAACCCTCTGGCTTAAATTCAAGGACATAATAAAGACAGTTGCTGCAGAAGCATATTTTGAAGTCCGACTTGGGAACAAGAGAGAGAGAGAGAGAGAGAGAGAGAGGACACCTTGGTGGACAGAGGAAGTCAAAGAGAAAATAAGAGAGAAGAAAATGGCATGGAAACAATACTTAGGAGCTAAAATCACAGCAGGACAAATAGAGAAATATAGAGAATATGTGATACTCAGAACAGAAGCAAAGAATAAGGTGCTAGCACCAAAACAGACGTCCTGGGAAGAATTTGGAAAAAAGCTGGAAAAGATGTGCAAAAAAAACAGAAATGTTCTATAAGACCCTAAAGAACACGAGGAAAGAAAAACAATACCCTCTCAAATTTATAAAGGACAAGCAAGGCAAATTGCTTACTGCCCCGAAGGAAGTAATGGAAAGATGGAAAGAATATTTCTCAGAACTCCGTGATAGTGAGCAAGGTCAAGCATCAGAAATGATAGCCACTAGCACAGAATAGAAAACCAATGGTGATGAAGATGACATAAAGATGGAAGAACTGAAGGCAGCACTGGAGAAAATCAAGATGGGCAAAGCAGCAGGGCATGATGGTATAACACCAGAAATGGTTAAGTACATGGGAGCATCATGCGACCTATTACTCTTAAGGGTCCTACTGGCAGCGTGGTGCAACAAGACCATACCAAAGAATTGGGAGATTGCCATTATAACACAAATTTTCATAAAGGGTGACAATCGACAATGTGGAAACCATAGAGGCATATCCCTTCTCAGTGTCCCTGGTAAAATCTATTCTAGAATCCTAAAGCAGAGACTCCGACGCCTAGCTGAGCCACAACTGGATGAGGTCCAGTGCGGATTCCGAGCAAACCGAAGTACTCAAGACCAAATCTTCACACTCAGACAGCTGAGTGAAAAGGCCCTTGAGTATACGAGTGAGATCCATCTTTGTTTCATAGATCTGTGTTTGACAGGGTCCCCTGGAGCAAACTTTGGGACTGTTTGGCAAGGAAGAACATTCCAGCACCTCTGATTCATGCTATACAGAGCTTCTACAAGTCTTGCAGAAATTATGTGAGGACAGCAAACCATAAGTCAGAAGAGTTCAGGACCACCACTGGTGTAAGACAAGGTGATATCCTGTCACCTTATCTTTTCATACTCTTTGTCGTGGTTGAGTTAGAGTGTAGAGTATTTGTCGAGTTGGACAACTGTAGTGAAATCGACAAGGGATAGTGGACTGACAGAGTTATAGATTACACTTTAGATAAGGTGTAAATAGGAGATGGACTTGAGACAACCTGGAAGAAGATTTATTCAAAGGATCTCTCTCTCCAGGCCTCAACTCACTTTTACTGTCTAAGCATCTCCTGCTCTCACTCTTTTCTCTTATCAAACATAGAGATTCTAGTAAAGAGCTAAAAATACAAATATGGATGGAAAGGTCGTGAACAGCGTATTAATAAAGGTGTAAACTTTATTAAAGAAGAAAAGCATGAAAATAATGCATATCATCACAACAACATAAAATTACAGCAATAATCATCAATGATCAAAATATGAAAAATACACCAACAACCACATACACAGATCACCATTCATAAAACCTGTAGAACACAGAGAGATGAAATAACTGAGTGTCAGCCCGTCCGTTTTCGGGACCATATGAAATAGCTCCAGTAAGTGGTTTTTCGTATATATCCTCCATCGGTGATGGAATTAACCTGAATAAAATCACTGTATAGGCGCTATCATTGGTGATTCCTCCCTACTGGCGCGAGGTGGGCTGGAAGACTCTATTTACCTTCTGTTTACCAAAATGAATAAACTGCGTGGCAGTCCGTCCGTTTTCGGGGACCAGATGAAATAGTCCGGACAGTGTGTTACTTGTAGATCCTTCGTGAGGGACTATGCCTACAAAACTGTCATTGTTGGTACTATCATTGGTGACTCCCCCCTACTGGCGCGAGGTGGGCTGGGGGACGCTGTTTATCTCCTGCAGACCAACTGAATGAACTTAGCGACAGCCTGTCCGCTTTCGGGGACCAAGGGGAATAGCTCCAGTAAGTGGTTTTTTCGTATATATCCGCCATCGGTGATGGAATTAACCTGAATAAAATCACTGTATAGGCGCTATCGTTGGTGACCGCTACTCGCGAGAGGGGGGCTGGAACTCTGTCCATAGATGGCTGCTCATACGTGCGAGGTTTTAAGTATCCAGAAAATACACCAGAAGAAGTCACTTGAGGACAAAGAGACCCAGGCGCGCTTATCCGGCGCAAGGCTCCGCTTGGCTGTAAATCCTGTTTAAACTGGTTTGGCTGTGGTTTGCTGAGTGCCCCGTTTAGGCACAAAAAGGCGGGTGATATGGAATTCTGCTATAGGCATGCTGGGCGGGTTTGATATTCTGGAAGCCGCGATGCTCTGGCTGGTAATCCAATAGGCGAGTAGAGAGCTACTACTGCATTTGGCGATTCCAGATTTTGCGTTGGCTCCGTTGCACTGCGTGAGCTTAACTTGGCGTTGACAAAAAGGGGTTTTGATTCAGGAACGGGGTTGACGATTCGTTGCTAGATGTATACAGAAACCCTCTAGATCGAAGAGTATATGACTTTCTTCGCCTGACTGAAGTCTGCTCTAGCGATTCGGTCTTCCTGAAACTGAGACCCAAAAGGAGACACCCTTTTACTTCAAGCAAATAATAAATCACACTAACTTTATACAGAAAGTTTCGCTCCACTATGGGATTAAATTTATTGTAGTTATTGCTATGATAGTTTAGGGCTGTCTTTAACCATGTCTCCTGTTCCTTAAAAATATCAATTATCAACACGCGCCCGCATAGGCTTAATATCTTTTGCACCCCTAGGTACCTGTCAGTAACTGTTCTGACAGCAACAATCTACTCCTCTTCTCCAATCTCAACATACAGCTGAATGGATATGCTTATTCATCTTACAACATTATGTGAATTTACATAAACAGATTACAGCATTTGAAATTATACAGATAAATCATATGTCCCTTTTGGGAAAAAATATTAATATCCACAAATGAGTACAAAGAAAATGCAATGTTCTTGCTATAAAAATACAGTTGTGGCTGCACATAAGATATAATTATATCTATGCCTGGTGACTGCTTTCTGTGAAAGTTATAGACTAGTGTCTAGCCACACAAGTAAGCATAAAATGATTCTCCCCTGCCACTGGAAATATCTATCAAAAAGGAATAAGTGACTATCTCCTATAATCCAGAGTTATTACCTGCATCTCACTATTCAGTTTTAAAGTGAACAATCCACACCTGACATTATCTTACAGAAATGACAGGTAATTTTGCTGACTCTTAACCCAATGGTAAGCATTCGTGGACTGATTCTACGCCTAATATCTGTTATTGTAAGTTTAACATTTAACCCATGATAAACCGTAACAGTTTAAGCACCACTTAATAGGCCGTAGACAGCGCTACCTTATCACTGAATAAATTACTAGGAGAAGTCCTCAGAAATAAATTCACTTTCCTAACAGATATATATAAAAGCTAACATGAATCTCATATTATAATTATAAGATATGTCAACTCACCCCGAAAAATGACTAGAACATAGGCAAACACATTCTAGTACTGTGTTAAAGTTTGCCTTATCTCATGATGGTCATCTACGGGCCAGGAAAATTTACGAATGTCTTTGTCTATTAAAACCAGTCTACTCTTATAGATCACAAGGGACGCTCCCCCCGGACACCTGGCGTGCGTATTTCTACAGAAGTTCGGCGAAAGACGTAATCTAGAGTAAGACAAAAGAAATCATGCGAAAGTTCCCCAGGTAGAGAAATGCATAACATTATGCTCTATCTTGTCTAAGGGGCGAAAACCCAAAGATTGACCGCGATTGTTATCTTCCCCTGAAACAGATCACACTCGTTACCCAGGCCTCAAAGGGTACCAGCCGCTCGTCATCAAACGTTTTAAAGCGACCAGAGAAATTCCCCTGTTGGGACCACAGAGGGTACCCGGCGCTAACGAACCGTTTCTTTCACAGAAACCGTCTTTGGCTCGTTCTAACACTTAAAGCGGACCCGAGAAATGTTTCTCTGGTCGAACAGGTGCGTTTAGATAACATTACGTCTAGCGTTAGCTGACCGCAGCTGGCCAGCGTAAACAACCTCGGGTGGGGTTGAGAAGGTGAAAAAATGTAGGTAGAATATGAAAGAAACGAAAATACAAAATGTCTCGGAAAACAGAACATTTAAGGGAGTAATCAAATTATGGACAAGATGGTAAAATAAATTATCTTTCACGTGACAAGTGCCCCCCCTTTTAAAGTTCGAGGAATACGGACAAAAATGACAGTAATTTATCTTTTCCATCGATGTCCGTTACATGTCGTAAGAACCTTCTATAATCATAACCAAAATCGTATCCAATTTCTGTCAGTACTGTATGATTAGCTCCGAGTTCATTTCTTTTCTTCCCTCTGTCTAATAGACGTTCAGCGAATGGGATTTTGCGAGGCCAGTCGGCACTGACGCCTTCCGTTTCCGTGTGAACCTGACCTTGCTTCCGCAATTCGCTGTGCCTGTTTATGGTCCGGAAAATTATCCGCACCTGTTGTGGTTTTCGGCCCCGCCTGAACTCACTGGCCACTGCGTAGATAATCCGCCTGTTATGTGCAGTGTAATCATTGTTGGGCTCAGGCTGCTTATGTATATATTTACCTGTCACGGGCGTGGCCTTGAATAACCCTCTATAGCTGCAGTGTATAGGGATTTTTCGCGCGCGTGTAACCCTAGTTGGCAAATAAAGCCGTTCGTTGGCCGAAGAAATGCTAGCATTTTTCTTCTGCCTCTCCACACCTACTCCCCTGTTTCGGTGGGAGCATTGATCAATCTTCAGACCTGTGCCGTCTAAAGGTGGGTCTGGAGCTTTCCTTGCCTTGCCAGTCACAACTCTGGCTTGGTCAACGGAAATGATCAAGTTGCTCTGTAATGGCCTGGCGGAGGCGACTACTTTGCTGTCCATCAGTGGGGTTGAGACCACTGGAATAATGCGATTTGAATGAGAGAACTCAGCTGCCTGAAGCAGAGAGTAATCGATCGCATTCTGGGGTTCTACTAAATCATAACAGATCTCCGTAGCTTCTATCCGTGAAGACAGATAGGTAATATCTGCGAGTTGCAGAGTTTGTTGAGTCGCTTTTCCATTACTAGCATGACGTGAGCCAAGGCTCTCAACAATGGCTCCTTGTACAGTAGTAAGGCAGCTTTTCTCACTGTCTTCTGCCCTGAGAAGTGTGAGAGACTCAAATGGAATACCAGGGATCCCTTCGCCTGGAACCCTGTGTCCACCATAAACGTCAACTTTGCCCTCCCCTGAGGAAGTTACTGGCGTCAGTTGAACTTTGTCCTGCAATGCGAGATCCACTTCCTGGATTACAGGCTCCGCAGTCTGCATGCAAAGGACTGGACGGTTTGAGATCCCGTTAGATCGCGAAGTGCCCGAGAAAAAACTCTCGGTGTGTTTTTCCAAAGTTCCTTGGAACGGTTTGGAAAGTTTAACCCTTTTAGCAGGCGACTTATTCTTGCACCTTTTAAGCTCAGGGTGATAAGAGGAGCGGCGCCTCCATTCTACGATCGTTGAGTTGGAGGGATGCGCCTCTGCATATGGTTTTTCGCTGTCCGGCCGGGAATCTTGCGAAATATAACGTGATAGGGTGTGGCTCCCTTTTCTCGACGTCACGTGTCGGTTAGGTGCTGCTCGGTCTGGAGCGTGAGAGGCTCGGGGTTCGCCGCTTGCCAGATGGGAACAATCCGTATTACAATGCTTGTTAGCACCTGTCTCACCTTTGTGCAGTTTCCATGCCTGGGAACGTTGCGTAATTTTTCCCGTGGCTTTAGGTCTGCTGTCCCGACGTAAATTCTTTCCTTGTTTGGGCTTCGGATCCAAGTCCAAAGGAAAGTCAATTTTCTGGAGTTGGGGTTCGGTTTTAGCAGGCAAGTTTTCTTTCATGGGCGCAAGGTTTGCAGGGGCGTTGACCGTTAAGGGCACAGTAGAAGGGGAATTAGAGTGACTACATTTAGTATCTGTTTCCATCCTCCGAATTTGGCTATCCAGTTCATTCATTCTGATTTGGTGTAGCCTGCTCCTTTCTTGGCTTTCTCTGTCCCTTTCTTGGCGCTCTATTTCCCATTGCTTGTCCCGTTCTTGTTGCTCCATTTCCAATTTCTTGTCCCGTTCTTGTCTTTGCTTTTCCCTTTGCTTCTCATCTTCTATCACTTCTTCTACATACTGTCGGGTGAATGCTTCACTCTCCCCAGTTTGTTTACAGGACCATGCCAAGATTAAACGGCTGTCAAACCAATTGTCTACCTCGTATTGATCCTGCAGGCTTACTGCAAATTCTAGAAAGGGCTGGATTTCGCTATCCTGGTACTCCATGTACTTAGCTACCTCGAAGGCAATCCTATGCACTTTATCTAGATCGGCCATTATATCAGGGTGAGCAAACACTATAGAAGAATAGAACCTAGAGATCTTAGTTACCTAGTCCACTAGGTGCTGATTAACTTAATAGTCAATAAATTCTAGGCTAGCCTGGGAACTTTAAAAACAAGAAAGTTTGTAGCTACTCTGATCGACAAGCACAGACCCCAAAAAAGTCCCAAAAATGTAAGTGATGTAAAACTTATTACTATCACTTCACCCCAGTTCTGTCAGTACTAAGCTATTGAGAGGATTGGTTACTATCATCCGAATGAACACCCTCCCTTGGTACAAATGCAAGCTAGTAACTGACTATCTGTAGCTTCTTATCTCAGATTAAAGAGCTACTCCTGAAAAAATATTAACCCTTAAAAAAAAATTTTCTGACTTTTACAACGATAGTCGTCAGATTTGTCAACCAAAAACTCAGCAGTGATACCATCAACCTTTACCAGCTGTCTCATGTGTAGCATGAACAATAAATGTAACTTAATATTTATGATTGCTGTGGAGAAAAAACGCTGTTCCGACTTCCACCCAAAAGAAATAGTACGATATGTCTAGGGGAAAGAAATTCCTATAATCTGCCGAACACTAAACTCTAAGAATCAAGATAGAATCTTGCGAGAGATTCCTACCAGACTGCAACCTCATCTGTTGCGATTGCTGCAGATTTAGTTCAAATTCCGCGGCGAGACCCCATTTGTTGTGGTTGATGGGCTCTAGAATCCCGGACGGGCTCCCATTTGTCGTGGTTGAGTTAGAGTGTAGAGTATTTGTCGAGTTGGACAACTGTAGTGAAATCGACAAGGGATAGTGGACTGATAGAGTTATAGATTACACTTTAGATAAGGTGTAAATAGGAGATGGACTTGAGACAACCTGGAAGAAGATTTATTCAAAGGATCTCTCTCTCCAGGCCTCAACTCACTTTTACTGTCTAAGCATCTCCTGCTCTCACTCTTTTCTTTTATCAAACATAGAGATTCTAGTAAAGAGCTAAAAATACAAATATGGATGGAAAGGTCGTGAACAGCGTATTAATAAAGGTGTAAACTTTATTAAAGAAGAAAAGCATGAAAATAATGCATATCATCACAACAACATAAAATTACAGCAATAATCATCAATGATCAAAATATGAAAAATACACCAACAACCACATACACAGATCACCATTCATAAAACCTGTAGAACACAGAGAGATGAAATAACTGAGTGTCAGCCCGTCCGTTTTCGGGACCATATGAAATAGCTCCAGTAAGTGGTTTTTTCGTATATATCCTCTATCGGTGATGGAATTAACCTGAATAAAATCACTGTATAGGCGCTATCATTGGTGATTCCTCCCTACTGGCGCGAGGTGGGCTGGAAGACTCTATTTACCTTCTGTTTACCAAAATGAATAAACTGCGTGGCAGACCGTCCGTTTTCGGGGACCAGATGAAATAGTCCGGACAGTGTGTTACTTGTAGATCCTTCGTGAGGGACTATGCCTACAAAACTGTCCTTGTTGGTACTATCATTGGTGACTCCCCCCTACTGGCGCGAGGTGGGCTGGGGGACGCTGTTTATCTCCTGCAGACCAACTGAATGAACTTAGCGACAGCCTGTCCGCTTTCGGGGACCAAGGGGAATAGCTCCAGTAAGTGGTTTTTTCGTATATATCCGCCATCGGTGATGGAATTAACCTGAATAAAATCACTGTATAGGCGCTATCGTTGGTGACCGCTACTCGCGAGAGGGGGCTGGAACTCTGTCCATAGATGGCTGCTCATACGTGCGAGGTTTTAAGTATCCAGAAAATACACCAGAAGAAGTCACTTGAGGACAAAGAGACCCAGGCGCGCTTATCCGGCGCAAGGCTCCGCTTGGCTGTAACTCCTGTTTAAACTGGTTTGGCTGTGGTTTGCTGAGTGCCCCGTTTAGGCACAAAAAAGGCGGGTGATATGGAATTCTGCTATAGGCATGATGGGCGGGTTTGATATTCTGGAAGCCGCGATGCTCTGGCTGGTAATCCAATAGGCGAGTAGAGAGCTACTACTGCATTTGGCGATTCCAGATTTTGCGTTGGCTCCGTTGCACTGCGCGAGCTTAACTTGGCGTTGACAAAAAGGGGTTTTGATTCAGGAACGGGGTTGACGATTCGTTGCTAGATGTATACAGAAACCCTCTAGATCGAAGAGTATATGACTTTCTTCGCCTGACTGAAGTCTGCTCTAGCGATTCAGTCTTCCTGAAACTGAGACCCAAAAGGAGACACCCTTTTACTTCAAGCAAATAATAAATCACACTAACTTTATACAGAAAGTTTCGCTCCACTATGGGATTAAATTTATTGTAGTTATTGCTATGATAGTTTAGGGCTGTCTTTAACCATGTCTCCTGTTCCTTAAAAATATCAATTATCAACACGCGCCAGCATAGGCTTAATATCTTTTGCACCCCTAGGTACCTGTCAGTAACTGTTCTGACAGCAACAATCTACTCCTCTTCTCCCAATCTCAACATACAGCTGAATGGATATGCTTATTCATCTTACAACATTAAGTGAATTTACATAAACAGATTACAGCATTTGAAATTACACAGATAAATCATATGTCCCTTTTGGGGAAACAAACTATTAATATCCCACAAATGAATACATAGAAAATGCAATGTTCTTGCTATAAAAATCCAGTTGTGACGGCACATAAGATATAATTATATCTATGCCTGGTGGCTGCTTTCTGTGAAAGTTATAAACTAGTGTCTAACTACACAAGTAAGCATAAAATGATTCTCCCTAGCCACTAAAAATATCTATCAAAAAGGAATAAGTGACTATCTCCTATAATCCAGAGTTATTACCTGCATCTCACTATTCAGTTTTAAAGTGAACAATCCACACCTGACATTATCTTACAGAAATGACAGTAATCTTGCTGACTCTTAACCCAATGGTAAGCATTCGTGGACTGATTCTACGCCTAATATCTGTTATTGTAAGTTTAACATTTAACCCATGATAAACCGTAACAGTTTAAGCACCACTTAATAGGCCGTAGACAGCGCTACCTTATCACTGAATAAATTACTAGGAGAAGTCCTCAGAAATAAATTCACTTTCCTAACAGATATATAGAAAAGCTAACATGAATACATCATATTATAATTATAAGATATGTCAACTCACCCCGAAAAATGACTAGAACATAGGCAAACACATTCTAGTACTGTGTTAAAGTTTGCCTTATCTCATGATGGTCATCTACGGGCCAGGAAAATTTACGAATGTCTTTGTCTATTAAAACCAGTCTACTCTTATAGATCACAAGGGACGCTCCCCCCGGACACCTGGCGTGCGTATTTCTACAGAAGTTCGGCGAAAGACGTAATCTAGAGTAAGACAAAAGAAATCATGCGAAAGTTCCCCAGGTAGAGAAATGCATAACATTATGCTCTTTCTTATCTAAGGGGCGAAAACCCAAAGATTGACCGCGATTGTTATCTTCCCCTGAAACAGATCACACTCGTTACCCAGGCCTCAAAGGGTACCAGCCGCTCGTCATCAAACGTTTTAAAGCGACCAGAGAAATTCCCCTGTTGGGACCACAGAGGGTACCCGCCGCTAACGAACCGTTTCTTTCACAGAAACCGTCTTTGGCTCGTTCTAACACTTAAAGCGGACCCGAGAAATGTTTCTCTGGTCGAACAGGTGCGTTTAGATAACATTACGTCTAGCGTTAGCTGACCGCAGCTGGCCAGCGTAAACAACCTCGGGTGGGGTTGAGAAGGTGAAAAAATGTAGGTAGAATATGAAAGAAACGAAAATACAAAATGTCTCGGAAAACAGAACATTTAAGGGAGTAATAAAATTATGGACAAGATGGTAAAATAAATTATCTTTCACGTGACACTCTTCATGTACGATGTTATCAAGGCATGTAAGGAGAGAACAAGAAAGTATTCAATGGGGTACTGGAAGATGAGACAGGTATGCATTTCAGAGCTGGCATTTGCTGATGATGTTGCCCCGATTGCTAAATCAGAGGCACATCTCCAATCGAACCTGCAAGTCTGGATGGAAGAGCTGGAGAAGAGAGGGATGGTCATAAGCAGCTCTAAAACAAAATCCATGGTGATATCACGAGAAGAAAGAAGACATCAGATTAAGCTAGGAGAATAGGTCCTGGAGCAGTTCGACCACTTTAAATATCTCAAAGCTATTATAGACCAAAAGGGAGGCATCAAAGAAGAGTTGGCCACTCGAAAAGCAGCAGCTGGGAGACTTTTTCGGGCCATAAATCGAGGATTCCTCAGGAAGAGAGGGGTTGGTAAGAAAACGAAGATGGCTGTATACCGCTCCACCTAAGTTCCAGTCTTGACAAATGGATGCGAGTCATGGGCAATGACTATAACCCACAAAAGCCAGATCCAAACCTCAGAAATGAGGTATCTAAGGAAGGTGGTTGAAGTAACAAGAAGAAACATGGTCCGCAACCAGACGATACGTCAAGACCTAAAATCCCACCGCCTCCAGACCCAAGTAGAACAGTCCCAACTAAGATGGTTTGGCCATGTCTGCAGAATGGGAGAAGATCGGCTACCACGACAAGCATTGGAAACAAAGAGCCAGGTATCCAGATCCCCAGGACGACCCAGAGTCCGCCTGGGAGGACAACATTAGACAATATTTGAAGGACCGAGGACTAGAATGGAACCAGGCCAGGAGGAAGACAGCCGATAGGATAGTCTGGCGCTCTCTCTTCCAAATTTCTACACCTCACGGTAGAAGGGGAATGACTAAGTAAGTAAGTACTGTTATTTACCATGTTGCTACATGTGATTTAGAAAGGCATCAACATTGTATTATAAACTGAATGTATTAAAATATAATATTATAAACTGGATATGTTAAAATATATTACAAACTGGATGCATTATAAATATTCAAGCTCCACTGATCTTTTGGAGCTTGATGTTAATTTTTATAATTTTGATACTTGTGATTTACAAAGGTAGCAACATTATGTTATAAACTTGATATATTATTGTATAGTATAAACTGAATTTATTATAAATATGTAAGCTCTACTGGTCTTTTTGGAGCTTAATGTTAATATTTATAATTTTGAAACTTAGAAAGATAACAACACTATATTTACGTGTAACGACACTGATAGCTGTGATTGCTTTTTAAGTTTTTGTATTTTCAGCATGATTTTGAAAAAAAAGAGGTTGGGGTTGAGGGAAAGAGAGAGAGAGGATGGAAGAAGAAAGATCCCCATGAATGATCGTGTTATATCAGAATTCGTGTTATCGTGAGGTGCGTTAACAGGGGGGTTTCCTGTATATATTATTAGCCTTGGTTTTGCGTTAAAAGAATATACTTGCAGGTGGGTGATGCAGGCCAGGATCACGGTTACTGGGGTGCCCCCGAAAAGATGACCATGGCACGTCCTGCCTACAAAATAACAGCATCCAAGCCAGGTTGTGACATCGCCATGGAAACGGCTGCTGCTATGGCCGCTGGTCATTTGGCCTTCAAAGATTCAAGTAGGACAACAGTTTATTTGTGTGTTTTTGTTTTTTCAAATCTGTTGCTATTTTACTGGGGGGGGGGGGAAACTGAGCTTTTTAAAAATTTTAATTTGATAATGATAAAGTATGCTCACTGGTTATAATTGGAATATATACTGTTTTCAAGTCCAAATAATATGCACAATAGCCGATATGCGAGATTCGCATCAGGTCTTCTGTC
The DNA here is from genome assembly GCA_024509875.1 of Oreohelix idahoensis. Lineage (NCBI taxonomy): Eukaryota > Metazoa > Mollusca > Gastropoda > Stylommatophora > Oreohelicidae > Oreohelix > Oreohelix idahoensis. Next base: position 402,159 of record JAMPIV010004021.1, read on the forward strand.
CAATCGTTGTATATAAGGCAAATCAAAATTATAGAATGTATAACCGTATTTCTTCACGCAGTATGTATTAACACAATTAAAACACATTAGCAGAAGAAAAGAATGCAGTTTTTTTTAATAAGGTAACATGAGAATAAAGTCTAATCAAGCATCAGTATAATCAAGTAATAATACAGAAATAGAAGCGTCGAAGATAAGAGAACCACACAATTAAAAATGAGCGAAAGAGCTGGGCAACTCTTTAAATCGGTGCTTCTTAATCTTTCAGAGGTTTTGGGCGTCGGAGTGGCTAAGAGGTATGGCGTCCGCCTCTAATTCTAAAGGTCCCGGGTTCGGTTCCCAGTACACGGAACATATTTTATTGAAACTTTTTCAGAACCAGTTGGTATTAACTATGTCATACTACTCCCCCCCTACCCCCCTCCCCCCCCCCCCCCCCCATTTCATGGGTAGTGAGGTTGGATGCCTAGAATTCTCGAATAAAGGCGAAAAAATAGGAGGTCCCGCATGCAAGTTGCGCACGTTAAAAATCCCTCGGCAGTTGGAAATTGTAAAGAGTAGGCCATACGGCCGCTGCCCTTTCAAAATTTATAAAAATTAAGAAAACCTACCAACTGAAAAATACTTACAAAATGTGTGATTTCTGTAAAAGGGATACTTGTCGGTACTGCGGATTTCGTGCACTGTGCTGAGATTCTCTATGTGTGATCTAAGGGAGGAGATCGGAGCACTAATGGAGTTGTCCGTGTGCAGTGAAGACGGTCCTTCAAACCAAACCAAACCAGTCAAAGGTTCTGCACCCCTTAACAGCATCTAAAGAAATTTCACACCCCTTAACAACAACTTAAGTTTCGCACCGTTTATATTATGGCTCGTTAAATATCTCAGATATGAGAAAAAGAGATAGAAGTATGTCTTTTTTTCCATAACATGAAAAGAAACATCTAATTTTTTTGGGTGAATATTTAGAATTTAGAGGCATACGAATTATGAGTGATTTTATGAGTAATTCTTCACGCAGCGTAGACTATAGTGAAAGTAACTTTTGTGATTAAAACTAGTACCAAAATTCGAAACACTTTGAAGAAGGTTAATATTTTAAGTATACAGAATTCATTGAATTCACTTTGTCAGTGTTTAACTTTGTACAAATATGGCAATTATTGTTTGACATTTTTTTTAGTTTTTAGCTAGTCATTCTTAGAAGCAGTTAACTGATAGATTAACAGGTAAACTCAATTTTTTGTTGATAAGTTAAGAGCAGACAAAGAATGAACACGGCTGTTGCTAAGTCTATCATGTAAGAAGAGGTGACTTTTATGAAATTGTGCTCGGGTCTGGGAACTTTATTATTTAAATCTAATTGCTACAGAAACCACTACTGGAACCGCATGAATGCATTGCCGCAGGCTTCCTGCATGAGATCAGTTGTAATGGTGGCTTCATGCTTCAGAGAAAGGAACGTGAAGATGACATTAAAAGGGAGAGAAAGTTATTGAAATAAACTTTCTACTTCTTTATTTCTCACGAGTGCCTGAAAACATACCTTTATGTGTGTATTATTTATTTGTTGAAATAATTGTGATATTTAACACAAAATAATTAGAATGTTTCGTAGACACTAGAGCATAAAAAAAAAATCTCTAAAAAGATTAGAAGTAACATTTTCTTATTGAAAATCCACGTACCTTCAAATTCACTATTCGTATAATCTAGTAACGAATGTAATTACCATTCCAGTCTCTCTCAGCTATGGTTCTTTTTAAACACTTTTGTTCAATTTGATAGGCATGTTGTTTGGATGTTTCAAATCTTTAAGTCCATGGTTCACGAGGTTTTAGATGACCCAGGGTGCTGAAATTGTGCACACGACCTTCTGTCGTGGTACATTTTAAACTCTTACAGTTTGAAGGAACCTCGATGACCTGTCCCAGTCCCGTCATACAAAAATTAAAGCCGAAAAAATAATATAACTTTTTTTTTTACACGATTCAGCCGTAAAAGGATCACATAACATGGTAACATTGTACATAAAAATGTGAACAAGATCACATTACTTGATGACGTGAACAAAATTGTGAACAGGATCTAAGAACTACAATAATTGTGAACATTGTGACAGCTTTATTGCAATTCTTATCGTCAGGGGCAACAATCGAATTAAAGCTTTTTTTTTTTTTAGAAGATTTAGTAATATTAATAGAATAGGGTGTTCGAGAAGTCCCTCCGCAGTGGGTTCAGTGCTTGAAATCTTTGAATCAAGGGAAACAATCCAAATGATAAACTTATTATTAAAAGGTCGTAATTTACAACTCTACATTTCTTTATTTTACATAGAAATTTAAATTATTTAAACAGACACTAATGCTTTACGCGAACAAAATACTACTTTTATGTAGTAGTAAAGTAAATCAAATTAAAGTCAATTAAAATAATGTTGTTTACTGTATCATAAAATGTTACATTCATATTATTAAAGCACTGAATCCACTGCGGAGAGATTTCTCGATCACCCTGTATATTTTACCACTAGCGATTCGAGTAATTCTGTGTTTGTTTCAGACCCGACCTACGCAAACACACTTTTAGACCATGCCAAACAGCTGTGGGAATTTGGAAATAAATATCATGGGAAATACAGCGACTCTGTCTCTGCAGCAGCAGGATTTTACAAGTAAGAATGTCAGGAGCTTTTTACACAATACAAATTCAAAGTAAGAATTCCACATGAGCACTTCAAACCTAAGAAGTTCAAAAAGAATGTTTTAAGTAATAATTACATCTGGATTTTTCAGAGTAGGATTTCGAAAGTATAAATTCCCTAACCACTTGCAAGTAAGAATTTTTTGGAGAATTTTCGAAATAAGAATTCCAACAAGATTTTCCAAATACTGTAAGTACTTTGGCATGATTACAAAAGTAAGAATTCCAACTAGATTTTCTAAATAAGTAATCTGGCTTGATTACAAAAGTAAGAATTCCAACTAGATTTTCCAATTAACTACTCTGCCATGATTACAAAAGTAAGAACTTCATGTTTTAAAAAAAAAGAGAAAAAAGGGGGCAGCATTATTTTATAACTAATAATTTAAGCAGAATCCCTACATTAATAACTGTCTAAGACGTAATGTAACGAACGATGAAAAAATCACGTCAGCTTTTCGGGAAAATAGGGAAAAGGTGCGCATTGCAACTTGAAAACTAAATTGACCACACATTAAAAGAATGTGTATGCCCAGTAATCTTTACATAGTGCCTTTTGGTAAATATGGAAACGGTGAGCATTGCACAGTGAACGCTTAACTGAACACCCATTAAAAAATCAACCAGGCTTTTCATTTGTTTTTCGTGGTGCATTGACCAGCGACTATAAGTCATAATAGGTTTGACTACGAAGATCCTATTAAACTGAAATGGGCTGGACAAGAATGAAATGATAACAGGAGAATAAGTGCTGGGACCAGGACATGCAGCAGAAATAGCACAACATAATTTATTCCCCCATCATATTATGGCGGGTTATTTGCTCATTTCATAACTACTTCTTTCAGAAGAATTTCACAACGGAGATTTTCAACATGATTTTTGTATGCAAGACTTCCAACAAGAAGACATGTTTTGTTTATAACGTGTTATAGCTAAATGATGGTATATAAAAATGAGCTTTTTCGTTTGTTCAAAATAGCTAAAAAATTTAGAATATTAAAAAGTAAAAATACGAAACACATCAACGCTTGTGTATATTTTGTACTGTATGGCCAGTGATTTTTAATGTTCGTCAAATTAGTAAACAGAGTTTGGGATTTGTTAAAGTTTGGTGATTTTCATCAATTATGGCCAATCACTTTTAATAAAATGCTATTTTACAGGGGGCCGCAAAGTGTATTAACTCTTAAAGTACGATCTGGCTTTCGTTTGTTTGACAAACGGAATTTTCTATTGCTTCGAGCTTACAAATAATATTCAAGTTTGCTTCGGTTCTTTCCGACTTTATTATTATTTTTTTTTTAAAGAACGGTAAAGAAGACGCAAATATAATTGGCGGCTAGGTTGTAAAGGGTATTGAGTGAGGATTAGTGAAAAATATAAAATTGGAACAAAATAATCATTAAAATTGCTAAAAATATATCGGCCCCAAAACTATCATGAGCGCCTAGAAAAAATCGGTCCTGAACATTGGTCTTTCGTTCTTTAAGAGTTCAATCAGCTTTGATAACAGGTAGCACATTTTGAAGACAATATTAGTTATTTTGTTTTTGGAAATGTTTGGTTAAAAATTAAATTTAGTAAACATCCTTGATGTTATGAATAATCCTTGGTGTTGTGAAAATAAGGCCATAAGGTGAAATAATATCTGGAGTTTAATTTTTCTATTTTTTCAGCTTATGCACGATTCATTCAGAATGTTCTTCTTCTTTTTGTCATGCCGATTGGTATACAACGATCATGTTGGCTCACAACCTCCTGTCTCTAATCCGTGTTATCAGTTCTGTTGTTTACTTTCCATACCCCGATGTCTAGTATCATCTCTCGTTGTCGTCTTTATTTTGTTGTCCATTATTTGTACGGCTTACTTTATACGCTGACGTCATTCATGACATTCATATTCGACTTTTATTTATCAGTTGTGATCTTCACATTCATTTTTTAAAAAAACAATACATTGTTGCGTCTGTGGATTTTTTTTTTGTTTGCTTTTGTTTATTGATAATCAGTGATTTGCTTCAATACGACAAAGATATAAGTAACAATTAAGAGCCTACTTTCATTTATAAAAAGCTGTTGCACAGAATTGTAAAAATCTTATTCTATTCTTTTTTTTTTTTCTTTTTTTTTGAGATAGGATATTGAATCCTGATAAATGACATCAAGGGTTAATACCTGTAGACTCTGATTAACCAAATGTTTGAGATCAATCGACGTATGGAAGCCAGTTTGGTTCAAAATTGTTCATGATGTTTTTTTTTAAATCCACTATGTGAATTCTTTGTTACAAGACGTAAATTACCGAAATGTTTGTTAATATATGTGAACCTCAGTTGGAAGATTATAAATGTAAGTATAACATACATGTCCTATGTAGTTCCCGGGTGTTTTTGAGCAAAAAGAATAATAGGATTACTGCTATTTCAGGAAGGGTGTATGGGGCAGTTAATTTGTGGTTTTGTATGGGTCCTTTGATAGTCTACACCGCCCATCATTGTGGAAGATACTTACAATCTATGGTTTTCCAACAAAATATGTGAATATAATCAAAGCGCTATATGACAATGCAAGATGTTGTGTTAGAACAAATAAAGGGAATACAGAATGGTTTACAGTAGAAACAGGGGTTAAACAAGGCTGTATTATGTCACCACTACTTTTTGGAATAGCTATTGATTGGGTTATGAGAAACTATACCCACAATGAACAATTGGGTATAAAATGGACAAATGGAAAATTCCTGGGGGACCTGGATTTCGCAGATGATGTAGCATTCTTAAGTTCAACACCAAGACAATCCCAAGAAGCAATAAATAATTTGTGTCATCTCTCGGTTAAAATAGGTCTCCAAATAAATGCCTCTAAAACTAAAGCTATGAACTTTTCTAACGAGACCTTTGATATCATCTTGAACGGGGAAAAACTACAGAAAGTTGAAAGTTTCAATTATTTAGGCAGTAAAATGACTCAGGATGGTGACACAACAAGAGAAATCCATACTAGAATTGCTTTGGCAGCTAGCGCCTTCAATAGATTATCTAACATTTGGAAATTACGATCATTGAATATACATACCAAGCTTCGTCTGTTTAATTCAAATGTTATCTCAGTGTTAACATACGGCTGTGAGAGTTGGAAAATAACAAAATCATTGGAGAACAAGCTGAATACATTCGAGAACAAATGTCTTAGAAAACTCATGAACATCAGTTGGAAAGAATTCAAGACTAATCGACAAATAAGAGAAGACTCTAGGCAGAAATATGTCTCCGACTATATAAGGAAAAGACGATGGTCATATATCGGTCATGTCCTACGAATGCAAAACAACAGAATACCACTACAGGCGCTCACTTGGGTTCCTGAGGATAAGAGGAAAAAAGGAAGACCAAAAGAAACACTCAGAAGAACAATAATAAGAGAAGGAAGAACGTTGGGCCTAAATAATGTGCAAGAGCTAAGAGGAGTGGCGTCACAACGAACAACCTGGAGAGCACTGGTTTCTGCCTTATGCGCCGTGTTTGGTGCTTAAAGAATTTATTATTATTATGGGTCCAGCAACCTCATCATGTAAAGCAAATCGCTACATACACCACTGTTGCATGAGCACATGCACGCCTTCATGCCGGCTTCCTGCAAGGGTGCCATTTGTAGTGGTGACTTATGCTCCTTAGGCAGCAAAAAGAAATGATGATGATGATAAAATACACGCCCCTCCTCCCACAAGCACTATCATCCTGAGCCTGTGAAAAGGTAGTGCTCTTGACTGCATTTGATGCGTAGATCAGTAATCATATGTTTTCATTCCTATCGACTTTTGCAATTGTCTTAACCTTTTTCTACAAGAGTCCTTCATCCTTCAATTCTATCATGTTTCTTTTATTATTACTTCTTCATACTCCCTTCTTTCGTCTCCCGCGTGAGTATCACGTCAGAAAGCCTGACTAGCATTGCTTAAGGTCTGTTTACTCTCTTCTATACCTACTGCTTTCATATATGACTCTTGATTAAAGACTTACAAACTCAGATTCTCCGAAGCCTCTTTGCGGCTAGGCTGTAAAACTTCGCCACTTTTCGCATGCGTTTCTTCTGAGAACTAAATATTGATGCATTAGGTGGTTTGTATGATGGCACTTAACTGGCTTGACCACTACCTTCTCAGCTCTAACAACTTTACTGATGAGTTGTCCTGGGGTTCTCTCTGGTTGCACAAGGTCACCAAGGATAGCAAATACCTCACGGAGGCTGAGAAACACTACGACCCTGATCCTGCATGGGGCCAGTCCTGGGATGAGAAGACCATTGGTAATCAGGTAAGTACCATGTAACGGTAGTCCCATATCAGATACTGCTGTAGGGGAATGAAGTCTTAGAGACTTCACAATACTAGTTCCAGCATCGACAGGTGGGTTAACTAGTTGCCTTTCTCGATGCTTTTTCCTTCCTTAACTCAAGAGCAAAGTCAGGTACCCATTTACAGCTGGGTGGACTGGAGCGTGATAATACCGTGAATTGAACCCAGCACCGTATCTTCGAGAGACCATCGCTCTAACCACTCTGTCAATAAGGGGCTACGTTTATAGACCGCGCACAAGTATCCTTGCTTTGGTAAGTCTGACTATATGTTTGATGGTGAGTTAGAGAAAAAACTGTCCCTCTCACACAAACAATAAAGAATGGCTACTAATCAATGCTTTAATCAGCCATTTCCTAATCTTTATAAGCAGAATCTTCTACTATAGCTGCTAGTGCTGCTGCTGCTGCTCCTACTACTACTACTACTACTACTACTACTACTACTACTACTACTACTACTACTACTACTACTACTACTACTACTACTACTACTACTACTACTACTACTACTACTACTACTACTACTATTACTACTACTACTACTACTACTACTACTACTACTACTACTACTGCTACTACTACTACTACAGCTACTACTACTACTACTAGGACTACTACGCTTACTACTACTACTGTTGCTGCTACTACTACTACGGCTGCTACTAATGATACTAATACTGCTGCTACTAATGCTACTGCTATAACTACCACTACTACTACTACCAACACTACTACTACTGCTACTAATACTACTACTACTGCTGCTACTAATACTACTTCTATAACTACCACTACTACTACTGCCAACACTACTACTACTGCTACTACTACTACTTCTATTGCAACTACTTCCTTTACTACTACTATTGCTTCTGCTGCTACTGCAACAACAAGCATTACTACTACTACTGCTGCTGCTACTACTACCACTACTACTTTTGCTACTACTGCTTCTACTGCTTCTACTACTACTACTACTACCACTACGACTACCAATACCACTATCACTACCACCACCACTACTACTACCATTACCACTACGAACGCCGCCACCACCATTGCCACTACTACCACTGCTACTACTACCACTACTACCTCCACTAACACTACTACTACCACCACCATTACTACTACTGCTGCTACCACAACTGCTACGTCTGCTACTACTACTGCTACTACTACTGCTATTGCTTTCGCTACCGCTACTACTACTACTACTGCTACTACTACTACTACTACTACTGCCGCTGCTACTACTACTACTAGTACAACTGATATTGCTATTATTACCACTGTTTATTGTACTGCTACACTACTGTAAATTGATCATTTTTCTCCTTCCTCTTAATTTCTCTTTTTTTCTCTACACCCAGGTCTTTTATCTCGTCTCTTTTTATGAGTGTTGATGTCCTTTTTGGGATAGTCAGGATCCTATTTGGTTCTCCTCTCTTTATCTAGCTCATGTATGGCTCCTTGAATACTGCTTGTGTACTGCGGTGGCCACATCCCGGGCAACAGTCTTGGCTGACTGGCTAAACTACATGAGTGGAGTAGGAGCAATCTTACTCAAGGGAATGTCCATCCCTAGTACACAAAGACTGAGACGGTGAGTGAGGCGGATGAATCTGAGAAGATCAACGGCTCGCAAAGCGAAACAGCAAAGTGTGTGGCACACTAGAGGCGTGTCGGACATAGAAAAAGACAATGGCTAGCCACCGTGGAAGAGATTGGGGCCTTACCACGTACTTCCTACAGAACGTAATAGGATCACAACAACAAGATAAAAACCGATATGTAGAGAACTCTCTGTCCCCTGGGGAAGAATCTACTGTACAAATTAACAGGGAAGAGGCAACTCCTCTAATGAGTAAGGAAGTACATAATGACGAGTGTTCCTTAAATTCTGTTGAAAGGAAGCATTCTGAGAAAGACCACCTAAAAACTAGTAGGAGAAGCCTAAAAATAGGAACATGGAATGTTAGAACTCTAAACGGAAAAGGAAAGCTTGACAATCTTATATTAGAGGCAATAGACATGAAACTCGATATACTGGGAGTTGCAGAGGCAAGTTATTAAAGATGAGAGCAAAGCCATTCGACATATCAGTCTTACAAACTTATGCACCAACTAAAGATCACAGCGAGGAAGAAATAGAAGAATACTATGAAGAGCTACAACACACACTTAATCCAGTCAAATCTACAGATGTGTTGATAGTAATGGGTGATATGAATGCAAAAGTAGGAAAAGGAAAATACAAGAAAATAGCAGGACAGTATGGATTAAGGACAAGAAATGATAGAGGAGACAGACTTATCCAGTTCTGTGAAGAAAACCAGCTGGTCATATGTAAAGCCTTTTTTGAACACCACCCAAGGAAATTATACACATGGAAAAGCCCAGGAGATGTAACAAGATATCAAAAAATCAAATCGACTATATCATGATAAAACATAGATTTAAGAACAGTGTCACAAGTGCAAAGACACATCCTGGCGCCGACATAAATTCAGATCACAATCCAGTCGACATCAAAGTAAATATAAAGCTGAAAAGAGCAGGAAACAGAAGACAAGAGGAACCCCAGATAGAAATATCAGCGCTGAAACAACCAGATATAAAACAGAAATGTTAAATCGACGTCAAAAATAAATATCAACAGTTATTGACATAAAGCATGGAGCAGTATAGAAGAGAAAACCCAGAAGAAAAAGCAACCGCAAAATGGGAATGCTTAAAAACAAGTATACAATCAGCAAATGCAAACTTACCTAAAAAGGAGTCTAAGAAAAATCAAATTTGGATGACAAATGACATCTTGAATAAAATGGCAGAAAGAAAGAAAGCAAAAAAAAACTCCTGAATATAAAACAATAGACAATGACATACGTACTATGTGTAGAGAAGCAAAAGAACGGTAGATAGAAACAAAATGCAAGGAAATAAAAGACTTTGAAGCAAAGCACATGACAAGAGATATGCATGAAGAAATAAAGAAATGATCAAATCGGTCGCGGTTTGCACAAGGAGGAAGCTGTATCAAGAACAAAAATGGTGTAATATTACTTGATGAGAAAGACATATCAAACAGATGGGCAGAATACCTAAAAGAACTATTCGAGGACATCAGATGTAAAAAAACCATCACCAGATTCTAATGAAGGCCCAAACATTCTCAGATCAGAAGTAGAGAATGCCTTTCATATGATACAAAAAGAAAAATCAGCAGGCATGGATAACATAAAAATTGAAATGATAGAAGCTCTGGAGACCTTTGGTATAGATACAATCACAGAAATATGCAACGATATATACAATACTGGATATATACCATATGACATGAAGACATCATTTCTTATAACATTGCCCAAAAAACCAAATGCAACAGAATGTTAAGACTTCTGAACAATCAGCCTGATGAGTCATGCAATTAAGATACTGCTCAAAATCATACAGGAAAGAATAAAAAGTAAAGTAGACAGCGAAATCCAAGAAGAACAGTTTGGTTTTAGACGGAACAGTGGAACAAGAGAGGCAATATTTTGCCTAAGAAGATTAGCAGAAAATATACAGAGGTCCAAAAAAGTATGTATATGTGCTTCATTGACTATAAGAAGGCTTTTGACAGAGTCCATCATGAGAAAATAATTGAATGCCTCAAAGACAAAGGTATTGATGGAAAAGATATAAGAATACTCAGTAACCTTTATTGGGAGCAAACTGCCACAGTAAGATCGGGAAGGAATTATTCACCATACATAGACATAAAAAGAGGTGTCAGACAAGGTTGTGTGCTGTCCCCCTGCCTATTTAATTTATACACCGAAAAAATTTTTCAAACAGATACAGGAAATACCAGGACTGAACATCAGTGGAAGGTCAATAAACAACCTTAGATATGCAGATGATACCGTGTTGTTAGCTGAAAGCGAACAGGAGTTACAAGAACTAGTGAAGCAAGTGAACAGTATAAGTCATGATATGGACTCGACATTAATATTGAGAAAACAAAAACTACGATAATTAGCAAAATAGACGATAAACCCACATTAAAGATAAGCGTAAATGGGAAAATCCTGGAACAAGTCAAGAGCTACGTATATCTTGGTCATATAATAACAGAAGATGGCAGATGTGAAACAGAAATCAAGAAGAGAATAGGAATGGCCAAAGCTACATTCAACAACATGAAACATATACTGACATCTAAACAGTTATCTCACAAATTAAAACTGAGAATCATAACGTGTTATATATATTCTGCATTTCTGTATGATGCAGAAACATGGACGATGAATAAGCATTTGGAAGAAAGAATTGAGGCTCTTGAAATGTGGATATATAGAAGAATGGGGCGTATCTCATGAACAGAGATGAAAACAAATAAGGAGGTCCTAGAAAATCTAGGTATGAAAAGAGAACTAATGAGAGAGGTCAAAGTTCGGCAGCTAAAATACTTTGGCTACATAAAAGGCATAACACCTTGCAGAAGACCATAACAGAAGGGAGAGTTGAAGGCAAACGTGCAAGGGGAAGACAGCGCTATAACTGGGAAGATAACATCAAGAGATGGACAGGGAAGAGTCTATCAGAGTGCACCACCAAGACAAGAAACAGAAGACGTTGGAGATCCATTACAGCCAACCTTCGTTGTGGAGACGGCAACTGATGATGATGATGATGATGCAAGTGGATTAGCGGCTTCTTGACATGTGGTCTATGATTTGTCTGAAATTCACTGTCTTTGTCCTCTGTTAACTTCCATTCTAATGATAAAGGTACTCAGTAAGTAGGCGTTTCTCACAGTGAAGTTATAGATATATTGCAACTGATGAAAGCAGTGAATTCAAGAAAAAGATGTGCAGTAGTAATGTTCTAACGTTCATGTATCATTGCAGATTCTGTTATACCAAGCTACAGGCGACGCTAGGTACAAGACAGCAATTGAAAACTCATTCAAGGGCTGGTTGCCTGGTGGCAAAGTTCCATACACTCCTAAAGGACTGGCATTCAGGTTGCAGTGGGGTTCTCTCAGATATTCTGGTAAGAACTTTTCACATTTTGTTTTTCATTTCCTCTTTATATTTATGCTTATTCCCAGATTTAATTACTTCCTTTTCATTTGTTTCTGACTCTTCCACTTTCTACCTATTGCGGTTATTTTCTTTCCAAGTTCTTCTTGTCTTACTGTACATATTATTGCTCATACGATTATGTTGATCTCATACGTTAAGTAATATGGGCTTATGTCTTTTATATTGGGTTGGCCGTATCCTCAGAAAAGACCCTGACAACATCACCAGAACTGCCATGCTATGAACTCTAGAAGAAAAGCGAAAGTGGGGTCGACGAAAGGATACCTGGCGGTGAACTGTGGTGTAAGAGATCATTCTTCTTTGATCCTTAGCCGCCGACCGTCAAAGCAGTCAGTGGCCATCACGCCTAGTGGCGTCTTGTAGGGCAACAATAAATTGATTCCACTTTGCTCGGTCGGTTGCCATCCTCCGTACAGTGCCCCAACTCTGGTTCATTCTTTGAATCTCAGCCTCCACAGTCCTCCGCCAGGTTGTTTTTGGTCGGCCTCTCTTTCGTTTTCCTGCAGGGGTCCAAAGCATAGCTGTTCTTATGATGGCATCGGGGTCTCTTCTGAGGACATGGCCAACCCAGCTCTAGCGTCTGCCAGCTATGATGGTGTGCATGTCCTCTTGTTTGCTCCGAGTAAGCAGATCTTGGTTGGTGATGGTATTCGGCCAAAAGATTCTGTGAATTTTTCTTAAGCATGTTGTGTGAAAAGAGGACAATTTCGACATTTCCTTCTCTGTAACTCTCCAGCATTCCGCACCATAGAGAAGCACAGAAAGCACACAGCTCTGGTATAATCTTAATTTTGTGCTTGTGCTGTATTGAGATGACTTCCAGATGTTGTTTAGGCTAAAAAAGGCTGCTCTTGCCATATTCATTCTGATGTTGATGTCTTTGCCTGCTCCTCCGTCTATTGTTACTATGCATCCTAGGTATGTGAAGGCATCTGTCTGTACCAGTTGCTGATTCCTTACTGATATGGGCTCAGGGTTGCTTACATTGAGCTCTGACTTCGTTAAATTGATGTTCAAGCCCACCTGCTGGCTAAACTTATTAAGTCTATCCGTTTTTTCCTGGATGTGTTGATGTGAATGTGCTAGTAGTGCAATGTCATCTGCATATTCCAGATCTTCCAATGTAGAAAATGTAGTCCATCTTATTCCTCTTGGACTGCCTTCTGTTGTCTGGCGCATTACCCAGTCTATGACTGTTAAAAATAGAGTGGTTGATAAGGGGCATCCCTGTCGTACTCCTGTCTTCACCTCAAAGGTTAGGTTGCTCTGCTCAACACTACACGTAAGGTTGGCATAGAGGCTTTTTATGATTGACAATATGCAGCTTGGAATTCCATAAGCCCTCAGTATTTTCTATAATCTGTCTCTATGTATGCTGTCAAAAGTCTTTTCAAAATCAACTAAATTAATGTACAGCTTCATTGCCATTCTGAGCACTGCTCTATAATATTCCTGAGAGTGAATATATGATCTACACATCTTCTGTTCTTTCTAAATCCTGCTTGTTCTTTCCTCAGTTTGTGATCTTCTGCTTTTGAAATTCTCTGTATAATTATCCTGACTAGTATTTTTCTGGGAAATTAGAGAAGAGTGATTCCTCTCCAATTATTGCAGTCTGCAAGATCTCCCTTCTTGCGCAATTTGACAATTATTCCTTTGTTCCACTCTGATGGTGTTTCCCCGTTTTCCAGACTTGTGCAAATAGTGGTTCTAATAGTTCCGCTGCTAGCTCAGGGTCTGTCTTAAATTGCTCTGCATTTAAGTTATGGCCAGGAGCTTTTCCGTTCTTTAACCCTTTGATTGCTGTGATGATTTCTTTTTTTTCGTGGAATGTCTGTATTTACATCTAGATCGTTTTCAGCCTCAGGAGCATTCAATTGTGTCTCTGGTGGTTCCTTGTTCAGAATTTCTCTGAAGTGCTCTGCCAATCTTGTTTCCTGTCCCTCTGCTGTCGTGATGAGATTTCCTTGCTTATCTCTTACTAATGTAATATTGTTTGCACCTCGTTTTCCGCTGATGAATTTAGTTGTTTTGTATACTGTGCTTTGTTCATTTCTCAGTGCTACCTCTTCTGCCTGTCTTGCAAGATCGTCTAGGAAATTCCTTTTGTTGGCTCGGGTTTGGCGTTTAACTTCCTTGTCCAGCTGACTGTACTGTTCGCTATATAGTCCTAGGGGACTTCGCTTCTGTTTTCTTTCTTTTCGTTTCCTTTCTCAGTTTTATGGAGTTTAATGTTTCTGGTGTTATCCAGTCTTGCTTCTTCCTTTCCTGGAATCCCAAGCATGATTTGCTGCTTTCCTTATATATTGTTGAAATGGTGTTGAATTTCTGGTCTATATCATCAGTCAATGTCTTTTCCTGACTTTTGGCAAATTGATATCATTTCTTTATGTCAGCCGCAAAAGCTTTTCTGGTCAGGGGGTCCTTCAATATGCTGATGTCAAACCTTTTCTATGTAGTTACAGTTGGTCCAGCCCTTCTTAGTTTCACTTTCAGTTTTGCTACTACTAAATGGTGATCATTTCATACATCTGCACCTCTTCTTACCTTCACATCTTGTAATGCATGTCTCCATCTACCGTTAATCATGATGTGGTCTATCTGGTTTCTGTCCCGGCCATTTGGTGATTTCCATGTTAATTTGTCAATTTCTTTATGTGGAAAAAGTGTTCCTCCAATGACCAGGTTGTTAATACTTCAGAAACTTATTAATTTATCCACATTTTAGTTTCCTGTTCAGCTCTGCATTTCTCCATTACTCTTTCATTATATGTATTGAGTGTACCAACTTTCGCATTGAGGTCTCCCATTATTATAATAAGATCATATCTAGGTGTGTCTTCCATTTCTTTCTGCAGTTGTTGATAGAATCCTTGACCTCTTCATCGCTGTCATTCGTTGGTGCGTAGCATTGTATTATTGTAATATTGGTGAATCTACCTCTCAATCTTAATCTTATCCGTCTGTTGTTGATGGGTTTCCATTCCAGTAATGTCCTTTCTATTCCTTTCTGTAGAATAATGGCTACACCTTCGTTGTGCTGTCCATCCTCTCTTCCAGAGTAAAGTACTGTTTCTCCTGTTGCTGTTTTAACTTTTCCTGCCCCTGTCCATCTGCTCTCGCTTATCCCTAGAATGTGTAACCTATAGTTTCTCATTTATGCCGTTACCTGTTTTAATTTACCCGTCTCATTCATTGTCCTGACATTCCAAAATCCTATTCTTGTATCATATTTTGCGGTCAGGACGTTCGTTCTCATGTCAGTGGCTTCCTTTCGGCTTTCACCACTGACAGTCGTACGAGACTCAGACTCCGGATGTCCGTCCCGCAGCAAAGTTTGTTTATTCGTTGTTGTTTCCGTAACTTCATTTTTTTTTTTAAACATAGACAGGGGTGCCTGACCTATGCTAAACCCCCCAAACTGGAGGACCAGGGTGTCTGCTTTAGTCTGACTCTTGCCCAGACAAATCTGTCCAGCTCGGTAGAACCTTCCAGGAGTAAAACTCCCGCTGGCATAGCTCTCGGGGTAATAAGGGTACGCAAGCCGCCATACCTCGACAAGGTATTGACACCGGTGATGGCAGGGTGACAGAGATGCAAAGCACGAACTAGAGCTAGGACACCATACGAAGAATGATTGCCGAACGAGCAAGGTGGAGAACGTTCGTTGTTGTCCTGCAAGACGCCACCAGACGTGATGAGCACTGATTGCTTTGTCAGTCAGTGGCCAGGGACCAACGAAGACGACAAATGTCATTTATATTTACTCCCTAACATAACAGTAGTATTGTTATTGTGGATCAGAATCGATATCCTTGCACTCCGGGCGATCCCACATTTACTCAATCACCCTCCACAAATGTTGTATCGTAGGATAAGAATGCTAATTGTTCCTGTTTCGCGCTGGTTATATACATGCTGAATGCATCCTCTTAAACATCCATCCCTGCTAATCGTATGGTTGATGCCAAATCGTGTTCTGTCACCAATAACTTCGGCAAATGGAAAGATTAACAGTAATATGACCTTGTTTTCCATATACACACATTTGGATTCTCGCCGGTTTTACGGAGTTCGTGCACTGTGCTGAGATGTGAGATCTAAATGATTGGAGCACTGATGTTGTCCGTGTGCAATGAAGACAGTCCTTAAAACCAAGACTAAAGCAACCAAACCCCTTGTTTACATGTCCTTAGAGTTATTTTAAGCTTATTAATGTTGTCTTTCCAGCCAGTATGGCAATGGCTGCCCTGATTTCTGCAGAGGCGGGCATCATGAAACAAGAGCTTAGACACTGGGCCATGTGCCAGATCCATTATGCTCTGGGAGACACGGGTTTCAGCTACGTCATTGGATTTGGTAGCAAGTATCCACATAGCCCTCATCACAGATCTAGGTATGGGTTTTAACATTTAAGCATCTAATGTTACTGTTAACATGATTCGATTGTTGCTGGGTTATAAACACACTGTACTTCATTTTCAACATTCACTAACATTTTCCTTCGCGCTCCTTACGGAGCATGGAATCACCACTGTAAGTGGGCCCCTTGCAGGAAGCCCGTACTAAGCAATCACATGATCTTGCAGCTGTGGTTTCAGTGGCAACTAGTTTTATACGATGAGTTGCCAGCCTCATGTACAACCTCAGATCAGTCGAACGACATCCATAAGGATGCAGTGATCCTGTTATTTCTTTGGATCTTCACGGGAACTTCACGGAACTGTACTTCATTATAATGCGGCGTTATTACATAATACAAATTTTAACTTGTTTATTTACACACTTTGACATTAATAAGCTTATCAACATATTTCTAACGATAATGATTTATTTGCGTGCTTGAAAATGTTTCTAGTTATTTACAATGATTGATTTAAAATAAAAACAAAACATTTTAATGTTAGATAGACTTTACATTTTGCGTATCGGAATAAATAGTGTTTGAATAGAGCGTCTCGTGAACGCTGTCTTTAACCTCCGTGAAGTTGACTGTCTCTATTGCAAAATGATAACAATATGGAAGACAGATTTTCAGTTTAATAATTATAAAAAAAAAAAAAAAAAAAAACAACAGAAACAACAACATCATGAAAACACTAACGCTCAACCTAACTACGAGACACCAACACGACAACACGACATTTGGACAAATACGGGAACGAACAAGCAGAAAAAAAAAAAAAAGAATATAGAACTTCATACAATTATTTTGAGTAAAAGTAAAATAAACAATCAGGATGTTAATACAGAACCAGAGATAACGTGTGGCTATTGCTAAATAAGTTCATCATCATCATTTCTCTTATTTCTCCCAATGGAGCATGGATCTTCACTACAGATGCTCCCCTTACACGAAGCCTGTACCATATGCTCTTGCAGCAGTGGTAGCTGTAATAATTTGTTTTACATGGTACGGTTGCCATCCTCCTACACAACCTCATATTTGGCCTCGTATGGCATGCCAGAGGGATCAGTAATTTTAAACTTTTTTTTGTCTCATCAGAGTTCCCCGCCACCCCCACCCCCCCCTTTTACCCGAGAACTACACGGAGCTAAGAACGTTACTAAGAAATAATTACACTTACGATCAGTCAAAATAATTAAATAAGAAGGGCGTTCAGAAAGTAATGCACCACATCGTTTTTCTCAGCTAATAATGAAGATAGAAGCATGAAATTTTGCACACTTCAAATATGGCATATGCCAATTGTGTGCACCAAATTGCACCGCAACCGGCCAAATAATACGGCTGCCCTAAACCGTTGAAATGGAGCGAGTTAGCAATTTGCGTTATAAGCAGCGAATTGTGATAGAATTTCTCGTTGCAGAGAAGGAAACTCCTGTGAACATTCACAAGCGTCTATGTGATGTGTATGGAAGTTTTGCAGTCGACAGGAGTACAGTCAGTCGCTGGGTTCAGAGAATCAAAGAATCAGGAAGTGGAGATACGGAGATGCTTGATCGGCCGCGCTGTGGACGTCCTGCCACAGCCACCAACGCAGAAATGTTGAAATGCGCTAAGGGCATTATTCTTACTGATAGGCGAATCGCTACTCAACAGTTGGCCTTACAGCTGTCATTCAGCATTGGTAGTGCAAATGCAGTTATACAAACTCTCGGATTTTCTAAGGTTTGCGCAAGATGGGTTCCTCGAAGTCTCACAAATGACCACCGATCGCAAAGGAAAGCAATTTCTTCTGAATTGTTGGAGCGTTTCAATGCTGATGGAGAGAACTTTTTGGCTAAGATCGTTACAGGTGACGAAACCTGGGCACATTTTGAACCTGAGACAAAAAGACAGTCAATGGAGTGGCATCATCCGCAATCACCATAAAGAAAGAAATTCAAGACAATTCCTTCAGCTGGAAAGGTCATGATCACTGTCTTTTGGGACATTGAAGGTGTGATTATTGTGGACGTTATGCCAAGAGGAGAGACAATCAATTCGCAAGCTTACATTAAGACATTGAAAAAACTCAATCAACGTTTTCGCAGAGTTCGGCCGCACAAGAATCCAGCAGACCTGCTTCTCCTTCACGACAATGCGCGACCTCACACAAGTCTGGCAACACGGGAAGCAATCACCAAATTGGGTTGGACTGTACTACCCCATCCACCCTATAATTCCGATTTGGCACTCTCTGATTTTCATCTATTTCGTCCACTTAAAGATGCACTCCGTGGGACAAGGTTTGAAGATGATGAAGGAGTGATTCATGCCGCGAAGAAATGGCTACATGATCAAGACAAAATCTGGTACGGGCTAGGAATACATGCACTTGTTTCGCGCTGGCATAAAGCCGTACACGTTTATGGGATTATGTTGAATAATACCGATGTATATTGTGTATAAATTTCATGCTTTTTGAATAAACAGCTCCTGAGAAAAACGATGTGATGCATTACTTTCTGAACGCCCCTCGTAAATAAAATAAAATAAAATGAAATAAAAAGAGGGAATATCCCTATATTGTGTGAGGATCTGACCTATATGGTGATGAGAGAATATCCCTATATTGTGTGAGGATCTGACCTATATGGTGATGAGAGAATATCCATATGTTGTGTGTGGATCTGACCTATATGGTGATGAGAGAATATCCATATGTTGTGTGTGGATCTGACCTATATGGTGATGAGAGAATATCCATATGTTGTGTGTAGATCTGACCTATATGGTGATGAGAGAATATCCATATGGTGTGTGTGGATCTGACCTATATGGTGACGAGAGAAGCCAGACACGGACTCCCAGCTTTATAAGACAGAAAAATGACACGTGGTTATTTGAGAGCGAACGAAGAAAAAGTAGCTTAAATGGGCACATAACTTATTAAGTCCGATTTTTGCCTTAATTCTAAACGTAATGTATTATTTATTATTTAAAAATCTTGTTACTGATAAGAATGTCTTTTTAAATGTTTCCGTTTTAACATGAATTTTCTGCACTTTTTACAGCTCCTCCCTCTTATCCTGCCGCATCTTAATTTAATTCCATAAACCGGAGCTGATCATGTTAAAGATGATATTAATACAGGCGTAATAATGTAGATGTTACAACTGATTTCGAGTTTATGATGCTGACACGGTTAATGCTGTATGTGTCAAATAAAATAGCGAATGACGTGTGTCGGTTCTGTCCTTTTCAAGTACCTCATTATTGTGTGTAGAAAACCAAACTGTTTGGCAAACGAATATCGTAACGAATTAAATCAGAGACGAAGCTCGTAAAGACGGTAAGACGACAATTATTGGACGATTTCATTCTTTCAATATAAGCAGTATCATAATCAATTGGCATGGCATCTCAATACATCATTGACTTGCATAATATATAACATTCCTATCTGTAGACATCAATATACGTTGACAGTCTTGACCGATACAACTAGCAACTAGATACTGTATGATCCAGTTGGAGCACTGCGGCAAGACGCGAAATATCTCTCCGTGGCTTATTAAAATTGGAGAATATAACTGGTGACTCTCATTACACCTTTATAACAACAGCCCGACATGGCTGGTAATAATGTATTGGCCTAATGATTCAAGCCGCACAACGAATGCGCTTATAAATTAGCATAGCTCACAATAGGGAACAAATTCAGAATACGTCCACACAGGACCAGGTCTACTAATGAAAGGCCACTATTATTGTTGAGAGGTTTATTTTTCGTGCTTATTTTTGCTTTTAGCGTTTGCACGACTGTTTATTAGTATCCAATATGGATAAGAATGTAATGTCCAGGGTTCTCTCTTTACGTGCCTGGCAAATGAGTATTAACTTACTTTGTGCACACATCTCTTTCTCCAACGAAAGTAATAACAGCTGAGTGACGGTTTGTAACTTTAATACACATGACGAAACTTCACAATAGACCCATTGATGTGGTCAGGCAATTAAAACACAATCAAGATTAATAATAACTATAATAGTCACTCATTTGCATGAACACTTCTTTTAATCTTAAATATGACATACAGTTGTCTACTTCCATGTAAAGGATATTATACACAGGAATATCTATATTAGGGCTATACACACACGCCCAACACACGTCTGTACCGCCAAAATGGCTAGTCACCCAACTGCCACCTTCGTTGCTAACTAACCCTCGTTTTCACCCGCCTCGTTGCAACACTTTCACAGCCGGTCTCATCACGTGACATACAGTGGCTATTGGGTGAAGTAGCGAAGTGCCAAAACTGGGCGTTAAAACTAATTCATTTTGTACTCCCAACATTGCCCCCCTGATCCCGAGCGGAAACCAAGGGTTTTCGCTTGAGAACAGTGGATAGTTAATCCAAGAACTATTAATGTATTAGGAAAGAAAAATCACAATGCTTAGAATAATATATATGAAATAGTAATTGTAGTACCAAATGACATGAAAACATATATCTAAACAGTTTAGACAAAATGTAATCCAATCTTTCAAAAAATGCAATTGAAATCGTAACATGAATGTTTCAATAATATATCATCTGAAAACCAAAACAAGATCAGACAATGTCAACATCTGGCACAAACAATTTCACTTTCCAGTTACATTCCTTGACAATAGGTCTGCCAGAAAGTTTTCTGATCCCTTGATTGGAATAATTGTATATCTATATTCTTGGATAAGCAAGAACCATCTGTTTAATCTACTGTTTGTCGTAGTTTTTTGATTTAGGGATGTTAGTGGACGGTGATCCGTCTGGAGGTAGAAGTGTGCGCCAAGTAAATAGCGTGATAACTTGACCATACACCAAATGATGGAAAAGAGTTCTCTTTCACTGGTGGAATACCGAGTTTCTGCTGGTAGCAACTTCCTGCTTACATACAAGCATGAATGTGGAGTATCATTGAACCATTGCAACAGGCAACCACCAATGCCAGTCTGAGAAGCATCGGTCCTCAGAAGAAATGGCATAGTGATATTAGGTAACACCAAAATAGGTGCCTTGGAAAATACAGTTTTAATTTTGTTCAAAGCTCCACTGCAAGTATCGGACCAAACAATTTTATTAGGAGCTCCCTTTTTAGTCAAAGATGACAGGACAGAAGAAATAGATGAAAAGTTCGGAATGAACTTGTGATAGAAGTTAATGAGTCCTAACATGCTCCTAACCTGTTTTTTGTCCAAGGGATATCTAATTCTAATATGCGTTTGACAGTGTGCTCATCAGGGTATAACATGTGGTTACCAACACGGTGACCAAGAAATGAAATTTCTCGACAACCAATCTGAACCTTTGAAGGTCTAACTGTCAAACCATGCTTTCTGAGTAGCGACAATAAAGATTTTAATCCTGTGATATGTTCTTGCCAAGAACTATGAAATAAACAGATGTCGTCTATATATGTGATGACATCAGACCTATCCCCTAAGAGTCTCCGCATCATGCGCACAAAAGTCGCGGAAGCATTGACAAGGCCAAAACACATATAATTCCATTGGAATGAACCATATGGAGTCATACATGCAGTTAGAGGTTTGGCTTTATCAGTTAAAGGGATCTGCCAATATCCCTTGGATAGATCTAGTTTGCTAAAGTATGTATGCTGGGATAGTTGTGATAAGAGATCCTCCAAAACAGGCATAGGTTCAGAATCTGTGAGAGTGACACTGTTAAGACGTCTAAAATCAATGCAGATGCGAAGAGATTTGTCCTTCTTTTTAACTAGAACCATAGGAAAGGAATAGGATGATTCAGAAGGAGAAATTATACCCATGCGTAGCATATCCTTAAGTTCCCTATCCACCTGAGATCTGTAGTGTAAGGGTATAGTATACGGTCTGAGTTTAATAGGGTGATTATCACTCAATGAAATATCATGAGAGATAACATCAGTAGGACCTGGAAGTTCAGTCAGCACATCAGAGAAAAATTCTAAAACAGCAAGAGCCTGTTCTCGATGACCAGAATCTAAATCACCTGATACAGTTACATCGCTCCAAGATTCGGAAGATGTTAAAGGCAGCAAAGGAAAATTAAAAGAAATATCGCTCGCTGTAGAATCATTAGATTCCACAACAGCTGACAAAGTTTGTCGAACCGTTCTTTAGAAATACTGTCCAAGATAGGTTCTAACTCTGCAGGGCGCTCCACATACAATTTTAACATATTAATGTGAAATGTTTTGATTTTGCCCCTTATTTCAATGGCATAATCTACATCAGTTTTCTTCTCAACCACCTTAAAAGGGCCCTGCCAAGAAATTAGCAGTTTATTTTCCTTGGTCGGAAGAAGTAGCCATACTTGTTCTCCTGGTAAGAACGAACGTAATTTTCGAGATTGGTTGCAGCACAATCTCGACCTGTGTGAAGCATTACATATCATACCTGATGCATAAGTACATGCATCCACAAGGCGTTGCCTGAGATCAATGACCAGTTCTTAGCTGGTGCGGACAGTAACATCCTCCACTGATCCCAACAACAAATCGTTGAGTATATGCATAGGACCTCTAGGGTTGGCACCATATACCAACCCAAATGGCGGAAAGCTAGTGCTCTCATGGGGCACTTCTCTGTAAGCAAATAAGACTGCTGGTAACATTCGGTCCCAGTCACGACGACATGTCTTGGTGACTTTGCCTAACAACTGCTTCAACGAGCCATTGAAACGCTCGCAAACGCCATTGCTTTCCGGGTGGTATGGGCTTGTGAATGAATGCATAATTGCTAACATGTTCTCAATATCTTTCATAATTTGAGACATAAATTGAGTACCACGGTCTGATAAGATTTCATCAGGAAATCCTATGCGACAAAAAATGACAAATAGAGCATCAGCAACAGCTGCTGAGGTGATAGTCTTCAATGGTATGGCCTGCGGCCAACGTGTACATAAGTCTATACACGTTAGGATATACCGATATCCTCTATCTGACATGACTGACATAGGACCAACTATATCAACCGCAAGCTTGGTTAAAGGCCGTAATGGCACATCAGTGACTTGTAAGGGTGCAGAGTGGTGCTTGCCCCTACGTGCTACCTTTTGACAAGTTGTACATGACATGCAGTATAGCTTTACGTCTTTGTTAACACAGGGCCAATAAAAATTTGAGGTGACACGAAACAGAGTACGCTTAATACCCATATGACCAGCTAAAAGCGAGTCATGGTCAGTATTCAATACAATAGGTCTAAAACTCTTTGGAATAACTACCTGTCTCCTGACTAAAACATAGTTGTCAAAGCATTTAGTCAGTACTGAGTTTTTAAATGCAAACCAATAACGTGAAGTTTTTGTCTTCTTCACATGTTTGCTCTCTGCTAGAGCAAACAATGGTTGCAAAGCAACATCTCCGCGCTGTTTGGTCGCGAACGACTGGGGGGAAACATTATGAACATTTTGAAGAGATGCTCTCTCATTAAATGGTATAGCTGACTCTGCCTTGGATTCAGCAGTATGCTGGGCCCTAGTGACCACAGCGTTAGCCAACATTGGGTGAGATTCAACCCATTCATGTATCTCCTCTGGAGAGCAATCCTTAATACCTGGTATATTACCAAGAATAATGTCTGATACTGGTTGGTCAAGGACACATGCCCTTACCTTACCTGTAAAGAAAGGTGTGACAATATCTATTTCTGCCACTGGGTAACACTCTATACTCCCTCCAAATGTTATGCACTTCACTGTTTTACCAGTAGAGGCGGAGTCATCAATAAATGATCTACGTACTCCGACAGTGGTACAGCCAGAATAACGAAGGACACTTACATGCCTGTTATACAGGAGACCTGTATATAACGTGAGGCGTCCCACGTTCTCACAAGATGACATAGCGGGTAGAGCATGCCCGCAGATCAATCTGGGCTGTGAACCAGGTTGGAATAAAGATTTGCACCCATAACAATTTTCATCATTAAGTGAGCTAAGAATACATGCATTGGCATGGTCGGCTCCCTTCTCATCATTCTTCTTTGTAGTTACACGTGCATTAGCCTTCTCATGATTGCTATTGTCATTATGCCCACAGTGTTTGTTAGTACTGTTTCCATAATATTTCTTATAACGTCTATTCCTAGTACATGACAACATCTGCCACTATTCCTATTACCACTGTAGGGTGCATTGTGTTGTGCAGGTCTATGATCCATCCGTTTGTGATGCATGTCCTTACCACGGCTAGAATTGTGCCGCCACTGACCTTGGTTTAAATAACCATAGTCTCGTCTCTGTGAGAAGTTAGATGGTGACCTCTGCCTTGGGAAGTTATATTTTCCCTGGTAGTTGGATCTGTAGCTTTGCCTTACTCTGCTGTCCACACTCTGTGATCGAGGTCTATGACCACCATCTCTAAAGTCATGACGAGCCACACATACTGGGAGTGGATCCTTTATAGTTGGTTTGTGAACCTCTTTATCTGGGTGAGCTGTCATATATTGTCTCCCAAGTATCTCCATTGCCTCAAGGTCTTTTAGTTTTCTTTCTTGAAAAAATGATGCAAGATCGGTGCTACATGCGGACAACACCTTGTCACGTAACATTAGATCAAGTAAGCCAGTGAAGGTCTTATCAATTCCGGACAACTCTATCCATCTTTTAGAATATAATTTTATTAATGAGATAAATTCTCCAAAGTCAGCTTTCCTGCTAGGCAGACAGGAATGAAATTTATCACGGAATCCTGCTTCCGTAAGCTGAAATTTACGTAGCATTGTCTCCTTGTCAACATCGTAGTCTTCTCTACTACTGCTGTCCAGAGCGAAATAAGCCTGTAGAGCGTCCGCTGTTAAAAAAATCGCATAACGTTGCACTCCATTGACCCTTGGGGATCTTCAATGCATTGACCTTGAGCTCAAAGCGTTGTAAGAAACTATCTATGCAGTCACTATTCTGGTTGAAATTTGACAATCGTATCCGGTTTGTAGTCACAGGTGCACTAGATGATGCCTTTGAAGCGTCCAACTCCACTTTTCTTAAGGCGACAGCAACATCTACATCGTTCTGAATACGCAATTTCTCTATCTCCATGTCTATCTTTAATTTTTCTTGTTCGGCATCAATCTTTAATTTTTCAAGTGCAAGAGCTTGTGCATGATCTTTTTCTTTCTCTTCCATCTTTATTCTCTCCAGTTTCTTCTTTTGTTCTAGTTCTAACTTGTCCTTCTCTAAATCTTATGCCTTTTTCTTCTCAATATGTTCTAACTGAAGACGTTTTAATTCACGTTCATTTTGCCTTTCAATTCTTGCATTATAGCTGTCAAATTGTGCGGTAGCAAAGGTCTCTAGTTCCGCTCCTGATTTATTAAGTTTAATCCCAATTTCTATAAAATCCTGAAACGAAGACATGGTTTTCTCATAGAAACCCCTTTCTGTTCAAAATATAGTGATATTTATAATAATGAACAATACAAACTCAATACATATGTAAGACCTACAAAACCACCAAGGGCATAATTAAAATGTGTTAAATTATGGTGATATAGTTACTGAACATTGCAGTGCTTAATACATGTTATAATAAAAGGGAAAAAATATATGCAAAATTATGCCATGTATATCAATGGGTCCAGACAAATGTACAATGAAAAGATGAAGGCAATGATATCAATGACAATGATGATGATGATAGTGTATTTTCAAATACATCACACACAAAAACAAATCAAAATTAACTAAAATAAGACAACAAAAACAATATTCTATATTAACATGTAAACAAATAATAACTATTAGACACTACAAATAATTCACAACTAAAACAAAACAACCATCACATTAACAACTAAAGAGAAGAAGGTATAGAAAGCACTATTACAACAACTGACAATGTGAGACATATATACGAAACAATAACAAAACATAATACCTAACACCACATCTAAACAAAAATTAAATGTTCGCAATGCAAAAAAGGATTATCAGTATGAATGCGTCAAAGCGCTAAAATTCCTTAAATGCAAACCGCACATAAACCTATAGAAAATCACCTTTCATCATACTTCCGAAGATGAATGAAAAAAAATGATACCGAAAAAAAATTGGCAACACTGAACATATAGAATAGAAAAAAATACAAGCTTTTAAAATGAAACTAAACGTATCTTAAAATGCAGACTAAAGTAAACTATTTTCGTCTGAACACGGCGTAACGCAATTAACACTGTCTCGCATGAATCAGGAACACTGAGCCAAAATGGACACTATAAAGTTCTGTAAACTTGATAATATGTCGTATGGTCGAACTGTTTTATTTATTTCTTAATAATAAGGTCCATAAAGTTTCTTTTATAGATTTATAAATGTTAGTAGAACGAATTGGTCCCTGAAAGCTTTGTCTTTAAAATATGCCATGGCATCTATCAATACAAGAGCGTTTGTTGACCTAAACTCCTGCTGACGTTAAAGGTCACGGGGCATGGCTAATTTGCAGCTGTGCGTCAGAAACTTTCGTTTGCACGGGAAGTTCATTTGCCCGAATGCTGGTTTCACCGCAGTGTTTGCAGAAAAGTTCGTTTGCAAGAAGGCTCATTTACACGAACAGAAAGTCATTGTTATACCCACAGTTCTTCAAAATAGTTTAAACACGTTGCCTTAAAAATGCATCTGAACTCCTGTCTCATATTCAATCATGCTATAGTTCAATTGATGCAAATGCATTATAGATAAACTTGGTGCACATAATTAATTCAGGCACATGGCTTGGTTCCCCATCTGTTGAGAGGTTTATTTTTCGTGCTTTTTTTTGCTTTTAGCGTTTGCACGACTGTTTATTAGTATCAAATATGGATAAGAATGTAATGTCCAGGGTTCTCTCTTTACGTGCCTGGCAAATGAGTATTAACTTACTTTGTGCACACATCTCTTTCTCCAACGAAAGTAATATCAGCTGAGTGACGGTTTATAACTTTAATACACATGACGAAACTTCACAATAGACCCATTGATGTGGTCAGGCAATTAAAACACAATCAAGATTAATACTTACTTACTTAGTCATTCCCCTTCTACCGTGAGGTGTAGGGGTTTGGAAGAGAGAGCGCCAGACTATTCTATCAGCTGTCTTCTTCCTGGCCTGGTTCCATTCCAGTCCTCGGTCCTTCAAAGATTGTCTAATGTTGTCCTCCCAGCGGACTCTCGGTCGTCCTGGGGGTCTGGATCCCTGACTCTTTGTTTCCCATGCTTGTCGTGGTAGCCGATCTTCTCCCATTCTGCAGACATGGCCAAACCATCTTAGTTGGGACTGTTCTACTTGGGTCTGCAGCGGGTGGTATTTTAGGCCTTGACGTATCGTCTGGTTGCGGACCATGTCTCTTCTTGTTACTTCAACCACCTTCCTCAGATACCTCATTTCTGAGGTTTGGATCTGGCTTTTGTGGGTTGTAGTCATTGCCCATGACTCGCATCCATATGTCAAGACTGGGACATAGGTGGAGCGGTATACAGCCATCTTCGTTTTCTTACCAACCTCTTTCTTGCTGAGGAATCCTCGATTTATGGCCTGAAAAAGTCTCCCAGCCGCTGCTTTTCGAGTGGCCAACTCTTCTTTGATGCCTCCCTTTCGATCTATAATAGCTCCGAGATATTTAAAGTGGTCGACCTGCTCTAGGACCTGTTCTCCAAACTTAATCTGATGTCTTCTCTCTTCTCGTGATATCACCATGGATTTTGTTTTAGAGCTGCTTATGACCATCCCTCTCTTCTCCAGCTCTTCCTTCCAGACTTGCAGGTTGGATTGGAGATGTGCCTCTGATTTAGCAATCAGGGCAACATCATCAGCAAATGCCAGCTCTGAAATATAGACCTGTCTCATCTTCCAGTACCCCACTAAATACTTTCTTGTTCTCTCCTTACATGCCTTGATGACATCGTCCATAAGGAGTATGAAGAGGTAAGGTGATAGGATATCACCTTGTCTTACACCAGTGGTGGTCCTGAACTCTTCTGACTTATGGTTTGCTGTCCTCACATAATTTCTGCAAGACTTGTAGAAGCTTTGTATAGCATGAATCAGAGGTGCTGGAATATTCTTCCTTGCCAAACAGTCCCAAAGTTTGCTCCACGGGACGCTGTCAAACACCTTTTCCAGATCTATGAAACAAAGATGGATCTCACTCTTATACTCAAGTGCCTTTTCACTCAGCTGTCTGAGTGTGAAGATTAGGTCTTGAGTACTTCGGTTTGCTCGGAATCCGCACTGGACCTCATCCAATTGTGGCTCAGCTAGGCGTCGGAGTCTCTGCTCTAGGATTCTAGAGTAGATTTTACCAGGAACACTGAGAAGGGATATGCCTCTATGGTTTCCACACTGTCGATTGTCACCCTTTTTGAAAATTGGTGTTATGATGGCAATCTCCCAATCCTTTGGTATGGTCTTGTTGTACCACGCTGCCTGTAAAACCCTTAAGAGTAATAGGTCGCCTGATGCTCCCATGAACTTAACCATTTCTGGTGTTATACCATCATGCCCTGCTGCTTTGCCCATCTTGATTTTCTCCAGTGCTGCCTTCAGTTCTTCCATCTTTATGTCATCTTCACCATCATTGGTTTTCTCTTCTGTGCTAGTGGTTATCGTTTCTGATGCTTCACAATGCTCACCATTCAGGAGTTCTGAGAAATATTCTTTCCATCTTTCCATTACTTCCTTCGGGGCAGTAAGCAATTTGCCTTGCTTGTCCTTTATAAATTTGAGAGGGCATTGTTTTTCCTTCCTCGTGTTCTTTAGGGTCTTATAGAACAATTTCTGGTTTTCTTGCGCATCTTTTTCTAGCTTTTCTCCAAATTCTTCCCAGGACTTCTGTTTTGCTGCTAGCACTTTGTTCTTTGCTTCTGTTCTGAGTGTCACATATTCTCTATATTTTCCCATTTGTCCTGCTGTGTTTTTAGCTCCTAAGTATTGTTTCCATGCCATTTTCTTCTCTCTTATTTTCTCTTTGACTTCCTCTGTCCACCAAGGTGTCCTCTTTCTTTTGTTCCCAAGTCGGACTTCACCGCATGCTTCTGCAGCAGCTGTCTTTATGATATCTTTGAATTTATTCCAGAGGGTTTCCAAGTCATCAGGTCGTTCTTCTGTGTTGCTCACCGCTGCAGCAATAAGCCCCTGATATCTGGTCTTAATTTCTGGCTCTCTCAGCTTGTAGGTCCTAATGCTCATTTCTCCTGCTCGTTTACTTGGTTTCTTGCGTGATGTTGGGCAGTTCCTAGGCTGAGCAACTCTTTCAGTTGTTCTTTGGATTGTTAGCAGGTAGTGATCACTTCCAATCTCTGGCTACCTCCAGACTCTAGCATCTCGGACATATTTGAATGAGCTTCTCCGAACAATGACATAGTCGATCACTGACTTCTCATTCTTTGTTGGTTCACATCTAGTGTATGCGTGTATGCGCTTATTGGGGAACTTTGTGTTTGTAATGATCAGATTCTGCTCACTGCAGAATCTAAGGAGTCGCTTTCCATTGTCATTGAGAGTGTCTTCTCCATATCTTCCGATAACTCCACCCCATCTAGCATGGTCATTTCCAACTCTGGCATTAAAATCTCCGAGCATGATAACTTCATTTAGGCAGTCTTCCACTGTCCTTTGAAGCAGCTCGAAGAATTCCTCCTTGACCTCTGCTCTCTCATCCTCATTTGGCCCATACACTATGACCAGGTTGACTATGGTTTCTCCTTCTTTTAGTTTTACAACCATAATGCGCTCCGAGACAAAGTTCCATCCCTTGATACTATCTTTTTGATTTTTGGCCACAATGCAACCCACGCCCCCTTTAGCCCTTTCAGATATGGGTACACCACTGTAGAGCAACGTTTTGCCATCGAGATCCATGACTCCTTGTCCCTTTTTCTTTGTTTCCTTTATAGCCAGGATTTCTAGTTTTGCTTTCCTCATCTCTTCCACCAGCTCCTCTTCTTTCCCATTTATACTTCTTGTGTTCCAAGTTCCATAAGTCGTAGTCCGTAGTCCGTTCCAGTTCGTCGCCTTTAGAATCAGTCCAGTTTTCTCTCTTGGTTTGCTCGTAATCGTGATTTAAAGCAAACAGGTGATTGGCCTGTTGTGCCTTTGCATGGTGGAGGGGCTGCCTCCTTACGGCCTCCATGCAGGCCGCCCTCCTCCTTTTTCATCCGGGTTTGGGACCGGCATTGGCGGAGTTCAATCAAGATTAATAATAACAATAATAGTCACTCATTTGCATGAACACTTCTTTCAATCTTAAATATGACATACAGTTGTCTACTTCCATGTAAAGGATATTATACACAGGAATATCTATATTAGGGCTATACACACACGCCCAACATACGTCTGTACCGCAAAAATGGCTGGTCACCCACTGCCCCCTTCGCTGCTAACTAACCCTCGTTTTCACCCGCCTCGTTGCAATACCTTCACAGCCGGTCTCATCACGTGACATACAGTGGCTATTGGGTGAAGTAGCGAAGTGCCAAAACTGGGCGTTAAAACTAATTCATTTTGTACTCCCAACAATTATAATCGTGCAGCAACGAGCGCGAACGCTTACAAGAGTCACCTAGAGACGCTGCACTATACAATAGTAGTGCGGCACTATACAATAGTAGTGCGGTATCGACTCTAATAAAAATCATTTATATAACTTGAAAAATGCGCTTAACTATATCTCATTAAATATATATATGGCCAATGCCTTAAAGCATAAACATGCTTTAACAGTAGAGTTACATGAACTTTGAAATCGCATTAGTTAAATATTGACGTTTTGGATCTAACAGTAATGTTACACAAAATATTTTTGTTAGTAAATTTTAATAAAATGATATTCGGGAACTGAAACAATTTTTTTTTTTAATTTTCACAATACTCCTGACAGTTCATGCCCTAAACTACCAGCTCTCTGCGGTTCTGACGTCATGCAGAGCGGTCAACCCAATGTTCACACCTTGTATGGGGCCCTTGTCGGTGGACCAGGTGATAAAGATGATTACAAGGACGACAGAGGCAATTATGTAAACAATGAGGTGGCTTGCGATTATAACGCTGGGCTGCAGGGTGCTGTGGCAGGTTAGTATATAAAAAATATTGAATGTACATATAACGTATACAAATATATAAACTACTTAAATATAGGTTTTTTTATAGTATTAGTACAGTTTTGTTGACAGTGTAGTTAGTCGCAATTTACTTTCGTACGGAAGCGGTTGTACCCTTCGGATGGTCCTGGATTCGAGTCTCCGTTTAGCCTGTCGATTCTGTCTTTTTTTTTCTTTCTGTTGTCTAGTTTTCTACTTCTTTATCTCTTACGAGTGCCTGCAACATGCCCGTCTATGTGTATTATTTATTCAGTGCTTAAATCAACATTGCCACCAGGAGACAAAGGTGGAGATAGTCTGGACATTACATGCGCGTAACAGATCAGTATTACCGGACATTTTATTATCTAGTTTTCTGTGTTCAGTTGGAGAATCTTGTATTCTTTTTAAAACCTTGTTTTCACTATTTAATATTCTTCCAACCACCATAAATTAGATTTTATTATTCTCTTCCGTCGCTTTAAAAAAACGATTGTTTTAATATCTTCATTGCCATATTTTGGCGACACGTGTTCCTTTTTGGAGGAAATTCCCAATTGCACATATTTCCATCGATTTTTCTGATTTAAAAAATAAAAATGTTTTTGTTGTTGCCTGTTCTCTTTATTATCTTTTCCGCGGGTAATCACTTCTATTCTCAGGAATGAATTTGCCCTAATAAATTAGAACCAACGGGCTGATCACCCGTTTGCCAGTCACTTCGATTATGGAAACAACAGCAGATGGATTGATTTGCCATTGCCCTAAAGACGCCAATAGGCGTGATGGGAAACAATGGCAAAGAAAACCTATCTGCTGTTGCCCTAAGACGCCACTAGGCGTAATGGCCACTGACTGCTTTGACGGTCGGTGGCTAAGGACGGAAGAAGAAGAGAATAAATTAGAAAAGTAGAATACTCATATTTTACTACTTTTACAATTTCTGAATCATTAAAACCTTAAATACTTACTTAGTTGTGTAAATAAAGTTGCAACTTTTATAAAACTAAACCTAATACTCACATGTCCCAGTAACACATCCAACCTGTACATCATTCTCTTACACACACACGCGCACGCGCGCGTGCACACACACACACACACACATATATATATATATATATATATATATATATATATATATATATATATATATATATATATATATATATATATATATATATATATATATATATATATATATATAATGTACATTCTAAGGATTTGAAGGCAAAACTTTGAGAGAAATATCTGGGAAGATAAAATAAGGAAGAAGAAATCGAAGAAGTGACATAATAGATACCAACCTCGACTGAAGGCAATGGACAATGACTCAGACGTAGCACACAGTAACAGAGACAGCCAAGAGAAGTAGCGGCTGGACACCATTGGCACATAGAAAGAAAAGTAGACACATAGGCACAAATAGACAGACTTCGGAGGCAGAAACTACAAAATGAAGGAAAGATTAAAAAGGGAGATAGCTACACGACTGAGGATCGTGTTTGATGAACAGTTTTCGTTGACTCAGCCTTGAACACCTCCTGGTAGCACGAAGGTTTTGATTGACTGATTGATTTTTGGAAACTAGAAAAAAAGAACTGTTTATTTTGTGCATGGAATAGCCGGTTCAACCTGATATGGGTTATAATGTTGGTGTATTGTGTTCCTTTCTTGTGTGTAGTTCCTAACCAATGTAGTATTTTTGGTGCATCACTTCCACAGTTCTTAAGCATATCTCCATTTACCCTGTTGCGTTTTGAGGGGTTTGTACAAAGACTGTGCTGATATAATAATGACATGAATTACATTTAGCTTAATTGCTTTTCACGGACTTATTTCTTGTTAGTAAAGATAATTTTGTTTTCTCTTCCTCCACATTTTGAATAACGATCTTCTAAATTTAAAAATAACAAGTTTTAAATGGGAGTGGGAGCCGCGCTGGTGTAATGGCTAAGGCGTTGTACTGGCGACCAGGTGTTCATGGTTCAAACCCGGGCGCCGGCATTTGAAGAAATGTTTACGACCGGAAATTTGACTGAATAACCTGAACGGCTCCTGTGATAAACCCTCTATGGATGGGAAGGAGCGAAGCTCCTGACCGGGTTGGAAGGAAAGTCCTCAGGTTCCCCAGCCTCGCAATGACATGTCATTGGGCCGAAGGGCTGAAAGCCCAAGTGCCGCTAGTTAAGGAAAAAAAAAATTAAATGGGAGTATTTCATTAAACAAAATAGGCAATTTTTGAAAAAAATCTGTCACGTCTTTTTTTTTTTAATAGGCTTTTTTTTTTTAGCTTGCAACGTATGTCACTCTCTTGTCACTTTCAAATTTTGCTATCGATTTTTCAATCCCTTCCAGATGCGCAATAGCTCTGACACGTGGCATAGTTGTGTATTCCCCATGACAATACAACAATCAGTCGTAAAAATAATAAAATCTCATAACTGAAATTGGCGAAAACTGCAAATAATCTAGGTGTATTCTTTCCAACAAGATTGTCTCTCTTGAGAGAACTATCGAAACTCCTCCTCCCCTTCTACACACACACTATCGCACTCGCGTGCACAGACGTACACACAACTGACAACTACATTTTAAAAAATGTAATTTACAACTCTTTTCAAAAAAAAAAAAAGGTATTAACTTTCGTGTAATATACTGAATAATGAAATCCGCCTCGTGTGATCTGGACTCATTTATCGCAAACTGATAATGTCATTAGCAGATCGATTACATTTGACTTAACTTTAAAAAATAAAAAAATAACCCTAAAAAGAAGAAAAGAAAAAATATTTAAAAAATATTTTAAACACAGGCTTTTAATGCACTAAAAAGCCACAAACTATTTTTCTAGGAGTTTATAGCTTGCAGTCAAAAAATGTAATATCAAATTGACAAAAAGCCTGGGGCGCTTAAGCGCTTATCATATATTTTATCCATAAGTGTGTAATGAAGAATAAAGCAGAAGTTAATTTCATGTAGAATCAGCGCCCCAGGCTTTTTGTTAATTTTTTAGTTACATTTTTTGACTGCAAGCTATAAACTCCTTAAAAAATTAATTGTGGCTTTTTAGTATATTAAAAGCCTGTGTTTAAAATATTTTTTTTAATATTTTGTATTATGTGTGCTACGTGTTCATCGCCTCCAGTCGAAGTTGGTACACATTATGCCTCTACTTCACTTTCTGTGTTTTTATCATGTCTTCGCAAACTGCTCCTAATATTTATCTTAAAGTCTTGAGTGTAATCTTTAATCATCTGAGTGTACATTTTATATTTTCTTATATGTTTTCAATGTTTCTGCTCCAGCTACATCTAAGTAATCAAGCAGTCTATTTTCTCTCTGAAATTTGTTGTCATTTCAGTTGTAGTTCTTAATTCTTTGGGTATCAAATACGTAATGACTGTTTTGTTTCGCTTTCCAGGTCTCAAACATCTTCTGATAAGCGGAGAACACCCAGAAAAGACAGGCAACGCCGTTTGTCCTTACACTTAATGAATATGGATTACATGTACATCAATATTCCTGGCGACCTGAAGTGTGACAATTGATGATGATTTTTTAGAATAGCAGATAATGTTTAGCTGTTAACACGTTCATTCCTTTCATGATATAGTGTTATTAAAAGTATTACATGTAGCTGATAAATATTTTGTTTAGCGGACAAAACCACTGTTTAGCTGAGGGTAGAAAGTGTTTAATTATCCTGTTACCGGATTTTAAGTGATACTAGAGGGATTTTCAATAAAAGTGATTACAATCACAATGTCTGTGATGTTATTCATGCATGAAAAAGATTTTTAGCTGAATGCACCGTATCCTAGTACAGGATGGATTTGTGGACAACAGAAATTGTAGCAATGAAACACAATAAACGGACTATTTAATTTGATAAAGTTGTGTCGTAAAATACTCCGTGATACTCCCCGCTCAAATTGCCCCGATTCAAAAAACTAGTAACGTAAGATAAAATTTAGCACCCTTCCTGACACCAGTACCCTACCCGCTTGATATTTGAAAAAACTAACTAACGCATTCTTAACATCTATTAATAAAAACAGCCTAAGCAACGGTTGTTAGGGCACATATTTTTCCACTACCGCCAAGGTTTAAAATAAAGCATTTGAATCTTTTGTTAGCAAGCGGGCAAGTCCCGCCCTCAAACACCCACTTTTTCTCTACCCGTAATAATTTTTATAAAGGACTGATAGACAGTTTGGCAGCGAACCAATTTTTTTTATCACGTTTGAAGTGAGAGAGAGAGAGAGAGAGAGAGAGAGAGAGAGGGGGGGAAAGGGGTGGATTACAGTGACAAAACCAAGCCTAACTTGTAATTTGGAACTTGAAACTAGAACCACATGTGAGCAGAGAAAAGAGGGGGGGGGGGGAAGGAGAGAGAAACTTAGATAATTATTTCTACACAAATAAAGAATAGGTACAAAAATAAAAGGGATGTTTGACCCATTACGATAATATTGTTTATGAAAACACCCTATTATTTCTTTATAATAAATTATCTTACCTTAGAGAAAAGTATTGTAGTTGGAATAAATAAAAAGAAAAATTTGCAAAGATGAAAACGAAGATAAACAAGTAAATAAAATCATAATAGCTAGATAAAGGACGGTGGTCCGGTTACTAATCACTTTTCACATTTAAAATCGCACAAGTAATAACAGAGATATTGTAGAAATAAGAAATTGAGACAGGCAGACAGACACACTGAGAGACTGCTCAATTTTGAAAAAAGCTTCGGATGTTACATTTTCTAACGCGTATTTGGAAAAAGTCAAATTGGCTTGACTCGATTTGATTGGGTACTGCTAGAGTATAGGGGAGAGATAAAACTAAAGTGTGGCCAAGCATACGCTGCCATTTGAATAATCTTTGTGAACCTACTAGATTAAGATCAGCAGCAGAGCCTTGTGTGACCCATTGCCTTTGCGTCTGGACGGCGGCTATCAATCCTTGTGCCCATTGATAACCAGTTAATCTTTACTAGTGTGTGAAATATTTCATTGATTGCGGTAAGAGAAATGTTTATTGATATCTTTTATTATATGTAGAGGCCAGCCTAGATAAGGTGCCCAAAAATGTTGTGTTGTGCGACATCGCCATTGGAAAAGACTTACGACATCAAAGAAGCACATGCCTAAAGCAGTCTTAGAAAGAAGTGTAATTGGATTTGAATATTAAAATAAAATAAAAACATTACGACAGTAAGTCAAAAGGCCACTGGCAGTCCTTTACAGTGTGACAGTGTTCTAATGACACATGAACACCTACTTAGAATGCTTGGAAAAGAAAATATTTACAGGTTACCAGAAGGAGAGTGTATGCCCCACCTGATTATATGGAAGAAAATAAATGTTTGAAGTGACAGTGGCGTTGTAGCCATATGGGGAGAAGAATGTAAACACTGGTAAAAACTGTCATACAAAACTAGGGTGGATGATATGGGTTGTCGGAAAGAGCTGACTTCTTTTGTTGTTTGAATGTACCATTAATAATTTGTGGAATCATAGCATAAATATAAAGAAGGGACCATAACCTTCTCTTTCAGGGTTATATTGTACTATACCCAACACCAGAACTCCTGGAGAGGCAGAACCAGTGTGCGAGGTGGAAGCTGCTTATTTTACTGCAAGCCCCTGCCACATGTACTTCCAGGAAGTGTGAGAGACTGATCATTTTGTTGAAGATCTACACGTCAGCACTGTCAACAGTATCCCAGTTAAGTTGACTGGCACATCGAGGACACATCCATAAAACGATTCCACTTTAAAATTGAACATTGTAAAAGAGGGGATGATGAGAAACCCCAACCCTCCATCTAGTACCCAGTGTTAGTATAAGTCAGTGGGGGTACATACACCTTATTAGAGTTAGGATTACTATTTATGGACAGAATGTCCACCTTATTTATTTAATTGCTGTACATAAACACATTTCTTTAGTTGAGTTGACCGTCCTGTACCAGAAAAATTAGGTTCAAGACAAATTAAAATTGTAATATATTATTACCAAAATGTCAAACAAAGTCTTACTCACTTTGATATTATTGAGTTATACTTGTGTTTGTTGAATTAAAATATCACTATACTCACATTACCCTAGACAAGTAGCCATATAATACATCACAACTATATAAAATATTGCACAGTGTGAGATCTGAGAGAGGTAGCGATAGGTCCATTGAGAACACATCATCATCATCTTCAACTATTAGATTGAGGGTCTTACATAGCTTGACCTCACACTGTTGACACATATATCTACTTATTTCTTTCTGTAACATCTATAACCTCTCAGGCATAACATCGCCACAAGTTGCTGGGAAATAACTGAATTGATTATTTTATATATTACATTAAAGTATACATCTTGCTAATGTGACAGGGGCTGGGGTGGTTGAGGAGAACTTGTGTCGAAGTGGCTATCTCACATCCAAGACACGTGCACTAAGAAAATTTATTTCAGGATCGTTTGACAGGGGTTGTAATTATTAGTTGCTTACAACCATTTCAGCAGCAAGCTTAGTAAATTAGGCAACATAACGCTTTATATGGAGCAAAATTTAATTTCACCGAACACCCAGACAGTGTTCTTGGACTGTATTTCCAAGGCATAGTCTTGAAGTAAATTTTAACAATCGACTTCTGTCTGCGCATCTGGCGATGGAAATGACACAAAGAATCTTAAAATGCTAAGCCTTGGCTCGGTTAACATCCGGGCAGTTTCAGTGTACCTCTCCTCGGATTGGCTGCTGTTTCCGTCAGCGGACATGGCTAGTGTTTTATGTTTAGATTCTGACTGAGTAACGTCATAATGGCGGCTAAACTGATAGCCGTGGTTGTGCGAGAATGACGTAATCGTTGAAGGGAATGGAGCTGTCACACTAAAATAAATAATAAAACCACAAAGTTGGTAGGAAATAACTGATTCTTTTAAGTATAACATTAAAGTATATATATATATATATATATATATATATATATATATATATATATATATATATATATATATATATATATATATATATATATATATATTCTCTTCTTCTTTGATCCTTAGCCACCGACAGTCAAAGCAGTCAGTGGCCATTACACCTGGTGGCGTCTTGTAGGGCAACAACAAATTGATTCCACTTTGCTCGGTCGGTGGCCATCCTTCGTACAGTGCACCAACTCTGGTTCATTCTTTGCATCTCAGCCTCAACAGACCTCCGCCAAGTTGTTTTTGGTCGGCCTCTCTTTCGTTTTCCTTCAGGGGTCGATAGCATAGCTGTTCTTGTAATGGCATCAGGGTCTCTTCTGAGGACATGGCCAACCCAGTTCCAGCGTCTGCCAGCTATGATGGTGTGCATGTCCTCTTGCTTGCTCCGAGTAAGCAGATCTTGGTTGGTGATGGTATTCGTCCAAAAGATTCGGAGAATTTTTCTTAAGCATGTTGTGTGAAAAGAGGACAATTTCGACATTTCCTTCTCTGTAACTCTCCAGCTCTCCGCACCATAGAGAAGCACAGAAAGCACACAGCTCTGATATAATCCTAATTTTGTGCTTGTGATGAACTGAGAGGACTTCCAGATGTTGTTTAGACTAAAAAAGGCTGTTCTTGCTTTGTTCATTCTGTTGTTGATGTCTTTGCTTGCTCCGCCGTCTGGTGTTACTATGTATCCTAGGTATGTGAAGGCATCTGTCTGTTCCAGTTGCTGATTCCTTACTGATATGGGCTCAGGGTTGCTCACATTGAGCGTCATGACCTCTGTCTTCTTTAGGTTGATGTTTAAGCCCACTTGCTGGCTATACGTATTAAGTCTATCAGTTTTTTCCTGGATGTGTTGATGTGAATGTGCTAGTAGTATGTCATCTGCATATTCCAGATCTTCTAATGTAGAAAATGTAGTCCATCTTATTCTTTTTGGACTGCCGTCTGTTGTCTGGCGCATCATCCAAGTCTATGACTGTTAAAAATAGAGTGGTTGATAATGGGCATCCCTGTCGTACTCCTGTCTTCACTTCAAAGGTTAGGTTGCTCTGCCCAATGCTACACGTAAAGTTGGCATAAAGGCTTTTTATGATTGACACTATGCAGCTTGGAATTCCATAAGCCCTCAGTATTTTCCATAAACTGTCCCTATGTATACTGTCAAAAGCCTTTTCAAAATCAACGAAATTAATGTACAGCTGTCTTTGCCATTCTAAGCACTGCTTTATAATGTTCCTGAGGGTAAATATATGATCTACACATCTTCTGTTCTTTCTAAATCCTGCTTGTTCTTTCCTCAGTTTGTGGTCTACTGCTTTTGAGATTCTATGTATAATTATCCTGCCTAGTATTTTGCTGGGAACTGAGAGAAGAGTGATTCCTCTCCAATTATTGCAGTCTGCAAGATCTCCCTTCTTGGGCAATTTGACAATTATTCCTTTTCTCCACTCTGTTGGTGTTGTCCCTGTTTTCCAGACTTGTGCAAATAGTGGTTCTAATAGTTCTGCTGCTTGCTCTGGGTCTGTCTTAAATTGCTCTGCATTTAAGTTATCATGACCAGGAGCTTTTCCATTCTTTAACCCTTTGATTGCTGTGATGATTTCTTCTTTTCACGGGATGTCTGTATTAACATATAGATCATTTTCAGCCTCAGGAACATTCAATTGTGTCTCTGGTGGTTCCTTATTCAGAGTTTCTCTGAAATGCTCTGCACATCTTGTTTCCTGCCCCTCTACTGTCGTGTTGAGATTTCCGTGCTTATCTCTTACTAATGTAATATTGTTTGCACCTCGTTTTCCACTGATGATTTTAGTTATTTTGTATACTGTGCTTTGTTCATTTCTCAGTGCTGCCTCTTCTGCCTGTCTTGCAAGGCCATCCAGAAATGTCCTTTTGTTAGCACGGGTTTGAAGTTTAACTTCCTTGTCCAGCTGACTGTACTGTTCACTATATATTGCCTTTAACCTGGGAGACTTAGCTTCTGTTTTCTTTCTTTTCATGTCCTTTCTCTTCGCTATGGTATTTAGCGTAGGGTGGCCATATTGTTCAACACAAAAAGGAGGACAAATGCCATCTTTTGGTCAGAAAAAGGAGGACAATGGAGGACAACATTTTTTTTTAAAGTAGGACGAAAAGTAGGACACCTTTGTTCAATAACTATAAGACGCTGAAACATATTTTTTTTTTTTACATCCAAACAATAAGCTAATAAAATCACATTGATTTTGTGCCTACTTATATTTTTCTGATGATAAAATCTTCTTCAACAAAGTTGGGCTACGTTTTAAATATGCTATAATGCATAGAAATCAGAGCATGAAAGCTCCTTGAAATTGTACTGCCCAAGTAGAGTGCCTTTAATGGAATCTTTCCTTCAGTGCTTCCAAAGCTGCTTCAGTAGAATGCTGTGCAGTCACAGAAATGATAATAGCAGCTGTTTTGGTTTTGGCACATGAGAATTTGCTGGCAATTTCTGAATCTTGGAAAGCATTCTTGAGTAACACTGAAGTTCAATCCATTGATCTGAAAGAGTTGTGATGTTTTACAGTATGAAAAGCAAAAGCACCCTCGGCCGCGGCAACTTCAAACCTTTCCTCGCTTATTTCTTTATTTTAAAATGTCAGTTTTTATTGCAAACATTCAGACGCAAGTGCTTTCTTTTGCTTTTCTGTTTCTATATGTTTTTTTCAAATCAGCTGCGCCTTTATTTGTTACTGATACAAATGTGCCGCCTCTGCATACAAGACATTCTGCTTCATACTCTTGTCGACCATTGGAAAATCACTGAAATTTGTTTTTCAATTCATCCGTGAACACACACTTCCGTTTTGGCATTTTGAGCGGGTATCTATAACATAAATATAATATAATGCCCCTAATCAATGGTACATTGGATGTTAAAATTATTTGTAAAATGCAACAGACGAGGTTTTAATTTTAACAAACCCATTACTATACTAGTAACTACTCGTGTATTTTTTTCATAATAAACAAATTGCAATAAATATAAAAGCAGTACGAACTAAGGTTAATATTAATTGTGATTTGCAATAGACAACGAAGTTATAAGTGACTAAATCCAGCCCTAAGTTCTTATTCATGCCGTTTTGTCTGCTATATTTTCCCTTAACAAATGCCAATAAACCTAAACAGCGTTTAACCTGGGTTAAAATATGATAGTAATCTATTATAAACTATTGAACAACATGACAACTTACGGTAGTGTTGTTGGCAATTTGCGCGATCCGTCGATTTTGCGGAGACAACAATTATTAAATCTGACAATTTCTGTACTCAGAAAAAGTAATTTAGCCAATCACATAAAAGCCGGATATTTCAACATTTAAAAAAAAAAATCCGGCCGGAAGCTCATTTTTGTCGCAAAAGACCGGACAAATCCTGCCAAATCCGGACGTCTGGCCACCCTAGTTTAGCGTATCCGGTGTTATCCAGTCTTGGCTTTTTCTTTCCTGGAATCCCAAACATGACTTGCTGCTTTTCTTGTATATTGTTGAGATGGTGTTGAATGTCTGGTCAATATCATCGGTCTCTGTTCTTTCCTGGCTTTTGATAATCTCATATCTTCTCTTTACGTCGACCACGAAAGCTTTTCTGGTGAGAGGATCCTTCAGTTTCGTGATGTTGTATCTTTTCTGTTTGACTGCAACTGGTCCAGCAGCTCTGAGTTTCACTTTCAGTCTTGCTACTACTAGGTGATGATCACTTCCCATATCTGCGCCTCTTTTTACTTTCACGTCTTGTAGTGCATGTCTCCATCTGCCATTGATCATTATGTGATCTATCTGGTTTCTGTCTCGTCCGTTTGGTGATTCCCATGTTAACTTGTGCACTTCCTTGTGTGGAAAAAGTGTTCCTCCAATGACCAGGCTGTTAATACTGCAGAAGCTTATTAATTTGTCCCCATTCTCATTTGCTGTTCCACTGCCACATTTCCCCATTACTCTTTCGTTATAATTATTGTGTGCTCCCACTTCCGCATTTAGGTCTCCCATTACTTTAATGAGATCGTACCTAGGTGTAGTTTCCATTTCATATATATATATATATATATATATATATATATATATATATATATATATATATATATATATATATATATATATATATATATATATATATATATATATATATATATATATATATATATATATATATGAATGACACCCTATGGCTTAAAATGGTAGTTTTATTAAGTTTATAAGAGGGGATTCTCAAACTTTTTTGAAGGTAAAATTTTCCCTCTACGCACTTCAGTTTATAATAACTAAACAATTATTTTGCTCATATAGTATATCAGCAAAAATATGTTTGTTAGAATAAGGCATGAATTTAAGAAAATGATATAACAAGACAGCTCACAAAAAGCGTATTTCTAATTTAAAATTATGTTTAATAATTTTGTAAAGAGAAATGTTTTATTGTACAATAGGTGGCACTATCATTTCTAAATTCGCTGTCGCGAGCGAGGAAACATAATGATTAATTATCAATTTCAAGAATCGTTGGGTAATGTTCTTTTTGAAAGTCATTCCATGGAAACTGGGACATTCTGATAGGTCAGTATTTTAAATACAATACGCCTAAGAACTCATTTTTCTCTGAAAAAAATATTCACATACTGTATTTTGTAGAAGAAATTAATCCTTTTGACGCTCTTGCATCAAGAAGTTTAGATTACTAATGTTCGAGATAAAAAATATGAAAGATTTGACTGACTGTTGTCTTTATTTATTTATTTGTAAACATGGAGCGTTCATATTTCTAAAATAATAAGCTCGACCTTTACTTTATCTCAAGGACTTGTTTTAAAATTTCGCGGAACATGTGCGCTCCGGTACAATGCCGGAGATTCACTGTTTCCATAACAGATTGAGAAATTAAAGATAGGAACTACTGATGAGTGTGACTGTGGCACTGATAAAATGACTGCCGAACATCTGCTTCAAAGGTGCCCAACATATGAGGAACAGAGAAAACGCATATGGCCATCAACAGTTCCTTTCCTGGAGAAAATCTACGGAGATATCAACAGCCTCCGGCTGAGCACTGCTTTCTTTGAACTTATTCAAGTTGACATCTGAGGGTGAACGAAGAAGAAGAAGTTTTTATCTGGAAACGTGAACAAGTTAACTCGTCTTCAGTAAAAGTAAATTATACATGAATTACACATTTTTTTATTTCGTTTCAAAATAAACCAAAACAAATGGAAAAACAAGACATACAGATAAGAAATAATAATCAAGTAAACATTATTAAGAAATATTGAAATTTACGTACCTGTTGGTGAAGCATTGTACATAAAAGTCCAATGTCATATTCTGATCTTTACCGTAATTATCTTAATTCTCTTACCATCTGTTGACTCCCATTTCCGAAACAAACAGCGCTTGGCCTTGCCTGGTTCGTCTTTTTTTAACTCGTATGTACAACTTTTGCCTCGTTTTGGCGAGACGCGTCCCGTTAAAACCAATTCGGTTATATTAGGGCGCATGTCCAAATATAAAAGACCCTTTAACATAACTAAAATAAAGAGCTAATGAATGAGAATTGTCGTTCAAATTTTTTGAGGTGCCGTTAATACGCAAGTGAATTAAATAAAGAGGAAAACCTGATGACAGGAAATAAATTATACACATAAATGGATATTGAAATAATTAAATAATCTTTCGGATGGTCCTGGGTTCGAGTCCTCTGCAAGCCTGTCATTCCGATTGCGTTTCTGTTGTCTAGTGTTGTTTTTTTTACTTTCTTATTTTTCACGAGTGGTTGCAACATGCCCATTTATGTTTGTTATTTATCTACACATTTTATATAAAGGATAAATGGGTATGTTGCGGACATTCAAAAGAAATAAAAAAGTGGAAAACTAGACAACAGAAAAGCAACATCTTTGTTTCTCACGAGACCTACAACAAACCCATGTATGTGTTTTATTATTAATGTGAATGTAGTCGAGTATACACTAGCAATTCCCCCCCCCCACCCCCCCCCCCCCAACTTTTGCACGACGAATTAGCTCGGTGAAAGTAGTAAAGTTGTCAAAACTGTACCTGAAGCACACGAGTGAACTCTCCTCTTGGAGCGGTCAGGTAATAATATCGATGCATTATACCGTGTTTTGGGAGTTTGTTAGTCTTGACCTATGAATGCGAGTCATGGTCAATGACTACAAAAAAGCCAGCTCCAAACCTCAGAAATGATGAATCTGAGAATTTTATAGCTTACTATATCTTACCCCGAGGTGATGTTGCACTGCGATTACTCTTTCTATTGTGATATATGTATTTAGG
Source organism: Oreohelix idahoensis (assembly GCA_024509875.1). Taxonomy (NCBI): domain Eukaryota; kingdom Metazoa; phylum Mollusca; class Gastropoda; order Stylommatophora; family Oreohelicidae; genus Oreohelix; species Oreohelix idahoensis. The sequence goes on from JAMPIV010004021.1 coordinate 447,109, forward strand.
TTGTTAGCTTCTTGTATATCTTCTTTACTTTCTTGTAATTCCTTTAATAACAATTTAGCCTATTTATTTCTACGTGACCAAGACTGTCTTCTGCACTAATTTGATTGAAATATTTGGCCAATATATTTGCTTTTTGTTTCTCTGTTTCAGCCCTCTCTGATATTTAATTGTATATTTTTTGGAGTTTCCACCTTTAATTGCTTTCAGTTTTTTCCATATCTACCCTATTTGCGTTTTGCTGTTTAAAGTTTGTGAGAATGTCTTCCAGTTAATTTCTTTAGTCTTTAGAACCGTTTTATTAGCTTCATTTCTTACCTTCTTATAATTTAAGTACTTGTCTTCTGTTTTGTGTTTCCTATAGTTTATTACAGCCCTGTTTCTCCGTGCATTGTTTTGTCCAAATGGGACTGGAGTTTTAATCTTGTTTTTGGTAAACAAACAATATGCAATGCTTCTTTGTTTATGTGACATCCATTTCGCCCTTCCCCTCTTCTGCCATTATAGCGTTAGTTATGATCTAAAAATAATAGAACACCAATCTAAAAATAGAACACCAACCAGGCCGCTGACGGAACACCAGCCAATCTGTGGAGATGTACACTAAGATTGCCCGGAAGTTAAGCTTAGCAATTTAATATTCTTTGTGACCTTTCAATTGCAAGACGCCAAGAGAGAAGAAGTCGCTAACTCGCTATCGAAATCTGTAATTGCCTGGAATATAATGTCGACGAACACTGTCTGGGTGTTCGGTGGCATTAACATTAGCGCTTTATGTTGCCTGATTTACTAAGTTTGCTGGGGGAGTAAGGGTTGCTATAGGTCTCATACAAAAAATGAGAAATGCCTGCTACCAAGCCAACTGTACCTTCACGCGTGGTCCAATTCTTAGATCCGTAGCTACCTGTTTCTACCAACACGGCTATGGCGAATGGCGAGTATCTGGCGCCAACAAACCAGACCCCCAGAGTCTACTGGGGTAAAACTCTAGACTACGGGGGAAGGTAACTCTACAGAAACCTCTGGCAGAGCAAGTCTTCCATCAGATGCGGCCGATGCTGGACCCACAATCGGGTGGACACGTCCCGATCCCCATCGAGACTTGCCCGGGGAGCACACCCCGTCTCAGAAAGCAGAGAAGGCCACTCTTCAAACCTCTGATATCTTGCAGGCAGTGGCGTATTCTCTATGTGTGCTGTGCGTGCTGCGCACACCTATGCGCGAAGGAAAATAAACATTTAATTTATTATTCTATAAAATATTTCTCTTCTAATGTTCTGCGTTCGGACCGCACGCATCAGGATAACGGATTTTCCCGCATAGAATCAATGAGTATATTTAGTTTCAGTTTCCCAGACGTGTTTTATAGTGCAGTTTTTATTGGTTGGTAGCAATCGCCCAAAGTTCCTCGGGTAATTCCGTCACAATGCGTGCTGGACCTTTCGGATTCACGTCTGAAGACTGCTTTGTGTGGATCGCGGTCATGGCCAGATACGTCAATACAATGCAAACATGCGTGCGGTGGTCTTGCAGCTCTCGAGTTGTAAAAATCGGCTGTGTCCGTCCAGCGTTTTTTGTGATTAATTTTTGTTAGTTGCCGGGAATGCAGATTATTACAGTGACACTGAGTTTCAAGTTGTAAGTTAATTAGTATTTCGGAGATAATTGACATATACCCCTAATAACTATCGTTGCGTAATTGAATATAGTTGGTTTTTAAATTAAGAGGGGAAGAAGTTAAATAGTAGGCGTACATATTCATTTTAAGTAGCAGCACGCCTAGCTCGCATTACAAGAATACGAAACTGCTTGCAGGCAGTGTTAGGATGTTCAATAACATGAGCAGGAAGACTCCAAAACTTCCCCACCGAAGACACGCCCACGACGACCATTGCCCTAATTGGCTGTGTGTGCTGTACCTGGAAACGGGGCCTCCCAGTACTGAGAAACAGTTAAGTCTCCGATGTCGCTCATTGGTGCAGCCACCTCACTGTACTATTGTATTGGACATGTGGTATAACATATATATAGACGTGAAGTGGCAGGGAAGCAAACCCGTTAAAACTACTTGCTGAAATCTAATGTGTCGGGCCGACAGGCACAGATATCACAGCATGGCTATAAACTACGGCACAACGTAATTAATACTCAAAACGGCCAGAGTTGAGAGAGATGGCTGAATGAACGCAAACAACAACAACAACACAAATTGACCCAGCATCACAATCCCCCCTGTGGTGCAGCGTGTTGAGAACCCAGCACCGCACACTAAGCTTGTGGAATTACAAGAGCGCCAGGCTTACTGCCTCTTGACTGCATGGCCGCATCAGGAGATTTCTACAACGGAGAGATGGCAGGTGATGGGTACTGGGAAATGGCTCTGTGCAGGACGTGAGGATTCCTTGGGAGAGCCCAAAACAAGATCACAGCATCGTGTAAGCTCTGCATAAATGGAGAGCTCCCCCTGGATGAAGGGGAATTCACAGTATGCCACCCCACCTATCCCCAACTGCTAACTTAAAACCAGATGTGGGGCCCCCTGGATGCATGCCAGGCCAGAATAAAATGCCTGGGAAAGAGACTGGAGCTCAGAACTCCCAACTCAATATGTTGTGGGATGGCAGAAAAGCCACGTGAAAGACCTAGGTCTATTTTGAAGATAATGCCAAGCACAAACATACTTTCACCATACGAGCTCGGACGCCGCCTCGGTAAACAAGGTCCGCGCAAAGCAGTGACACCACAGGCTGCTTTCGAAAAGTCTACTACTGGGAACATAAACATATTACAAATCAACATTGCAGGCATTCAAAACATTAAATCCATGTTGCAGTACTCCAGGAAATCATTCCACCCAGAAAAACCTTTAACATCCCTGGATACACCCAGCATCGTTGCACATGCAAGAAATGTCAAGGACATATGACACATAAGAAATGACATTCAAGCAGATGTACGAAACATCCCCTGCAGTGGTGACATAGAATTGCAGCAAGTTCACTGCTGGTTCAGAGGAAACGAATACACCATCTATAATGTCTACTGCCCCCCTCCCCCAACATCTGCTGGAAACATCAATATCCAGTATACCACATATCAGAGAACTATACTGTTCAAAAAAAAAAAAGAAACACATGCTGCTGAAGGCACACACATAGCCATAATTTTGACATTCAATAACTTTTTTAATTTAATGAGTTAATTGTTCAAATTGCACACAAGAATACCTTAGGGTTCAACCAATCAATTGACAATTGTTTTGCATCTTGGTCACGAGAGTTTTTTGGCGTACGGGCTTTCCCGTTAGTATGGTGTGTGGCCTCCTCTTGCATCGATCAGCGACTGGCATCTCCTGAGCATGGATGCGATCAGACGTCTGATGTGAGCCTGTGGGATGGCTGCCCACTCTTCCTGGAGTGCCTGGAACAGATCACGACTATTAGCTGGAGCAACGTCTCGGCGACAAACACGTCTATGCAGCTCATCCCACAGGTGCTCAATCGGACTCATGTCTGGAGACAGGGATGGCCAGGGAAGGGTGAGAATGTTGTTGCAGTCAGGAACTGCGTGGTCAACGGTGCACAATGGGGTCTGGCGTTGTCCTGTTGAAACACAGACCTTTCGCCAGCCAAAAGTGGAAGGACATGGGGTCGAAGAATTTTATTGACGTATCGTTGCGCATTCAAGCCTCCTTCAATGTGCACCAATTGACTCCTTCCGTTGTAACTGATCATTCCCCACACCATTGCACCTCCACCACCGTGCGGCGGAGCTTCATCAACGCAATTTTGGGCAAAACGTTCATTTTGCCTACGGTAGACCCTACTCCGTCTATCATGACGCTGCAACAAAAAGAAAGATTCGTCACTAAACCAGACACGTCTCCATTGATTGTCAGCTTCCCAGGGACGATAGTTGGTTGGCCCAAAGAAGTCGATTTTAGCGATGGCGGCTCGTAAGGACAGGTCCTCGGTGAGGTCGATGTGCCCAAAGTCCAGCGTCATGCAGTCTGTTCCGGACAGTTTGATCAGACACATGACGTCCTGCAGGCAATAACTGGGCAGTTGAGGAAGCTGTTGTAAACCTGTCTCTGAGGTGACGACGCCGAATAAAGCGATCCTCCGCTGCTGTTGTCACTCTGGGTCGTCCATAGCGATGCCGGCCTTCAATTGAGCCAGTGGCTTGGAACCTGTGCCAAAGTCGACTGATGGTACTCTGATGCACGTTCAGATGCCTTGCAACATGACTTTGACTTTCGCCTGCATGCAGTCGGCCAATAGCAATGTTCCTTAAATTTATCGATAGAGACGCCATAAATGTCTGCTTGAAAATGAACTGATTTTGTGTGTGTAGCGTTATCCTTTTATAGAGTTTCAGTTGCGTAGTCAGTGAATAGTGTTCACCCCAAATTTTGTTGCTTTCACGTGCGCACAACATGAGCTGTGGTCAAAAATTGCGTCATAAACACTATTGACCACTGCGTTGTAACGATTATAAAAACGAACGCAATTCAGGTCAACACGTACATTTGACACTGTAAAGAACATTTGAGGCTGGTTTTTATATACCCTAGCATCAAATTTTACGTACAAATTCATAAAAACGCGACCTCGGATAGCTATGCGTTTCTTTTTTTTTTTTTTTTGAACAGTATATAATAGCTGGAGACTTCAATGCACATTCACCATCATGGGGATATAAAACATACAACAAAAGAGGTAGGGAAGTAGACGAAATCTGCAAAACGTCCAACCTGATCCTACAACAGAACAAGAGGTCAGAACCCACTCTTTTGCGCAGAGCTTCAGGCAAGGCCAGCAGACCTGATCTTACCATTGTATCGGCTGACATTGCAGACATTTGATCTTACACAGTCCTGGAAGATATTGGGAGGGACCACAGGCCAATACTAATTAGTATAGACAGACAGAATAAATCCAGACAAAAGAAAAAGACCTATTGGAATTACAAAAGGGCTAACTGGACAACATACGCAACACGTTCAGAAAGCAGATTCAGCAGCACTGACATATTAGATACAGTAGAGAATACATACAACAATATTACAAAGACGATACTTGAAATAAGCGAACATAACAATACCAAAAGGCAGCCACAAACGTTTCAGCCATTTCTGGTCTCCAGAACTAGAAAAGAATGTTAAAGAGCGCAGACATGCCAGAAGAAAGGTGGAAATAGAACACACCAGAACCAACAAAATAATTTGTAACAAACTCACAGCACAGGTGAGATATCATATTAAGAAAGCAAAGAAAGAAACATGGACAAAAGCATGTGAAAGTCTGGACTTAAAGAATGAAGGGCACAAAACATGGAAGCTCCTGCACTGTCTTGATGGAAAAGGAAAGAAGAACAACCCAAAACCACTAAGAGCTGGAGGAAATATCTTAACAAACAACAAGAAAAAGGCAGAAACGTTTAACAGATACTATGCAAATGTCAGCAAAACAAATCACAGAAAACAGCTAGACAAAACAATTAAGAACATAACAAAAACAGAACAGAGAGCTGCTAAAGCAAGCATTCCACTATTTGAAACTGAGTACACCATCCACGAAATGAACAGCACACTACATAAATTAAAGACCAAGAAAGCTCCAGGACCAGACAAAATTACCAATGAAATGATACTAAACCTACGCCCATTTGCAAAGTTAGTACTTTTAAACTTCATTAACAGCACACTCCCTGTTAAACTCTTTGTGTAGTTGTTAACTCATACTGGCTACTGGTTGTTGAATCATGCTTTATTTGTTAAATGATGTGAATGTCCACCAGTGGATAAATGTAGATGTTGGGACTGGTGTAGTAAAGTGTAACGATTGTCAACTCATCAAACCCAGCACAGTTTTGGTCATACAGGTCATCTTGTCCTGGAACGTGATGAGGCTCCGACAAGAATGTGAGTGTAAACAATGAGTGTGTATCTGAATGTCAGTACGCGAATGGTAGAATGATTCGATAGAGTTGACAGGTTGGTAGTACATCACTCATACTCACACTGTTCGAATTCAAGAAGTACTGGAACTACGGTGGTCTTTTTATAACATTTAATGGGACGCACACTTGGACAGTACGTGTATGGTTACAGGAACAAATGTCGACATAGACAGCATAATGTTGATCACAGGAATATCATCTTAAGTTAGCATTCATGCTTGGCAAATATCATAATGGAGCATTCGTAAATAAGCATTCAGCGTTCCATCATGTAAATCATCTGGCTTTACTGACTGGGCACGTCAGACCATAACCAATATATAGGAAGGCTCCTAGACCTAACCTCGTCTAGCGAATATTCCTTCACGTAAAGTTCAATATATATATATTTCATAATATAGGAATCCCAGACATGGGTTCTCACATGTAGCAGTGATCTCTTGGTTCATCGAGCGATAGTACAGGCATCCCTTTTTCTCACTCGATAAATACAAAGTATATGAATTTCAACATGGCTGTTCTCTCTCTCGTGAGCTTCACTCACTATAGAATATAGACCAAAATTAGTCATTCATTAAATGTCCTCATTTCTTCATAGCTTCTCTCATAGAGGTAATTGAATAATATCATACAATCCAGTGCTGATACATAGGAATGTCTTCTTCCTTTGAATGGATATTTTTTTTAAAAGTACCACTGTGCATCTGCTTATCAACAACGATGGCGAAGCCCAAGTTCATAATAAATTGTGGTTTTACCTTTTTATGCGAAATATAACTTTGCCATTCCTTGGCAAAAGAGAATAAACACTGGGGTAAAGTACATACAACATGTCTAAATGATTATCACTTTTCCCCATCCATATATAGATCACTATTTCGGCAAAAAGCCTGCTACAACAAAACTCGGCATCCTCACAGGATGACAGCCATGGATCACACCCCTTGCTAGCGATACTTCCGCTGCATAGCCTTTGACCTTTTCTAGCGACAACCAAATTAGTTCGACTTAGAAATGCAAAGATATCCATATATAAGACAGACTCGTCCTACTCATACAAACACTACGTATAAATTCAGGCCATAGATATACTGAAGCAAGAACAATCTATTCCTACCCAGCCACAGAATAAATCGCAGTAGGCCTAGAGTCGTCTGCGGAGTCCGATCGAAGATGACAGAACTATTTTCAAGGGAAGCAACCCAAAAATGACTTCTCCTTAAGCACTTAAAAAGGAAATACTTTGCTTACAAAATATTTGCGAACATAATAAGAATATAAATGTATTATATTGCAAGATAGTAAAAATTGCCCTTTACAGTCTTACCACACCTCCCGGGAAAAAAAAAATAAAATTTTTTTTTTAAAATACATCTAGGAGCACCGTAGAATAGGCTCACAACGCAAGAATACTGCGCAGATGAAAATATCAGGAATAACTATAATTCCTAATATGACTGGTGAGAATATATATCTCAAAATCTGAGAGAAATTGTTTCCCTACGAATAAATGTTTCCAGGAAGGTGTGATGTACGTATAATACAATTCTGGTAATTATACAATGCATACCAAAAATTCACACTACAATCTTAAATTTATGATTTATGAAGAAACAATCATCAAAGAACAGCGGTGAATTAACATCAATAAACCGCTAAGTAGCGATACCATCATTCTATTATTAAATTACAAATGTGTATCTTAGTAAAGAAACAAAAAATAACTGTTGTAAAGTTATACATATTAAAAAGATCCAATATTTAACAGTTAAGTGGCATCATGTGGGCATCTGGACAGAATGTCCGCCATCACATTTTCTGAACCACGGATAGCTCGTACCGAAAAATGAAAAGGTTGAAGAGCGATTGCGTATCGAGTTGATCTCGAGCTCTTCAAGTTCTTACTTTGGATAGCCGTAAGAGCTTTTTGGTCAGTTTCCACTACGAAATGCGCGCCCAGAAGGAATCTTTGGAGTTTGAGAATTGACCAAACCATTGCCAATAATTCACGGTCTAAAACCGAGTAATTCCTTTCTGCAGCATTAAGTTTTCTGGATATGTACATTACAGGATGCAGAGTTCCAGAGTACTCTTGCATTAGTGCCGCTCCAATCCCAGTGGATGAAGCGTCACTACGAAGAACAAATGTCTTATCTGTTGTAGGTAACACTAAAATAGGTGGTGATGAAAACATAGTTTTGATCTTCTCTAGTGAAGATTGGCATTCATGAGACCAGTGAACCATGTTAGGCGACCCTTTCTTTAATAGTGTAGAGAGAGGTGCCATGATAGAGGACAGATTCGGAATGAAACGTCCATAAAATTGTATGAGACCTAAAAGACTTCGCACTTGCTTTTTAGTCCTAGGGATAGAGATGTTAAGTATCTTAGTGATATTATGGTCTTCTGTCTTCAAGAAACCGTGACCTACTCGATGGCCTAAGAAAGCAATTTCGCTAAAGCCAATACAAGCTTTAGATGGTTTTGCTGTCAGGTTATACTCACGCAGAGTTGATAATAATTCAACTAACCCTGAATAGTGATCTTCCCAAGTATCGCTGAAAAGACAGATGTCGTCTAGATAAGCAATGACATCTGACCGATACGATAGGATTCGACGCATCATGCGTACAAATGTAGCTGGTGCGTTCATAAGGCCGAAAGGCATAAAATTCCATTGGAAAAGGCCTCTGGGAGTAGAGAAAGCGGTAAGAGGTTTGGCGCGTTCGGATAATGGAACTTGCCAATATCCTTTAGACAAATCAAGTTTAGTGAAAAAATGCGATTTAGAAAGACGAGTAAGTAACTCTTCTAGTAAAGGCATAGGTTCAGCATCGAACTTCGTAACTTGATTCAATTTGCGATAGTCAACGCAAAGACGTATGTTATTGTCTTTTTTTCGAACAATAACCATCGGCGAAGAATATGCAGAAGTGGATGGTTCGATTATTTGTAAATCTATCATTTCATCCAACTCCTTTTCAACCTGTGTTTGGAAATGTATAGGGATAGGATAAGGCCTAACCCTAATTGGAGTATGTTCAGTTAGAACAATGTCATGCTCAATGACATGAGTTTGTCCAGGGATGTCAGTGAGGACATCCTGAAATGTTTGTAACATAGACGAAACTTGTCGCCGTTCTCCTAGAGACAAATCAGGAGAAACAGTAACGTCTTTCCATGATTCACTAGAATGAAGTGGGATCATTGGAAGCGGGAGATTAACATCCGAAAAACTTGTTTCCTCATCCTGTATTACAGACAGTGATGAGTAATGACCATGTTTGACATGAGAATCGTCCGTTGCCTGGAAAATAGGCTGTAGATAGTCAGGACGTTCATGGAACTCCGTAAGCATATTGATGTGGAAGGTTTTATGCTTCCCGTTAATATCGACGATGTAGTCAACATCTGAAATTTTCGATATTATATCGTACGGACCTTTCCAACTAATAAGGAGTCTATTTTCACGACAAGGTAGCAAAACAAATGCTTTGTCACCAGGACAAAGTTGTCGTAAAGTTCTCTTCTTATTAGCAAATTGTCTTGCCTTCTGCTTAGCAAATTCAGAAGAGGACGTTGCCAATTTGCATGCTTCGATAATCTTTTGTCTCAGCGCGATGACATACTCGTAAGAAGATTTTGTGTCATCGTCAATATTGTCAGCTGTTATAAGATCATGCAGCAAAGACATTGGGCCGCGCGGTCGCGCGCCAAAGACAAGTTCAAAGGGAGAAAACCCTGTATGTTCATTGGGGACCTCTCTGTACGCGAAGAGGGCCGCGGGTAAAACCCTATCCCAATCTTGAGGATGATCCTCAGTTATCTTCCCTAATAAGTTCTTAAGTGTTCTATTTAGTCGCTCGACCATCCCATTGGACATAGGATGATAGATGCTACTCAAAGATCTCTCTATCTGTAGAGTAGACATTACTTGAGACATGGTATCCGATATCAGTTGGGTGCCATGATCTGATAATATTTCTCCGGGGAATCCCAGCCGAGAAAATATAAGCCAAAGAGCATCTGCAATGTCAGCGGTAGTAATGCTCTTTAGAGGGATAGCCTCTGGCCAACGTGTGCACATGTCTACACACGTTAAGATAAACTGATGTCCTCTAGCAGATTTGATCTTGAATGGACCAATGATGTCTATCGCCATTTTCTGGAATGGACGAATAGGAATATCTGCAGCCTGAATAGGCGCAGCATGACGAGGACCTTTGGATTTGACTTCTTGACATACTTTACAGGATCGACAATAGATCCGTATGTCCTTGTTCACAAAAGGCCAAAAGAAAGCCGCAAGAACTCTTGACTTTGTACGGGAAAAACCCATGTGACCAGCACACTGAGAGTCGTGTGCATGTTGTAAGATCTTAACTCTCAAATTCTTGGGTACAAGAATCTGAGAATGACTTGACTTAGTGGAGTCTTGCACCATACGTACAAGTACGCCATTCTTCATTGTAATCCAAGATTTACAATTTGAATCTTTATTCGGATCACCTTTCGTTACAAGAGTGAAGAATTTCTTAAGAGTCGGATCTTCTTCTTGTTGTTTTATAAACGAGTCACGAGAAATTACCAAGGGATCATCTTGGTTATGCACTTCATTATCTTCAACAGATGAAGTTTCAGGCATATTGAGAGCTTGAGCTCTAGTGACTACTGCATTAGCAGATTGCATATTTTGATTTTCCCAAACGGAAATTTGCTCCGGAGTGCATTCTTTGACTCCGTGAATGCGACCGATGATAAGATCAGCGATCGGATCCGGCAAAAGACATGCGTGTACATCTCCTGTGAAGAAAGGAGTAGCAATCCTAATGATAGCGGTAGAGTATTTCTCTATGGTGCCGCCAAATGTTACGCATTTGACTACTTTGCCTGTAGAATGAGAAGGATCTATGAGTGACTGCCTAACCCCAATAGTTGTGCATCCAGAATCAAAAAGTACTGAGACTGGATTGTCATTTACTAAACCTTTGTGTAAGACAAGAGAACCTCTCCCATCATGCGCGATTGACGCAGGAAGAGCGGGAAGAGGATGGCCACAGCTTAAAGTAGACACTGTGGTTGGCTCAAATAATGTTTTGCATTGGGGGCACTGAGATGCTCTCCCAAAATCAAAAGCGGCACATGCCATATTATTAGAGTCATCATTATCTTTATTTTGTTTATAGGCTTCGTGGGACTCTTGCTGTGCAGAGTTCGCCTGGTAATGAGCTTTATGTTTTTTGAATTGTGCTCTACCTCTGTTATTATTGCCTCTGTACTTATCATTGTTTCCACTATTATAACCCCTACTCGGGTTTGAATCATAGCTCCTTTGGTTACTATCATCATATTCATTATAATGAGTATCTCGGTAATTATGATCCTGTTGTCTCCATGAAGGAAAACTTGGATAGTTTCTAGAATGACTTCCTTTGCGAAAGTTCCTGTAATTATGACCACCCCTGAATCGAGGGCTGTCAGCTCTTCTCCAGGTATTCGAAGAAGAACCCTGAAATGATTGGTTACCTTGGTTCTGATAACTGTAATAGTTACCTTTTTTATTAAACCTATTTTGAGGTCCTTGGAATTTGTGAGAGTGATTAGGGTTGTATGGTGTTGCAGAAGCAACTGGCATACCTTCTTTAACCTTACTGTTGCTAATAGCTACGTCCGGATGTGCAGTGACGTATTGGGTACAATACTGTTCCATTTCTTTTAGAGACTTAGGTTTACGCTCATGTAAGAATTCGAGGAAAGGTTTATTTATACTTGACATAATCTTGTCTCTGAGTATCAAGTCCATAAGGGCTTCATAAGTCTTTTCTGTTTTGGATAGCTCAATCCAACGATCAAATGTAAGACGTGTCCTTGCAATGAATTCTGAGAATTCTACACCTGCCTCAGGCACCATTGTCTTAAACAACTTCCGATAACCCTCTTCAGACAACTGATACTTCTTTAACAAGGCTGCCCTAATAACATCATAGTTATCTTTGTCAGCCTCTTCAACCAAACTTAAACTAGTCAGAGAATCACCTTTCAGATTTTCTGATAACTGGTTAGCATATTGTGATTTGTCCACATTATGTGCTCGACACGAGCGTTCAAATCTGTTTAGCCAGAATGTTATGTCATCACTGGAAGGGTTGAACGCTGGTACCTTGACCTTGTAAGTAAAGGGTTTACCATTACCACTAGATGCTTGATTAACAACACTGTCAGTTGTATGGCAAATGTCCAACGAACCAAATGTCAACAAACCCTGACCTAGTTACTGCATACTCTCGACAGGACAGGTCACGCTGACATCACTGTAGAGTTGTACTGCTGATGTATTTGTGTGTCGTAACAGACCCCAAGGAACGTCTGGTCTCAGTAGTTTACTTCTCAATATGGTCACTGTGTAGGTTGACCCAGGAAGCTGGCACACCAGTTGTTAAACTCTTTGTGTAGTTGTTAACTCATACTGGCTACTGGTTGTTGAATCATGCTTTATTTGTTAAATGATGTGAATGTCCACCAGTGGATAAATGTAGATGTTGGGACTGGTGTAGTAAAGTGTAACGATTGTCAACTCATCAAACCCAGCACAGTTTTGGTCATACAGGTCATCTTGTCCTGGAACGTGATGAGGCTCCGACAAGAATGTGAGTGTAAACAATGAGTGTGTATCTGAATGTCAGTACGCGAATGGTAGAATGATTCGATAGAGTTGACAGGTTGGTAGTACATCACTCATACTCACACTGTTCGAATTCAAGAAGTACTGGAACTACGGTGGTCTTTTATAACATTTAATGGGACGCACACTTGGACAGTACGTGTATGGTTACAGGAACAAATGTCGACATAGACAGCATAATGTTGATCACAGGAATATCATCTTAAGTTAGCATTCATGCTTGGCAAATATCATAATGGAGCATTCGTAAATAAGCATTCAGCGTTCCATCATGTAAATCATCTGGCTTTACTGACTGGGCACGTCAGACCATAACCAATATATAGGAAGGCTCCTAGACCTAACCTCGTCTAGCGAATATTCCTTCACGTAAAGTTCAATATATATATATTTCATAATATAGGAATCCCAGACATGGGTTCTCACATGTAGCAGTGATCTCTTGGTTCATCGAGCGATAGTACAGGCATCCCTTTTTCTCACTCGATAAATACAAAGTATATGAATTTCAACATGGCTGTTCTCTCTCTCGTGAGCTTCACTCACTATAGAATATAGACCAAAATTAGTCATTCATTAAATGTCCTCATTTCTTCATAGCTTCTCTCATAGAGGTAATTGAATAATATCATACAATCCAGTGCTGATACATAGGAATGTCTTCTTCCTTTGAATGGATATTCTTTTTAAAAGTACCACTGTGCATCTGCTTATCAACAACGATGGCGAAGCCCAAGTTCATAATAAATTGTGGTTTTACCTTTTTATGCGAAATATAACTTTGCCATTCCTTGGCAAAAGAGAATAAACACTGGGGTAAAGTACATACAACATGTCTAAATGATTATCACTTTTCCCCATCCATATATAGATCACTATTTCGGCAAAAAGCCTGCTACAACAAAACTCGGCATCCTCACAGGATGACAGCCATGGATCACACCCCTTGCTAGCGATACTTCCGCTGCATAGCCTTTGACCTTTTCTAGCGACAACCAAATTAGTTCGACTTAGAAATGCAAAGATATCCATATATAAGACAGACTCGTCCTACTCATACAAACACTACGTATAAATTCAGGCCATAGATATACTGAAGCAAGAACAATCTATTCCTACCCAGCCACAGAATAAATCACAGTAGGCCTAGAGTCGTCTGCGGAGTCCGATCGAAGATGACAGAACTATTTTCAAGGGAAGCAACCCAAAAATGACTTCTCCTAAAGCACTTAAAAAAGGAAATACTTTGCTTACAAAATATTTGCGAACATAATAAGAATATAAATGTATTATATTGCAAGATAGTAAAAATTGCCCTTTACACTCCCTAAAGCTTGGCTGACTGCAAATATCAAACCAATTCTAAAGAAAAACAAGCCAGCTGAATAACCTGGAAGCTACAGACCAGTCCTACTGACCTCAGCAATTGGGAAACTTGCAGAGAAAATGGTTAATCACAGGCTCTACTGGTGGCTGGAAAGTAATAAAGTCATTACTGATAGTCAGGCAGGCTTCAGAAAAGGTTGCAGAACAGATGACCAACTCTTTCATTCTGTGCAAAAAACCTAGATGCATTCCAAGAGGGTAAGCACACAACAGCTGTATTCATTGATCTGCAGCAAGCATACGACAGTATGGAGACGGGGGCTCTTTGCCAAAATGACAAAAATGGGCATACATGGAAAAATGTATCTCTGGATTAAAGCCTTCCTAAGTAAAAGAACAATACAAACAACAGTACAAGGCACTAAATCCTCCCAGAAAACACTGAAGGAGGGATTGCCGCAAGGGTCAGCACTAAGTTGCACCCTCTTTCTTATCTTCATAAATGACCTTCCTCCCTACTTGAAGGTATCAAAAACACTGTATGCTGATGACAGTTGAAAAATACAAAAAACTGGCGCAAGCTAAACTAAACAGAGCCCTAGCCACAATAGCTGTGAATTGCAGGCTCTGGAAACTAAAAATAAACAGGCAGAAGACCGTATACACAACTTTCACCAGAAGCATCAAGGAAAGCAAGAAGGTATACCAACTAAAACTCGATGGACAACTACTGTCCAGAGAAGAAAATCCAGTCTACTTGGGAGTGGAGCTTGACAGACAGCTACTCCTCAATACTTTCACACACAAAATGAAAGATAAGACCAGTAGACGATTGAACCTAGTTAAACATCTTGCAAGCACTAGCTGGGGAGCAGACAAAGGAAATCTCAGACAGCTGTACCTTGGATATGTCCGATCAGTCATGGATAACAACCTTTCGCTGTAGTCGGCAATGAGCAAAACCACACAAGCAGAGTTATACAAAGTCCAAAACCAAGCTCTAAGGTTCATATGAATGAGAACCACACCAACAGCTGCCTGTGAAATTGATGCAGATAAAGAACCAATGGACCTACGACGTAAACGTGCTGTTCTGGAAGCAACAGGGCGCTATAGAAGAATGAGAAAAGACCACCCAAACAGACAACTGGTTGAGAACTGGAAGCCCAATGGCAGACTAAAACAAAAATCACCACTGCAGAACAACCCCAACTCCCACAGACAAGAGAAATAATCGAACAGTGCCCAGTCATTTATCCCGGAAAGGAGTTAAAAGTTCCAGTAATAAAAACCACACTCGTGGATAGCACACTGACAAGAGACACGAACCCAACAATACTTAAAACAGCTACTTTAGAGACTATAGAGACTATAGATAGCTACCCTAGCACTGCAATACATGCATACACAGATGGCTCAGCATTCAAGGCCACCATAAAAGCTGGAATCGGAGCGTATGTGAAATACCCAAATGGCAGCACACTAGAAATATACGAACCGTGTGGAGAATTCTGTACCAACTACCAAGCCGAGATTACAGCAATAATCAACACACTCACAGCAATAGACAGCCAATTCACACAAGAAGTCCATATGCCATCAGATATCATAATCTTCACTGATTAAAAATCAGTACTTCAGGCTTTAGAAGAATACCTCCGAACTGAAAATAAAGAAATAATACAGCTTGTCAAAACAATCGACAGTCTGCTAACAAAATACGACATCAGAGTCACTCTCCGGTACTCACTTGCCCAGGACTCGCCACAGAGAGACGACAGCTATTGACGGGCTCCCCAACAATTACAAGCACTCTATGCAGCACCACTCAACAGCTACAGAACACATGCAGGTTCTTCAGCTTGGCATTGACTGCTAAAGAGCAACGAGCTCAGCAGCTCTAGTATTAACCAACAACAACTACGTTTGCTGCTACCAATAATTGCAACCCCTGTCAAACGATCCTGAATTAAATTTGCATAGTGCATGGGTCTTGGGTGTGAGGTAGCCACTTCGACACAAGTTTGCCTCAACCACCCTAGCTCCTGTCACATAAACATTTAATAAAAGAAGCCCTAAGATAGGAAAGAAGTGTTGGTAAAACGCTGCAGTGAGTATGGACCTGGTAATTTGTCTTTTTGAATAGTGTTTTCTGCGAGTTTGTTTGTGCCAGCCCAATGTCTAGTATTTGTTTGTCTACGTCGGATAATTTCTTTGTAATTTGCATAAAACTGTCTTGTATGTATGGTTGAATATTTTTTCTGTGTACAGGTTTTTGTAGTAAACTTCGAAAGCCTGCAGTATGTGTTGTGTTTCCGTCTGTGTGTTTCCTTCTAAATCCACTATTTGCCCTATCTGTCAACAGCGTTGTATATTTTGTTCTGTTGCCATGTATTGGTTTCTGTGTTTCTCTTACGTGATCGTGTTCAGTTTTGTCCGTAATAGGGCTCCCTGAAACCAATAGTGTTTGTATTGTTCTAGTTCACTTTGTAGCGTGAAAATGGAATATTTTTATTGTATATTTGCTTTGTTAGTTTCATACCTTTCTCTAATGTCTCTTGTTGTATGCGATGTCTGTGTATGATGGATGGCATTTGTTCGCGTATGATGTTTTTAAGTGTTTCCCAGTGTTGTTGAACATTTTCTTTTGATACGTCTCTTGTGTATGTAAGAATTAGCTAGGTCATGTGGTCGACGTATGTTTTATTATGGAGAAAAGTGTTGTTGAATTTCCAGTGTGGTGAACGTTTGGAATGGGTGCTTGCCTGTGTAGTGTTAATGCTGTGAGTAATGCTTTGTAATCTGTGAACTTAAGAGTTTCTGGTTAGTGTTCTGCTTGAATTACGTAGTATGTTTATGGTACATAGATTCCGTCCAATTGTGCGGCTCTATTGTGTGCTGTGTTTGCACGGGTTGTTTCAATACCATGAGGGTGAGTGTGTTTCTGTAGGTGTTTAACAAGCTGTGCGTTTCCATGGTTTGTATTATGTCTAATTTGTGCATGTCTTTTCTTTTTGCACTCCTTATTTGTGTTCTAACGACTCCACCTATCACGTCCATACCGTTTACAACACAGTTAAAGTCGTCTCCTAATATAATATTATATCCCATGTATGTGTATGAGTGTGTGCGCAAGTTGTCTAGGTTTCATAAAATTTTGGTTGGTGGTTATATTTTTCTGGAGATGTATGTTAACTATTGTGAGTGTACGTGTGTTGTTTTCTACATGAACTATTGTTATTTTGTCCTCGTTGTCTCTGTTTCTCCTAAGTATCTCCCACCTGTCTGATGTTTGTGGTGTACCAGTTCCCCATTCAGATCTGTTTTATGTAGCACGTGTTCGTTTGTATAGTGCAGTGGTGGCCAAGCTAAGGTTGGCCGAGAGACAGATTATGGTAAAGGGTAACACCCGAGGGCCAGACCTATAAAATCCTTAAAAAATAACGTTCTGATATTTAGTTTTATATATATATATATAATATAATATATATAATATATATATATATATATATATATATATATATATATATATATATATATAATGAACCACGTACAGAAAGCAACGGCAAACTACTGTACTGCACATCTGCCAAGACATGTATACCAGTCTTCGAACTGAAATTACTGTTTAAAAAAATATAATGAATCTGATGTTTTAATTTGTTTTGTAATTTGTAATTTGACATGTAATTATTTCAAACATACATTTGTGTGTTATTTCATTGTGAAGAGTGTGGCTTCAATCAATAATAAGAGGCCGACCAAAACAGGTTGGCGGGCTGGTCAAAACAGGTTGGCGGGCCGGATCTGGCCCGCGGGCCGTAGTTTGGCCACCGCTGGTATAGTGGACCCATGTTCATTTTAATCCTGACGTACATACTTTCTGTGGAGACCGTTCTATACACCGCTAGTTTTCTTCTTAGCACCGTGTTTCAATTTGGTGACTATGTAATTGATGTTGTTAAGACTTAATAACAGTATTTCGCTACGTAAATCAAATGGAGACGCAATGATTTCACACAAACACTGTCTTACACATTTTCATGGTTTATTTTCCAACCAACTTGAACGTTTCTACATATTAAAAGACATGGGTAATTCATGAGGCGTAGCAGCCTATCTGTCAAGTACACATCTGGCTATGTAACTAGGTTGGTCATGGACGCTCTACATTTTTCTAAGTCCAAAACTGATTCGGCTCTTCTTAAACCAATTCGATATAGTAGCTTTGGTGATATTCAATAGTACTCCTCTTGGGAGTGGAGATTTGTCCAAAGACTAATGTTGTTATCTCAAGCTTGACTGCTTTTGTCAGGGTCAGCGAACCAGAGCTGACCAAGACCCTACTCCACCTCCACGTGGTGGTGCTGGAAACAGGCTACATCACTGCAGTCTGGCTGAGGGAGTAGGGATCGAAGACGGAAGGCAAACCCGGTCCCAAAGAAGGCCGTGCTGAAGTCAGATGTGTTGGTCAAAAGGCGCAGATATCGCAGCTCCGGTGTAAACAGACACAACTCAACCAACGTCCTTTTCAGGACGAACGAGGAAAAAGAAGAACAAGTATAAAAGTTACTGGCCTATCAACACGTTGCCTTCATGTTTTCGTTATGTGCACGAAAGTTCACTTTGACGAATTTCTTCTAATCTATTCGAGTCTACATAACAATAATGTTTTGCTGCTTCGAGTTGTCACAGGATAGACATTGGCCGAAATTTTATATTGGTCATGTTGTAAGAGTGACAACACTGATACTTATCTTAAAAAACCCGTTTGGCGAGTTCGGCTGAGAACGGAAGTGTCTAGGAAACTTTTGGTGGAATTTATTCTAGGAGATGTCAGCCGTCCTGTGAGGACATTTTTCCTTTGTCAGCAGATGTGCTGGGATTTATGAATGCCAGTGAGGTTCATACTTCTTGCCGATTTTCATGTGATCAGGAGTATTTGATATGTTGCTAAATGGTGGTTGGAAGTTCTAGTGATTTTCTCCTGGATATTTTTATGATAAGATTATTGCAATTATGTATTGCGTTGTTTCAGTAGTGGATGTTGCCTGTGAGCGATAGTCATTGTGTAGTCGCTGATTAGATTATGTCGATGACCATTTTTGCTATTATGTGGAGCTGTCTATTTTGGCAAGTAGTTGGCATTTTCATTATATTGTGTATTGCATTTCATATGTAGTGCTAGCCATGTCTGGCTTCTGTGCGTGCTTTTGTTTATTAAAGGGATCATACCTGATTTCGGTGTTATCGGTGTTATGGTGAGTTTGTGTCAGCTAGTTTTAGTTGTGGTCGTACTTCTAGCTAATGAGCCGTGCTATTGTTATTAGTAATATACATATGCTGATGGTGGTTAATACACACTATTACTAGTAGTTTGACATCTGGGGGCTCTTGTCCGGATAGGGAGAGGCCGTAGGGCCGATATTTTTCGATATAATATATTCTGACATCTGAGTAACTCGTTGTGATTAGGCGTGGAGCCTGTATGTTATAGTGTTATTCCCAGCTAGCTGGCTTAAGTAATATGATTTATTGTCATTAAAGCTTTAGGGCCTGTATTTGTGTGAATCAGGCCATTAAGTATGGTGCACACAATAGTTTAGAAGGTGGTAGGCCACTGTGTTGGCGCCTTCATATTTGCTGTCAACTCACGGGTGTGAGTTGTTTTTGTCAGTTCAGTGAAAGGCTAGTGTGTGTGTCAGTCTGTTAGGTATTGTTTACGGTCGCATGACCTGACCTCGATTTCAGGCGCTGACCTACTTTCAACATCACAGGAGCAGTGGCTACTTTTCTGTTTGTTTCAGTCTATCCCCGGTGGAATAAGGTGTAGTTAAGTTGCAAGTGTTTGCTCTGGTATTGTTGCAAGTCTGTGTACGCTTGTTGAAGTGTTAGGCTGATGTTACAGTATGCGTCAGACGGGTCAATTTGACGTATCTCTGAGTCTGTTTGGTGGTTGGCGACAGTGATCCAGGTGGAGCACAGGAGCTTGGGGTGTTGGTACCATTTAGTTAGGGCCCAGGCGGCATGTGCAGATGGGAGTTAGTTTGGTCAACCTTGGTATTAGGGTGGTAAGAGTTGATTGGTAGGAGCGGTTGTAGGGATAGGAGATTGTTAGTGTGGTTGGTACCTCAAGTTATCGTCATGAGCTGCTGCCCTGTCATTGCTGCTTAGATGTGCCCACCCAGGGGTAAAATTCTCTGAAGTGTCCTTCCTAAGCCGACGCCTGTGACGTTGCCTTACGACGCAGACGTGCCTGACCAGGGGCGAATTCCCTCGTGCAGTGTGTCCTGCCGACTTGCCGGGGTCCAGTGGATGTTGTCTTACAGACTGCTGTGTAGTAGACATTTCCGTATACATATTATGAACAGTGCTGTGTGAGCACCGTGGAGGATAGTGCGGTTATGGCGTGTGAGAGTATTATACCGTGACAAGGAACTCTGTAGCGAGTTTGTGATACTCTGATTGACAGTGAAGCTTTTCTTGGACTGAGATTCTTGTGGATTATACGTTTGTTATTGTGGAGTCTGGTTTGTTCCGTCATCATCATTCATCGTCTGTGCTGAGGATTCTCCATACTCAAGCGCCGTTGGAGCTTCAGATAAGTTATTGTTTGTTTACTTGTGTATAATATAGTATATTGATATTTTCTTGTTTTCCTGAGAATTTAATTTTTTTTGTCTGTCTTTCTTTCTGATTCTAGCTATCATATACTTTGACTTGTTGAGTAGTTTAGTGCTGTTTCTGCATTTGCTTCTTGGTTTGTTATTGTTTTCTTTCCTTTTGTTTTGTCTTTTCTTTATTGTACGAGTATGACTTAGTCTGTCTGTTTGTATGTCAATTGTTAGTTGAAGTGGATCTTGCTGTGTTTTCTTTGTAGTTAGGAAATATTTGAATTGTATATTTTGATTACATTATAATATAATTGTACTGATACTTTGCTTAGTTTACTATTACTGAAGGGAAGATAGTGCTTGGTGGAAGAGATAGCTTCCAGCACCTCATTGTTGAGTGTGGTTTTCGTGGAGTCTTTGGTGTTATAGTGTATTCGTGTGTTCAAGGGAGGAAGGGTGGTGAGTTTAATCCAGTTTTGGCCTTAGTGGGAAAAGAGTGGATTAGACCGATTCTTTTAGGGTGTGGCGGTTTTTGTTTTGTGGTGGAGTCTGGCAGAGGGGATAACCTGCGACTGCCTTGCTTAACATTCCAAGCCCTGTTGGTGTTAGCTGTATTTGTGGTGTGTGTATTTATAGTGTCGTGTACATTTAGTAACTCTTGTGTTCTGTTTAAGTGGTGTTTTATCTTGTCCCATCTTACTATCTTGTAAATATGTTTACAGGTATCCCCTGTTTTCGTTCATGCTCAGTAACGCAGTGTAGATATTAATCTACCTCTTCTTTTCTTGGTCTATCATCTTGTTCCCCGTGACTGGTATGCCAAAGGCTAAGACTTTATTGATATATAAGGCAAAGGTGAATTAATTTTACGAGGTGATATTTACTGTTATTACGGAATATTATTGTAAGCAGAACTTTATCTGCTAACTTAAGTGGAATATATACAGTTGAATAATTGTATTGTAAAGACTTATACCAGAGTTAATAGTGAGCATTCTAAGTGTACACCATGGATCTACAGGTTTTCATTCAGATTGGGAAAGAATGCGGGTACACTGGCTCACAACTAAGTGAATATGCCAAGGCTGAATTTTTTTCAGTCGAAAATCAGAAAGCTCTGGAGGAGGAAAAGAAAGAGAAGATAGAGCGAGAATTGGAAGAAAAGAAGATAGAGAGAGAATTACAAGAAAAGAAGATGAAAGAAGAGAGAGAATTACAAGAAAAGAAGATGAGAGAAGAGAGAGAATGGCAAGAAAAGATCAAAGAGAGAGAGAGAGAGAGAGATAGAACTAGAATTACAGAAGGAGAGAATGAGAATTAATAAGGAAATAGAATTAAAGAATCTGGAAGTGGGTGCGAGTGGTCAGAACTCAACTTCTGGTGAGGCTCATCGCCCCTTTAGACTGCGGTTGCCGATTTTTGATGAGAAAATCGACAGTTTAGATTTTTCTTGAAAGATTTGAGGCCGAATGCGTGGCCTATAAGGCTGAAAGAGATTTGTGGCCAACTCTACTATTGACGTTGCTAGCGGGGTCTGCGATGGAAACTTTTTATAGCCTCCCGCTAGATGAAAAGGCCAATTACGACAAAGTGAAGGAGAGATTGCTCCGGATGTTCCGTCTGACTGCTGACGGCTACCGGACGCGTTTTAAAAACGCGATGCCTAGCGCAGACCAGGACTTTGAGGACTTTACTTCGAAGATAAAACTTCTGTTCAATAGATGGATTGAGATGGAGGGGATAAATAAGGACTATAATGGCTTGCGAGATTTGATGCTGCATGACAAAGTTCTATCCTCATGTTCCACTGAGTTGCTGGCGTTTCTCCAAAAGCGCCAGCCAAAAGACATCGATTCTATAGCCCAATTGTGGTACCGTTATGTCCTGGCCCATCCGGGCAAACCCATCCACAAGTCAGGTCGGGCTGATGACTTAGTTGCCAGTGTTGGCAAAGTACAGCGCTAGTCTTGGCGAAGTCAGTCAGACAAGGTAGACAGTGATCATGAGCAGAAGTATGAGAGGCCCTCAAGTGCATATGAGCCGCGTAGATGTAGCTATGAGAATTTTCGTTCTCATAGGAGTGGTCAGTCGATGTGGCAGAACCGACATAAGGATAATTATAGCGACAGGGGGAGCGTCAAACGCGAAAGCAGGTACGCTTTGAGGACTCGCGTGACGAAGACAGATTTTGGTTTAAGACCAAACATCATAAGCAGAGGAGTGGTTCCTCAGAAAGTCGTCCTTCTGACTCTGATGCGGGGTCTTCGTCATCGAAGGATCCTAGCAAAAGTACATGCGAGGAGAAGAAAAAAGAGCGTCTGTGTACCAATGGTGGTGGCAAAGGTCATTGTGCTGACGTATGCACTACCCCAACAGAACACGCGAATTCCGCGGTGGTGTTGGACGCGATCAACGATGAGGCCTGTGAGGGGTGTCGCCCTCTGTTTCACGCGAACGAGAGGATAGTGCTTCAGTGTGGGCATGCGGCACCTTGTTTGTCAGCAGTCCATGAGACTGGCAAGGTGGATCTCCACAAAGGCATGGTTGAGAGGAAACCAGTCTCCGTGTTGAGGGACACGGGTGCACGACAGTTGGGGTGCGTCGATCGTGCATCGACGACTCCTGCCTTGCATCCAAAACTGTAAAGTGCACCACTTTCGGGGGCAAAGTAGAGTCTTATCCCCAAGCATGTATCAATGTGGACACTCCGTTTATAACAGGTAGAGTGAACGCGTTCGTTCTCCAGGATCCTATTGCCGATCTAATCGTCGGCAATGTACGGGGAGTTCATAAAGCCAAGGGTGCGGCTGAAGCAGAGGCTCAGCATCACCAAACTCCTAAGGGAGAGGACCAAGAGATACATCGTAGATGCGATTCGCGGCAAGTGCCGAAGGAACAGAGTAGAAGTAGTAAGTACTTATACGAAGGCCTGAACGCTAATAATCGCACAGTTTGGGTGCGTAACGTTCCCCAAAATACTAGTTGGCGCACTCTTAGGTGAGTATTTGATGAAGTCGCGCAGGTTAGATTTGTGGAAGTAGTGCCGTTGCGCGACAAGACCAAAATGGCACGGGTGACTTTTGCGAATAGTTGGGGTGCACGTAAGGCAGTTAGGCAGAAGCATATGCCCTTGCTTCAAAACCATCCGCTGATGGTTCAGCAATAGCTAGGTTTAGGTTTCGGGTTCGTGTTCAGTAAGATGTTTTGGTTGACGCGAACCGAACCTTAGAGTCTGACCTACGCCCCCAGTTCTATTCTGATAAGAATATCTGAGGAGTTTGTAAATTTGTAAACATTTTGAGATTCCTTGCAATCCATTTTTATGCTATATTAAGTCATGCTGTACAATGTTATAGTCTGTGGGACAGGTACATTTGAAGAGAGTACTTATTACAAAATATGTAAGAAATGTATTATGACTATTAAAATTGGTATTTCATGATGATGTATTAAGGTATACAATGTATTTATTATGCTGCCATAAAGGCAATATCTATGAAATTGTACTCAGTGTGTAGATATACCATATTATCTTATATCTACAGCTATATTATGAGAAGATGATTGTGGATACGATGATTTGTGCTTGATCGGTGACAATTAGTTTTATAGATTAGTTGTAACATGCATTATGTTTAGACTACTCCAGGATTAGTCAGTCGTTGTTATTTTTCTCGACTGTCAGTACCTGGTGTGGATTTGTACATGTTTCCTTGTATTGAAGTCTAGTGAGTGAGAATGCATGTACGACAATAGTATTGGACAACCCTGGCATTCTCTATCTACATGAGGAGGTGCTATCTCGGCATTTTGTCGTCCATACTCCGAAGGGGGTTGGGCGTATCTCCTCCGGTGGAAGAAAACTTCGTTTTCTTTCTTAAGGGGGAGCGGGGGGTGGGGGAGGGGGTGGATGTCACAGGATAGACATTGGCCGAAATTTTATATTGGTCACGCTGTAAGAGTGACAACACTGATACTCATCTTAAAAAACCCGTTTGGCGAGTTCGGCCGAGAACGGAAGTGTCTAGGAAACTTTTGGCGGAATTTATTCTAGGAGATATCAGCCGTCCTGTGAGGACGTTTTTCCTTTGTCAGCAGTTGTGTTGGGATTTATGAATGCCAGTGAGGTTCATACTTCTTGCCGATTTTCATGTGTTCAGGAGTATTTGATATGTTGCTAAATGGTGGTTGGAAGTTCTAGTGATTTTCTCCTGGATATTATTTATGATAAGATTATTGCAATTATGTATTGCATTGTTTCAGTAGTGGATGTCGCCTGTGAGCGATAGTCATTGTGTTGTCGCTGATTAGATTATGTCGATGACCATTTTTGCTATTATGTGGAGCTGTCTATTTTGGCAAGTAGTTGGTATTTTCATTATATTGTGTATTGCATTTCATATGTAGTGCTAGCCATGTCTGGCTTCTGTGCGTGCTTTTGGTTATTAAAGGGATCATACCTGATTTCGGTGTTACCGGTGTTATGGTAAGTTTGTGTCAGCTAGTTTTAGTTGTGGTCGTACTTCTAGCTAATGAGCCTTGCTATTGTTATTAGTAATATACATATGCTGATGGTGGTAAATCCACACTATTACTAGTAGTTTGACACGAGTCTTTTACAGTAGTATAGCTCTTCCTGTATTGTGTATGTCTAAACCAGAGGTTTTCAAACTGTGCGTCGCGGCTCCCAGGAGCGTCGCGGCCCTCGGCTAAGGGCATCGCGGTGGCTTAGGAAAAGTGTTGGGCTCGATATTATGAGCCAAGGTCCATCAATAAATATAGATCTTCGTTGTATAGAGAGGAGCCGCGGTGATTTATGCACAGGTCAAGGGAGCCGAGGGCCAAACAAGTTTGAAAACCTCTGGTCTAAACTAAAGCATGTATATCTTAGTCCTAACTGGCGTGTTCCTCTATAGCACAATTTTTGGACGTTTCTGGTCCGTTCTCCTGCCCAAACATGAATCTTGTTTTCCATGTATACGATTTCTGCTTAGCGTGTTGAAACTTTCTTAAGATAACTCTATTTAATATTTTGTAATTCAAGCCAGTTACTAGAATAAAGCAGAATTTTGCATATATAACAGTATACTCCAGTAGCAAATACAGATGACAACATGACACTGTCACAAGAATGGCAACAAACTGGCGACAGCTTTGTTAGTTTTGACTATTGTCCAGTTTGACAGTAGTATTCTCTCAACACCTTTTCTCACATTTAGCCTTCACTTCTCTTCTTCTTTTCCTTCTGTAGGGCTGGGTCCCTGAAAATGTCCTTATTCACAATGTTTTTCTCAAAGTTAATATCCACTGAGTATCTTGTGGGCATGAAGAGACTGAAATTGTAAAACTTGACAAAAGACTTGACCTTTGATCTTTGCTTAAGCTTCTTCTTCCTCATACTTCACGTCACTTTTCTGGATTACTGTCGTATATTATCGATAGGAATATTAAGATCCTTTTTCGTCCTGCCTGAATAAGACTGTAACAGGTGATAGCTCAGTGAGTAATAAAGTAAAGAAATAGAGTTTCACAAGTGGAATGGTGAAAGGTACTCAGCTGTCCCTGGAGTTGAGAGATAATCAAGTCAGCCTATCGATCACGACTGAAGTTCAGATCGGACAGTGTCCCTATAAATATATATATTGATATATTCAACCCCTCACATCTACCCACACACAGATACGTGACGACAATTAGACGCACGGACGTGAACAAACTATATCTATGAAATAGGAATCTCTTTTGGAACGAACTGACCGACACACGTAAATAAGTTTATGTAAATTTGATTTATCATAACGAATTACTACAGCAAACAATTTTGAATATCCGATCAAATACAATAAACATAGGTTAATGAGTTAATTACAGAGTTAGACACATAGGTTTTAATCCTCCCTCCCTCTGGTGATACAAGATCCCGTTAAGAGAAAAGTTATTAACCCCAAAAAGAGTCAATGGTTTTACACTATGTTCTGAAATTTCCCTCTACAGTTAATAACAGAGTTGATAAATACATTTATTCTAAGAGGAAAACAGCATTATCAAAACTTGCATCTGGGAAATACAAAGTGGGGGAAGGCTTTATACGATAAAAGAGTCACTCATTCCTGCTCTCATTCTGTTCATACAACAGTGGCCACTGACAATCGTTCTACTTACAGACTGGATTTTTCCCTTTCTGCAACAATCTTTGGGACATATACACATACAGCAACGCCAGTTATTTTTCGCCAAGAGAACCCCAGCTCCTCAAAAGACAGAATCAAATCTACTGTTCCGGGGAGCGTTCCCTTGGTTATTGTTATTACTGTTTATGTCACTAGAAAAAAATCAGTTCAGGTAAGAGATGCCATAGGGCTCACAGTGTCAGAATCTTGAGGTTTCCAGTACTTTAGGAAATCGTACGGTCGATAACTTCACTCAGTATAAACAATTTACTGTCACACCACAATTGGTCAAACGCCGGAAATGTAAATGTTAGATTTAGTCGCCACCACAATCTGGATATTCTATAAGTCCAGTTATCATTTATTCTTAATAATTCTTTTGGGCCGGTACTTTGTCTCTTTCTATGTGTAAAAACACGAGACGAGGCTAGATAAGTCACTTTGAAAACCCGATAATTATGTTAGAATGTTCTTTTTGTAAAGTATACTCATTTCATTTGGGATGGAATGAAAACCGCTGGTAAAGTTTAGAGTTGGACCCAGATCTGGATAGGGAGAAAATGCAAATACTTAACATAATATAGCATATTCACAATTCCATTCTACCCACGTAAAATATAACATATTTATCCACTTCGGTTATTTAACTTTAAATTAGAAACTTTAAGCTTAGAGCTTGTCTCATATTTTAAAACTTCCGTGAGATAAATTCTAGTCATTTAAAAAAATCAATCATCATGAATTAGAAATAAATACATATTTCGTCAACACTCATGATGAATCAGTGCATTTACTTAGTTGGTTAAGATATTTCCTGACTGGTTACTTGCAGTTAATAAAATTTATATTTAGCTAGAAGAGTTAGCTAGACTATTATTTATGTATTCTGCTATCCACTGTAACACAATAAAACTTAGAGAATATTAATATGACGGACCGGTCTAGTAAATCTCTCTGCACAGAAATAAACTAATGAAATATAATCGGCGATTTTACCACTTAAATCACTCAACAATTCTAGTATTCAATATTTTTGCCTCAACACAGACTACTAAGACTATTTTCTCCAACGAAACTGAGAACTCTACTTAATAAGTGGTTCTAGAACGAAGCTAGCTTGTCTGGAGAAACTGCGGAGTCTGAATGATGAGTCTAAAATTATGTGGCTTAAATATAGAAAAGAAGGAAAATAGCCCAGACTTAATACATTTAGCACCTATGCCCAAATTTACATATTTCCTTGCTCATTCTGCGAATCAAACGAATTCTTCGCACCAATGCCGAAACCAGACTCTCTCTCTTAGATCTTGCGTAACATGATTTAACAGAACGTGCGAGATTTCTGCTTTCGAGAATTCACACTATTGGCCATCTGCAGACTATGGTCATAAACGAAATATAGCGAGCTCGTCTTTGATCTCCAATCTTTCACCGTGAATAATTAACTTATAGGCGAACAGATCAGGGAAAAATGATAGACAATTGTCTCCCTTATATCTCTGTCGAGAACGAATTAACACGATTCGATCTCTCATCAAAGAACTTAGCTAACAGCAATAAAATGCGTTGCTAAATTATAAAAGAAAGACAGAGGTTTGAATATGGGAGGGTTTAAGTTTCACCAGGCGTAGGTGAAAACTAAGGTAGAAGAAAAATAAAGATAAAGAAAAAGATATATGAAATCTATTAATCATAAATCTAAAACAGTTACCTGTCAGTGCTAGCAACTAGAGCATGGCCATTTGGTTTATCTTGTGTTCCTTCATGAAAATTCGTAACAATGATAGCTTTCTGTCTTGCAAATCTTCCACCTAGGGCTCGCACAATTTTGACTGACTTCATAAATGTTTCCACCTCTCTATTTTTTTCGATTTAAGACATTTATTTATTATGGTAATCTGAATGACTTATGCACACACTCAGTGATATAACTTGAACATGATCACTGCATAATCATGGAATCAGTCGAGCTTTTTGAAACCTGTGTCATCTGAATATTGATGCCATGTTTCCTAATGAGACCATGGGAATTGTTGCTTTATTTTTTTTATTTTTATTTTTTTTTTACAACCTTTATTGGATTTCAAATATTTACAACATCAGCATTTTAAAAAAAAATCAATATGGGCATGAAGGCGAACATTAATGGCTATGGTCGGTGAATATGCTGATTATTAGTGTTTCATGATTACAATTACAGGTGACGGTGGATGGAAAAGTATGATTGATGGTACTTATTTATACGGTACAGGAAATTATTTGGGAAAAATTATTTACAAGTACATATAGCGCAGGTTTGCTATGATATTTGCACTTTATATTCAATTTACTTTGTTTTTCTGGACAAAGAGAATTTATATCTTTAAAAAAAATTAATTAATTAATTAAAAAATAGATATAAAAGTAATCATAATAATAACAGTAATTACTGAGGGGATATTATTGTAACCACTCAGATACAGTTATAAAATGTTGGGCAATTAAAGATGCACATGGGAATTATTGCAGACACGGATTTGAACGAGATCTAGACAAGCAAAGTAGATCCGATAGCTACAGCCACCTCACTTTAACAAAAAAAAAAAAAAAAGCTTCTTCGTGATTTCTGGGTTACATTAATTAATAATCCTCCAATGAATATTAAATGCATAACAGTTTAGACAATATCATATTTTGATAATAAAACCATACTGAACTAACTATAAAAGGAAAAATACCTACTAGAGATAATATAGTATTTAGCATAATATAAATACAAACAAAAACATGTTACAATAAATGAAACACGTCCTGATATAACCAACAGCTCCATGCATATGGTACAGGGTTGAAAGAGGCGTGCTACAAAAAAAAGTAGACAACATGTTTAAAAAAATGGTACCGGGTTGTATACGAGGATTTAAACTGAAAAAAGGGAAGGCTAGGGTCAGAGTTCAGAAGTAGCCAGAAACGTCTTCTTGTGCGATATGCATCCTCCTATGATACGCCGGTGAGGTTGGAGGATTTGATATCGCATGTGTTGCGTCTGTGCTAAGACATTGAGAGAGTCCAGCAGTCTTTGCTGGGTAAATAGCTGGGTTATAAGGTATTACTCAGTACATTGAGATTATCTACATTGTAAAACTTGTGAACAACATTGTTTTCTGTATGATTTATATGCTACCTGATAGGGTTTCATGAATAAAAGTGGGGCCCCTGTCATCAAGAGAGATTTTCTGTGACTGTGGAACGTGTGTGTCAAAGTAGGCCAGAGAGGAGTGACGACAATATCACACCCTTATTTAAGAATTCTTCTTATTCTTCACACATTGTCTTCGCACTGTCACATTATTGTTTCCCTTGGAAAGCCGGGAAGAAAAATTACATTTCTTGAAATGAAGTAGGCAAAAATTAAATTCATTTGCAAAGCTTTGCAAATATTTCGAGTAACCGCGTTCAGAAACTGTCACGTGTTGCCTCCCCTTAGCTCTGCAGTAGTGGTCCAACAGTGGCCAAAATTCAAGAGTAACTAATGTGGGTTAGTCTACCTTCGCTCTAGATTACTCTTGTCAGAGTTGTAGATTGAAGGATAATGAGTTTTCCGACACATAATTATGCCCGCCCCCCTTCCTATTCCACCATCCCATCTATCTCAGAACTGTTACCCTTGCTAATAATTAATATTAATCCCTTACTTAGTCGTTCCTCTTCTACCGTGAGGTGTAGAGGTAAAAGGTAAAGGGTCCCTTTACACACCCATTGAGGCATATTGGGAATACGGTGTTAGGCCCATATTTTCTTTAACATCGGCACACTAGGGGTGATGTGATCAGCATCCAACCGGCGCCTTAACCTTACCAGAAGTTGCTTTGGTACCCAATTCATGAGGCTGGGTCGACCCCGGAGCAGTTTACGGTCTAAAAAATCCAACCTCAACTGGGGATCGAAAAATATTAATTCCATTAATCGAAAACTTTCTTTAAATTTAAATTGAATAGATTTATGTTTAACTTTACATTTGTTTGAAAGGTTAATAATATATATTGAACATGTTTTAATTTACATCTACACTGGTTGAAAATGTTAATAATATAATAAGTAAGTGCATCATTTCTTTCATCATTCACTTCCTGCTCCATATGGAACTTGGGACTACCTCTGTTTTTAGTTCTCTTTGAGAAACTCGCATAAAGCAGTCACCAGCCCTTGCAATAGTGGTTCATGAAATAATCCTTCTATATGCTGAGGTTGCCGATCAAATGACATGGAAATCCACTTAGCAATTTTCACATATTAATATTTATATGTCAATGTATACATATTATTTCACGTGTTAATAATGCAAATCTTAGCATTATAGATGTACAACTTACCCCAAATTGACTTTTGGATCACAGACTTCTGGCTTAGAGATAGTGTTATGGCAACTTATTGAAGATGCCTCTTACATGCGTTCTGGGGTGTTGTTACTTTACAATAAGTTCCCACTTTGACTCCGTGTTTCAGATTCCTGAGATTCCGGGTTTCCTTGCTAATAATAGTAAAATTTTATGTCCTCACGAGGCTCAAACAAATCTTGTCCGATAAATGAATTCTGATTTTATTCTTAACTCTAGCAGATCTGGTTGTTTTGTCGACGAGGTGAATTTTCACAGTGCTATAAACTGCAAAAGTGTCAAGTTATATTCCCCTTTTCGTTCCTGGCACGTATGGTTTACTTTTAGACCAGGCCCCAATCAGAAATGTTTTATGTTTATATCCCGAGTGTCGGCCAATAGTTTCAAACATGCGTGCTTTCGATTGGGTTTATTTAAAAGATGTCCTCATATGAATTCTGTGTGATTTTAAAGGTCACGTCTTCCATATATGGCAATCGTGAAATTCGAATATTCTCGTCAATGTTTACAAATACCACTCCCTATATTATCACCAGTAATGTCTTCGTAATAATTCTGCCGAAAGCTTATTACAACGTTCCGACTGTCAAGTGCGTGTCTGTAATCTGTCCGCAAGCGGACGATTTATCGCCCGGCACGCCTTAGGTAAACACAACGCTCGGTTACTATGCGAAAACGGACCTGCCCATCTGGGACTTTTACCTGTGCTTAACCTTAGCAAAGCCGAGAAACTTAAAGCAAACATGACGAATCAACCGAAGGGAGTGTAAAATTGATTAGAAAATTTCTATTACCTGAGACAAAGTGGGGAAAGGAAATGTGCTGACAACTAGAAAATTCACGTAATTTGTACACACAAAAATGTAACTAAATACTGCCGGAGTGGACAAGAGATCGATCCAAATTTCGTGACAGAAACAACAAAATTAGTTTCAAGCGAGATCTTCGGTCTTCTTAAAGTGCTGCAGATGCTGAAATGCTAAGACATTGACTTTATTTCATCTTACGTCATTGTTTTGACGGGTATACTTGCACGTATATGTACTCATATATACTATGTATGTATGTATGTATGTATGTATGTATGTATGTATGTATGTATGTATGTATGTATGTATGTATGTATGTATGTATGTATGTATATATATACAAATACGCCTCTGTGTACAGCGATCTGAGTATAGACGACATTGGCCCACCCTCAGTCTCCATCATAATTTTCAGCTCGTTAAAGACATTATGGGATGATTGTGAGGTGAGGTGACATATCCTTTATAACTGTGTAGGCTGGAGCGTGACGCGTCTTGGTTTCGAACCCGGTCCCTTGCCTTGAGAGCAAGTGCTCTAAGCAGTCGGACGTTTAAGGGTGGTCATGCGTATTGAAAATCGTGGGAAGGGGACGGGTAGGATGAGAGAGTTAGCGATACAAAAACAAATAGCCTCAACCTGAAATTATTTTTTTTTTAAATTCTACTGTACTTTACCGACTTTTTCAAAGAAATTTCAACCTGTAGTGTTTATTTTGTTTCGCGTGCAATTCTGTATTATTGTGGAACCGTACGACTTTTGTGTGCCAGCGTAATAGAACTTTGACCTACTAAGCTAAAGATAAATATATAGATCTAGAACTCGAGTATGAAAGCACTGGCCTGTCTGAATAAACGACAAAAAAAAAGATTTTATTATTTTGTAGAGTACGAAGATTTTTTTTTTTTTATAGGTTTTAACTTTGTTTATTTGAATCATTTTTCGCAGCACACGCTAAGATTGTGCAAAACTATAACCGGTGCCGTCTTTTTTGTGGTGCATTCGGTGCAGCCGCACTGTGTGTTAACTTGGGGGAGCCGCCAAAATTTATGTATTTATTTATTTTGTACATAAATAAAAACATTAACATTTTAAAATTACAAGAAAAATGAAACAAAATGTTAAATTACAAAATAGTGTGCTTATCTGAAACTAATGGTTTTCCTAAATGTCTACATCACAGTTTCTTAACCTGTGGTCCATGAGCCGCTTGGCGGTCCATGAAAGGATTCAATGGGGTCTGTGTACATAACCTACAATTTAAAATGTTAAATTATGCATTTATATATATTTTTTTCCAAGAAGGGGTCCATTGCCTTAATAAGACAGTCAAAGGGGTCTGTAGCCTTCATCGGACAATCATAATGGCCCATGATTAAGAAACCCTGGTCTATACTATTACTTAAAACAGGCGCACTGAGCGACCTTCTGTACTTTAACATGTATAGCAACCAAAAAAACAAATTACCCTCCATAGGATTTTAAATCATAAATGTTTGGTTTTTGTTTGGTTTTGGTTATAAGTGCCCCGATTTCCTCCCTTAGATCACACAAGGAGGATCTCAGCACAGTGCACAAACTCCGTAGCACTGGCGAGAATCCCAGTGTGTGTATAAAGGAATCACACATTATATAAATATTTATGTGGTGGGTAGGTTTCTAATTTTTAAATTTTGCCAGGGCAGCGGCTTTATGGCCTACTCTTCACGACTTCCAACTGCCGTGGGACATAAATGTATTATTTTTTTGTAAAATTTTACAGTGAACTTCACTTGCCGAAATTCTAGCGTGATCCAACTGAGTAGCGTGAAACTGACGGTCGTAAGAGTACAGAAGTACCATCCCGAGACGTCGCACGACCTTGACAAATCCCTAGGGCCGACTTGTGACTATAACCTAGCTCAGTGCTAAGCACTTTGGAGACACATCACGCGAGGGCAGATTAGATCAGACAGAGTGCCATCTCCAGTTATAGACTTACTGTAAGTGAGAGTTTAAATGAAGTCTTGCATCATTGAATGCTTTCAAAATCGATATGACATACAATAATATATGACAACTGATTACATTTTAAAAATAAAGATAAAGGATCCCGTTACACACCCATTGAGGCATATTGGGAATATGGTGTTAGGCCCATATTTTCTTGACCATCGGCACACTAGGGGTGAAGTGGTCAGCATCACGCCGGCCGCCTTAACCTTCCCAGAGTTACTCTGAGTACATTAAATTAAGACTCACAATTAAGGGCTGACACTTTCTATTTCTAGAAGCTTCTTTTTTTTTCAGTTTGCCTTCCATACTGCATAAAGAATTCTTGTGAAATTTCATCTTTTCATGGAGATGTGTTCGTATTATTTTCAGTTGACCTAACGTACCTTATAGCCCCGGCAGTGTAAATTTTGGCTTCAAGTGGTCCTCAGCTACATTTGAAATGTGTTCTTTTCATTGCATATCTTTTCCATGTTTCTTTCTGCTAGCTGTTATACATGTATATGCTTTGTAACAATGCGTAATTTTGAATGAAC
Source organism: Oreohelix idahoensis (assembly GCA_024509875.1). Classification (NCBI taxonomy): domain Eukaryota; kingdom Metazoa; phylum Mollusca; class Gastropoda; order Stylommatophora; family Oreohelicidae; genus Oreohelix; species Oreohelix idahoensis. Next base: position 481,570 of record JAMPIV010004021.1, read on the forward strand.
ACGTCTGCTGCAGTCTTTACTGTTGTCACGAGATGGATTTTGAGGCGACCTCTTCTCGATCTCTCTTTTACTACGGCAGTAATCAGTTACATTTGTTGTACTGATTTTATTGCGATTTTTCCAGGTCGCGCCCTTTTCTTTCTCTGCTAGGCAGCAGGTATTTGATATTGTCAAAACATTTAACACACCTTGTTACTGTATACCTCATATGTGCTACGCGCAGCACTGCTTTGCTGAGATTAAGCGAAGGTAAACCCATATTGGTCTGCTTAGTTTTCGTGTATCGTTGTGTGCTTAAGAGAGAGATAACAAGATTACTTGTCTGTGCAACACATTTTGGACAGACACGTATGACATAATCGCTTCCTGTCCGACTTGTTATGACAAGATTACTTTAGATAGTAATAATTTGTTACATCTGAAATACATTGTCGTATGAGTTTACAGATGTGTTGGTGAGTTCGCCTGCCAGGGATCGATATTTTCGTGCCAAATACGAAAGACTGTACGCCTACATTACATTCGAAATTTTTTAATGTCAGGAAATATTTTGAAATCTATCTCTTCTTCCCCCCCCCCCCCCCCCCCCCCCCCCCCCACCCCCTCCCCTCCCCCCCCCCCCCCCCACAACCAGCATGTTTGAAATGATTGGAGCTTTTACTTAGCCCCATAACACACAGATGCGGGAGAAGACAGTGAATATAACCTGACACGTTTCAATGTTAAGACACTGTGAGGAAAGATCGCTTGCCAAGACGACACAACCAGACCTTGCCAGAGTGAAGATGACATATGCTGTGGGGATGTATGCTGTCACATTAATTAATCCTCAAAGATGCTTACTATCTTCTTACATCATAATTGACACATCCATTCCTGGGTAAACCAATCAACACCGAAATTTAGTCCCAAACTGAACACTGCATTACGGAAATGTCATGAAACACAAATATTATATGAAATCCAAATATCCAAGGTAATAATTCGTAATTCTTCCTTCAGAATTAAATAACAAGATTCAGCCATAACATCTAGCCATCTTCTCCGCTCTACAAGCAACCTTCCAGTCAAAACTAACCACACCGCACCTTGAACTATTCTCCCGTGTTTTGACCCACAGTCTCGCATGAGGCAAACTCACGTAAAACCAGACTGACCACTTTTCATTCGCACTTAACATACACACAGGCCAACGCCATTTACTGTTCACGCAAACAACCCCTCTTACTTTATCATTTGCCTACACACACACACTGACCATAATCATCATCATCAGCGTAATCATCATCATCAGAAATACAATATACGCTTGATAATTGTATTACACTGATATCATCACCATCATTACAACATATGCTCGATGTCTGTATTATACTGACATCATCATCATCATGTGACAGTTACATTACACTGATATAATCATCATCATGTGACATCTACCCCCTTCTCCAGAAGAAAACACAGTTTTCTCATAGAATAAGGCAAATGTCTGGAACAATAAAAGAGTGTATTACATCTAGTTACAGGTGTATTAGCATAACATAATATCATCCAAAATTGTCTAATGAAAAATCTATCTGTGAACATGTTATAAGTTATAGACGGGATAAAGCATCCGCCAACACATTGAATTTTCCCTCAAGAGGTATTACAGAAAAGTCATATTGTTGTAGCAGTAGGTACAATCTTGTTAACCGGCTGTTTGGCGATTTTGCGGTCCTCATATATGCTACAGATTTATGATCTGTGTTAAGAAAAAATGAGCTCCCATCAGATACTTGGAAAGCTTCGCAACACACCACACAATGGCTTGGCATTCTATCTCGATGGTAGCATATCTGATCTCTGCTGGTAATAATTTGCGACTTGTAAATTAGATTGGATGCAGAGTGTTTTGGTGTCTGTCGTAAAATTCTACATCCACATATATAAATTAAAAGGTAAATGTAAAGCCTAACACATAAATTCAATAAAAGGGAAAGAAGAATGGTAAAGAACAGTGCTGTCACAATGACTGTACTCGAGATCCCCTTTTTCTGCTTCGTCTGCATATTCTCACGCTTTCACGTTTACTAGTAAAGCCTACTGCATCAATACACGCATTTCAACAAAACAATAAAACGTGTACTGTAATTCTAAGAAAACCTTGAGATAGGCACACTGCGTAATGACCTAGATTAATACTAGCATTAATTTCATTTTATACACTGCGTGATGAAAGGACAGATGGACTTAGGATAGAGAGAGTGAGGGCTGAACAGAGGAACGCCGGCAACACTAACACGCGTCTCGCGATATAAAATTAATGCCACCCCAAGCGTAAGGCCTGAAGCACTAACTTTTTTTCAATTAGACAGTGATAAAAAACACTACCAATACGAGGGTTAGGTTTAAAAACCTGTTTAATGCTTATTAGTAAACATGACATTATACTGTTTTATGTCTGAAAGCCTGACAGTACCCAGACACCACATCGTATCGAAGTGAACGGGAGGTAGAAGAAAATGCACATTTTGAATGCAGCCACTTAGCTCCATTAAATTTATATATTTGGGTTCCTTAGGACTTGCTGACAAAGAATATGTTTAGTGTTACGCAAATAGTCTAGGAATTATCAAATCATAGCCAAAAGAAAATAGTGAGGATGTCGGACAGCACCAAATCAGAATTGCACAGTGACATGTTTTGAAACCACCATTTTACGGGAAATAGGCCACCATGTTACCTCCTATTTGATTGGCGGGAATGATATGTAAGGCTAAACATGATTAGTCGGACTGCAAATACTAATTTTGGTTGTTAGGGGAAACGTAGGAAGGGTAATTTTTTTCAAAAGCTGTGTAAACATGGCCCTATTGGCTAGACCCGTTAATATAGTCAATTAGGAGCGTCTGTTCAGTGCCACATTTTAAAATAAACTTACTAAGAAACAGTGCGTTGAGATCCAGTGCATATTTTTCTAAATAAAAGCCTGGGACAGAGGCAGATCGGAATTTGTGCCATAATTCATCGCCAGTCAACGTATTTGTTTATTATTTCCATGAATTGTGGGACCGTGGTCCTAACTTATTGAAACAGCACCTGGTCTGAGTTTTGCTGAATCCAGAGGCTGGTAGCTTACTCCTTGGTCAAGATAGCGACCATTATTGTGTCTCAAGAATACGGTGAAGCAAACGAGCAGAGGAGACTGTTTCCTGCCGCCATCACAGAAGATAAGATTCTGTGGCCAGAGCAGCTCAATCCTATGTGCCCCCTCTAAAATTGACAGTATATTAATTAAAGAGGGACAATAAATTGTTTCAATTGACAGGAACTGTGAACTTTTCCCAATACGATTTCCACCATAAGTAAACACTTGAAGTCATGATGACAAACCACAACCTAGCTTGAAAAGCCAGTATTACTTCATAGTACTACTTCACAAATTACACACATAGAATAATAATAATAAAATATGTCAATACAAAGATCATTTCTATAAATTGTGTACATACAACTTGTAATTACATTTGATTGTGATTCCTGGTTCACTGTGTAGTTGAATCAGGATATCTATTATTGAAAGGAATGAATACATATATTTTTAAACTTTAACACTGGACTCATTTAAGATAGTCTTATAGAGTGTTATATGTGTGTGAGTGTCACAGTGTTGTAAAGTGTTGTGGAATAAATTAAATTGTTTATCTGTCTGTTGTTGTTGTGACTTACACTTCATCATTATCATAACCCTAGACATTCAACGTAGTCATCACAATATTCCAGAATAATTCTGACTGAGGTATAAATGTGGTAGCAAGTAAGGTCATCTGTAATACGCCACACTTATTAGATACAGATACCTTCACAGCTGATCTCAGTCAGTACACTAAGTCCCCTATAAATATTTATATCATTCCACTTTACCACATATATTGGGGGCTCGTCCGGGATATTGAACTTTCTCCTATTATATATATTGGGAATAATAAAAATTTAAAAGGTATCCTTGGGTGAAAATAAATAAGGTTGAGCTCTCAGTGCTTGTGATTGTCCTTAGTTAATTAGACATAGATAAAATTGTTTGGTTAAATATTTTATACATTTACCTGTTAGAAAATGGCGGACCTGGCCAAATTTCGATCTGCTGCTGTGCAGGCTGCAAAAGAGTTAGGAATGGACGGGCAAGTTATGATTGCCAATGTCACTACGGAATGTGACAAATATATTGAACGTGAAGAAAGAAAATTTGAAGCCGAAAGAAAATTAGAATCGGACAGATTAGAAAAAGAGGCTGAAAGAAAGTTAGAGGCTGAAAAGGAAATTAAGAAGTTACAATTAGAGGCTGAGGCTGAGGCTAAGAGGCTGCAGATTGAGGCTGACAAAGAGGCTAAGAAATTGGAGGCAGAAAAAGAAGAAAAAAAGGCAGAAAGGGAAGACAAGAGATTGACTGCAGAGAGGGATGCAGAAAAGGAGGAGAAGAGATTACAAAGGGAACATGAGTTACGACTAAGGGAGTTTGAGTTTCAAGGCCCTGCTCCTGACAATGGTGCCAGTCCCTTTACCTCCGATGCTACTGCTAGTCAGGAAGCCTCAACCTCAGCTATGAATTTTCATTTAGATCATTTTGTTGAGAAAGATGATGATATCGAGAGCTATCTAAACAGATATGAACTATTAGCTACCACGTATGGGTTAGAGAGAGAAAGGTGGAGCTTAAAGTTATCTCAAGGGCTTCGTGGTGCAGCATATGAAGTTTTTGCCAAAATGAGCAGAGGTGATCAAGAAAATTATGACACGCTAAAGCAGGCTCTTTTGTTAAGATATAAAAAGAATGGAGAATTTTATAGAACAAAATTTAGGAATGCTAAACTACTGTCAAGTGAAACCTATCACCAGTTCTCTGCACGGTTAGAGACATACTTGGAGAAATGGACTTCTCTGGGGAAAACCCAAGATCTTAAGGAAATGATCCTTATAGAACAATTAAGAGAGTCCATGGCTCCAGACCCGAGAAAGTTTCTCATGGAACAAGGTGCAGAGAGACTGGGTGAGCTACTAAATGTTGCTGAAAGGTATCAAGCAGCTCAAGCAGAAGTAACAGGTAATAAGAAGAGGCAGGTAGACAATTATCAGGCACCACAAAACTTTAATGAATTTTATCATAGAGATCAAAACAAAGGTAAGCACCAGTTTGATAGGCAACGTTATGATAATAAAAATAAAACCCCACAATTCAATGAAAGGAAATATGATAACAGGAAACCCTTCATACAGGAAGGAAAATATTGTCAAATATGCAGGATGCATAATCATAATACTAGTGAATGTGGTAGGAAAGTTCCTCCATATCACGCGGCATGCATGATAACAGTGGACAAGGGGAAGAAAAAACTGACAGAGAATCATATAAATCTTCAACACCCCCCATCTGTGAAGAAGTGACATGTAATGGGGCCAAGGTTAGGTGCCTTTACGATTCAGGTTTAGAATATGACTCAGTTGTGAGTGCAACCCTAGTGCACCCTGAACAGTATACCACAGAGAAAGTGGAGATACAAGGGGCCGTAAAGGGAATATCCACCATGACACTTCCCGTAGCCGAGATCAATGTAGAGACAAGGTACGTGGAAGGAGTGATTGGAGCAGCCGTGTGTGACGACCCTAATTACCCGCTGGTGTTAGGAAGCAAATATGTTTTTCTAGGAAGCCCTGTAAAACCTGTGGTAATGGCCACGCTTCAGGTCAGGTCGACCCCTGGTAGAACGGAGGAGGAACCACCACTAGTTTATTCTCATAAGCAGATGAGAAAGGCCCAGGCAAAAGATAAAACCTTAAAACCTTGCTTTGGTAAATTGCCAACAAGCCATGCACACCCTAAGAAAGGACAATTTTATTTCAAGGAAGGACTGCTCTTCAGGAAAGCTAGAGCAGGATCCAAAGAACAGGGACAATTGGTATTGCCAACCCCCTACAGGGAAAGAGTGATGGCACAAGCTCATGTTGTACCAGACGGTGGACACCAGAGAAATGGGACTACCCGTCAAAGGACATCAGAAAAATTCTACTGGCCCGAAGTAGCTGCTGATATTGCACAATTTGTGGGGGCCTGTGAAAAATGTAGCAAGGTACAGTCCCCAAGTTGGGAAAATCATAATCAGATGCCAGCCAAGCATTCTGAAACATATGGGCCTAACAATAACCAGGAAAATAACAATAATAAGGTTGACATAGAGGATAGGTATCCACCTTCCCCCCAACAGTGTTCACCAAAAATATTTAGATTCGCAACTCTGAGAAAGGCATCCAGAGAAAATAGAAACTCAGACCAGTCAACCCAGGAACAGTTTGAAGCCGCATTTAGGGAGCTGGCTGACATTGACATTGAAGATTATCCGCCTAAGTTAAAACCGAAACAAATTGTTAACAGAAGAACAGTGGGCAGTGGACGAGTGAGCAATTCGGAAAATGCTCACAGCGCTTCACAATATGGCTATTAACTTAGCCTTATAAGGGCACCGGTGACATTGGTAGTCACCCGACCCTACACCGTCCAAGGGAAAGTATTGTTCGGACCCTGGATGGAGATAACCCACACATCTTATAGCAATGCTAAGGGCGAATTGATTCTGATGCAGAAACTCATTTCCCCACATATTATCTTAATTCACCAGATTGTCGGTAGGCGGAACTATAGTTGGTGATTATGGCCTCCATTTGAGTGGCACATTATAGAACATTATAAATATATTATTAGAAGGGTGTTTCCACATTCCATCACGCCTGAGATCAGACCAATTGTTGGCTGTGAACATTTCGGAAGAGCAGAGTGTCTCCATTGTTGCCTTTTTGAATTGAGGATAGTCCGAGTGTTTATTAATGCTGATCAGGAACTTATTGGATCCCTTACACAACTCATATATCACCATATAGATCAACTCCTCATAACGTACAATTGAGGAACATCTAATATTCTCGGGACATGTCGTTGAGCAGACTCAAAAAAAATGGTGAATATTGATTGCTGAGCAGCAATAAGACAAGCAGTAACACTTGCCGCTGTTCAGTAATATAACTGAAATGGATTCTTGGATTGCAGAGGTCTGGGGCAGATTTCTTGAGTCGTGCCTACTTTGAATTGACCCACCTGCATTAATCCATGATAAAAATAAAATTAGAGAAACGTTGATGCAGATTTTCTAAGCCGCCATCCGTGCGATGAAAATCAAAGAAAGCACCAGGAATACTATTAAATTTTTCTATGTGTATATAGAATTATAGACTGACGTATAACTTCTGTTTTAAGAGGGAGAATCTGTCGTGAAATTCTATATCCACATATATAAATTAAAAGGTAAATGTAAAGCCTAACACATAGATTCAATAAAATGGAAAGAAGAATGGTAAAGAACAGTGCTATCACAATGACTGTACTCGAGATCCCCTTTTTCTGCTTCGTCTGCATATTCTCACGCTTTCACGTTTACTAGTAAAGCCTACTGCATCAATACACGCATTTCAACAAAACAATAAAACGTGTACTGTAATTCTAAGAAAACCTTGAGATAGGCACACTGCGTAATGACCTAGATTAATACTAGCATTAATTTCATTTTATACACTGCGTGATGAAAGGACAGATGGACTTAGGATAGAGAGGGTGAGGGCTGAACGGAGGAACGCCGGCAACACTAACACGCGTCTCGCGATATAAAATTAATGCCACCCCAAGCGTAAGGCCTGAAGCACTAACTTTTTTTCAATTAGACAGTGATAAAAAACACTACCAATACGAGGGTTAGGTTTAAAAATTTGTTTAATGCTTATTAGTAAACATGACATTATACTGTTTTATGTCTGAAAGCCTGACAGTACCCAGACACCACATCGTATCGAAGTGAACGGGAGGTAGAAGAAAATGCATATTTTGAATGCAGCCACTTAGCTCCATTAAATTTATATATTTGGGTTCCTTAGGACTTGCTGACAAAGAATATGTTAAGTGTTACGCAAATAGTCTAGGAATTATCAAATTATAGCCAAACGAAAATAGTGAGGATGTCGGACAGCACCAAATCAGAATTGCACAGTGACATGTTTTGAAACCACCATTTTACGGGAAATAGGCCACCATGTTACCTCCTATTTGATTGGCGGGAATGATATGTAAGGCTAAACATGATTAGTCGGACTGCAAATACTAATTTTGGTTGTTAGGGGAAACGTAGGAAGGGTAATTTTTTTCAAAAGCTGTGTAAACATGGCCTTATTGGCTAGACCCGTTAATATAGTCAATTAGGAGCGTCTGTTCAGTGCCACATTTTAAATTAAACTTATTAAAAAACAGTGCGTTGAGATCCAGTGCATATTTTTCTAAATAAAAGCCTGGGACAGAGGCAGATCGGAATTTGTGCCATAATTCATCGCCAGTCAACGTATTTGTTTATTATTTCCATGAATTGTGGGACCGTGGTCCTAACTTATTGAAGCAGCACCTGGTCTGAGTTTTGCTGAATCCAGAGGCTGGTAGCTTACTCCTTGGTCAAGATAGCGACCATTATTGTGTCTCAAGAATACGGTGAAGCAAGCGAGCAGAGGAGACTGTTTCCTGCCGCCATCACAGAAGATACGATTATGTGGCCAGAGCAGCTCAATCCTATGTGCCCCTTCTAAAATTGACAGTATATTAATTAAAGAGGGACAATAAATTGTTTCAATTGACAGGAACAGTGAACTTTTCCCAATACGATTTCCACCATAAGTAAACACTTGAAGTCATGATGACAAACCACAACCTAGCTTGAAAAGCCAGTATTACTTCATAGTACTACTTCACAAATTACACACATAGAATAATAATAATAAAATATGTCAATACAAAGATCATTTCTATAAATTGTGTACATACAACTTGTAATTACATTTGATTGTGATTCCTGGTTCACTGTGTAGTTGAATCAGGATATCTATTATTGAAAGGAATGAATACATATATTTTTAAACTTTAACACTGGACTCATTTAAGATAGTCTTATAGAGTGTTATATGTGTGTGAGTGTCACAGTGTTGTAAAGTGTTATGGAATAAATTAAATTGTTTATCTGTCTGTTGTTGTTGTGACTTACACTTGATCATTATCATAACCCTAGACATTCAACGTAGTCATCACAATATTCCAGAATAATTCTGACTGAGGTGTAAATGTGGTAGCAAGTAAGGTCATCTGTAATACACCACACTTGACAATGACGAGAACTGGGGAATGAATCTATGGTAAAAATTGATAAACCCCAAGAGACTTCGTACTTGTTTTTTGCTAGTAGGCGCTTGGAGATTCATACTCTTCGCTACAGTAGTGTCTTCTGGTTTGAGCATTCCCCCGCCTACTCTATATCCTAGAAACCCAAGTTCGTGGAACCCGATTTTGACTTTTGTGGGTCTAGCTGTTAGATTATGCAGTCTAAGACATGCAAGAAGTGATGACAGTCCATGGACATGCTGCTCCAAAGAATCACTAAAGAGGCAAATATCGTTCAGGTAAGTGACTACATCAGGCCGGTCGCCGAGTAGCTTTCTCATCATACGCACGAATGTCGCTGGGGCATTAACAAGCCCAAAGCAGATATAGTTTCACTGGAACAGACCTTTTGGCGTGATAAAAGCTGTCAGATGTCTTGCCGATTCCATCAGAGGAACTTGCCAGTAGCCTATAGACAGGGCGAACTTACTAAAGAAAGAGCTTTTGGCATTCGTGCTAACAGGTCATCCTGATTTGGTATAGGTTCTGCGTCTGTGATTGTAATAGCGTTTAAGCGCATAAAGTCAATACAGATACGTAACGAGTTGTCTTTCTTTCTAACAATCACTAACAGGAATGCATATGGGGACTCAGAAGGTTCAATAATCCCCAAGTGGAGCATTTCGTCTATCTCTCTCTCCACTGCCGCCTTATAATCGAGAGGTGGCGGATATGGTTTCAGCTGATAGGGCGCTCATCTAACAATTTGATGTAGTGACTTATCAGTGTCGTCCTGCCTGGTTCATCCGTCAGCACATAAGCATAGTCTTGATGTAATGCTTGAAGTTGCCGTTGTTGATCGAGAGGAACGGAGTTGCATATCTCTACATTCTTCCATGACTCTGACTGTTGAATGGAAGAAGAGACCACTGGAGATGGATATCCTCCCCATCACAGCCTTGTTCCGCTACCACTGCAGAACATGCAATTTCCTGTGTATCCTTAAGAACGGCTTCCGCAATGTTCTGGAGGGAATTAGGGCGTTCATAGTGGGGTCTTAACATGTTGACATGGAATATTTTTTTCTTCCCCTTCAGTTCAATCATATAATCTACATCTGTAACTGATTGAATTACAGAAAATGGACCCTGCAAAGAGATAATCAAATGATTTCTATTGGTGGGGAGCAAGAGCCACACCTTATCCCCAGGTTGAAGAGCCAATAGTTTACTATTACGGCTAGCATAAGCACGATACCTAGCATCCAATGAGTCGCCTACAATCTGACATGATCTCACGACGCGCTCTCGCAGACTGACAACTAATTCGTATGAAGATTTCACCTCCTTGTTTAGGTATTTACCGATGAACAAATCCTTCAACAGACTCATGGAGCCACAAGGATTTGCTCCATATATAAGTTCAAATGGCGAGAACCTCGTACTTTCCTGCGGTGCTTTTCTATAAGCAAAAAGCACGGCTGGTAAGTGTATGTCCCATTCTGTGTGTGACTCTGTCGTTACCTTTCTTAGCATAAGCTTCAACGATCCATTGAAACGCTCGCAATTGCCATTAGTTTGTGGATGATAAGGAGTTTTGAATGACTGTTTAATATTAAGCATTTTGCATACCTCTTTCATCACATCTGATGTACACTGTGTCCCTCTATCGGATAATATTTCATCCGGAAACCCGAACCTACTGAATATCATTTGGAGAGCTATTACAGCTGCGGAGGTGATTACTTTCATAGTGACTGCCTTGGGCCATCTAGAGCAAAGATCTACCACAGTAAGAATGTAACGATGTCTTCCGTCAGACATTATGGGCAGGGGACCTACAATATCTACTGCAAGTTTCTTAAATGGTCTGCTAGATATGTCCGTAACCTGCAATTGTGCTTTTGGGACCCTGCCTTTGGGACCCTGCCTTTGGGAAAAGTACTTTGGCACACCACGCACGAACGACAATATGCCCGAATGTCTTTATTATAACCTGGCCAATAGAACTGTGATAATACCATATTTTTGGTTCTAGCTAATCCCATGTGGCCTACGAACGGGCAATCATGTGCGGTTTTAAGCACGATAGTCCTAAGTGAACTGGGCAAGACAATTTGCCGCATTAGAGAATGATGGTTGGCCAAACATCTAGTTAGTATTTCATTCTTTAATTGAAACCGATATCTCGCTGATTTAGTGTGTTTAATATCAGCCTTCTCAGCAAAATCGAACAAAGGTCGAAGAGATAAGTCAGCATGCTGCTGTTCTATAAACGACGTACAACGATCCTCGGGATCTTTGTTTGACTAAGCAGAATTAATATTAAGTAACAGTAACGGATCCTTATCCACCTGTTGATCCTCAGCTTTTTTCTGTGCCCTAGTAGTGACTGCGTTTGCTACAAGTGAGTGTTGCTGATTCCAGTCATCTATATCTTGCTGTGTGCAGTTCTGCACTTTCGGTAAATTGCCTATAACTAAATCTGCGACGGGAGAGTCTAAGACGCATGCGCGAACTGTAACTATATGAAAGGGGTATCTATTTCGATAACCGCTAGGGGGCAGTACTCTACTCTGCCTCCAAAGGTAATGTATCTGGCAGTTTTTCCGACGAGACACGACTCGTCAATGCATGAACATCTCACTTCAATCGTCGTACATCAAGTGTCTCGTAGCACACTTACTAATTTACCGGCCACCAAACCTCGGTGTAAAGTCAAAGTGCCACTTTCCTCAATCGATGACAACACAGGCAAAGCGTGACCACAGATCAGTATCGTCTTTCCGTTAGGTTCGAATAAAGGCTTACAACTTAGACAATCGTCACTGTTAAATGTTTCCAATACGATGTAGCGTTTGCATGCTGTCTTCCTGGTCGGACATTCTTTTTGGAAATGATCAGTCGCATTACAAAGGTAACAGTGAGCTTCACGATGGTAATTGTTCCGTGGAGTTCCCTTTGGGCTGGATGGTGGTATGTTAGTAGGGCTTGGACCTGATTTGTCACAAAATTTGGATGCGTGGTGCCAGGAACCACAGCTACGACACCCCATTTAGAGATATCTGACCTTCGCTGAGGAAAACGTTTGAGCGGAGAATAACGCGGTCTGGAACCGTGTTTAAATGTCCTATCAAATCTCGACCTCCTGTCGTATTGTCTATTCGCATTATCAGATTGCTGTCTACGATATGGTGCATTGTTTACTTCCCTTGCAGAACATACCGGAAAATCCTCAGGTTCCACCTCCTTATATACTGACCTCCCAGGATGGGCAGTCATATACTGCCTCCCTAGCTCTAACATGGTGTCGAGATTATTTGAGTCACGTTCTTGAAAGAACGCAAATAAGTCCGAACTACAGGCCGAGAGGACTTTATCTCTCAAGATGAGATCTTTGAGGCCTTCAAAATCTTTGCTGATCCCAGATAGATCTATCCAGCGTGTAAATGCTAGTTTGATGTTAGCAATAAAGTCGCCAAAATCCTGATCTTTACTGTGTTTCTCTTTTTTAAAACGCATAGAATAACCATGTGAATTAAGATGGTTTTTGCGAAGCACTGTTTCTTTTACAACATCATAGCTGAGCCGGTCATTTACAGGTAATAAAAAAATGTTTGTAACGCCTGGCCCGTGAGCTGATAGCATAACATGGAACTCTGTTGTTCTTTCTTTATCTTCAGTGATATTATCTATCCTTCAAAGCGTTCTAGGTACACGTCGATCAAGTCGAAGGAGTCCGTAAAATTAGGTAACTTTAATTTATATGTATGGAATGGTTCTTTCCCCGAGGACTCTCTATCCGAGGACTCATGACTAGAAGCTTACTTACTTACTTAGTCGTTCTTCTTCTACCGTGAGGTGTAGAGAATAAAACAGAAATCAGAAGAAATCTTGTCAGAGGAACAGGCTGGCGTTAGACCAAAAAGAAGTACCTCAGAACAAATCTTCAATATTAGATTACTGATCGAAAAACATCTCCAGCATCAACATGATTTATACCATAACTTCATCGATTTCACAAAAGCCTTCGATCGAGTCTGGCATGAAGGTTTATGGCAAATAATGAGAAAATTCAATTTTGATACCAACATCATAGATATCATTGAAGCACTATACAAGGACGCAAGCAGTGCTGTTTTTGCAAGCAATGACATTGGAGAATTTTTCAAAACAACTGTAGGAGTTCGCCAGGGATGTATCCTGTCACCAGTGCTCTTTAACATTTATCTAGAACATATTATGCAGGAGGCTCTCTACGATTATAAATCAACCATATCGATTGGAGGCCGACCTCTGTGTAATCTACGTTTTGCTGATGATATTGATCTGATAGCTGGAACAGAATCAGAACTTCAAGACCTTACCTCTAGACTGGAGAAAGTAACAAGAACATATGGGATGGAAATTAATATAGAAAAAAGCAAGATATTGGTGAATAGCCATAAGAAACATGTTCCGACCAACATTACGTTAAATGGGCAAACGTTAGAAGAAGTTAACACCTTTAAATATCTCGGGTCCACTATATGTAGTGATGGAAGATCAAATAAAGAAATCAAGACAAGACTTGAGATGGCCTCAGCTGCCATGACAAGGTTGAATGTGATCTGGAAAAGTAACATCAGTTTTCCTGTGAAGATCAAATTATACAAATCACTTGTATTATCTATTCTCTTGTATGGGTGTGAGGGCTGGACACTCACTGCAGATACGGAGCGAAGGATTCAGGCTTTCGAGCATAAATGTTACAGAAGAATTTTGCGCATTTGCTATAAAGAGCACAAAACAAATGTCTATGTTAGAGAGAAGATAAACACCTATGCAGGCCATCAAGAACCACTTTTGTCAATAGTGAAACGTCGAAAGCTTGCCTGGTTTGGGCATGTAACTCGTCATGACTCCCTTTCGAAAACGATCCTCCAGGGAACAGTCGAAGGTAAACGGAGAAGAGGAAAGCAAAGAAAATCCTGGGCTGATAACATCAAAGAATGGGCAGGACACGGTTTCTCCACACTTGTACGCATTGCTGAGAATAGAGAGCAGTGGAGGACCCTGTCTGCTGATGCTTCCACCATGGCACCCCTACGACCCATGACGGGTTATGGGTTGAGATGAGATGAGAGGTGTAGAGGTTTGGAAGAGAGAGCGCCAGAATATTCTATCAGCTGTCTTCTTCCTGGCCTGGTTCCATTCCAGTCCTCGGTCCTTCAAAGATTGTCTAATGTTGTCCTCCCAGCCGACTCTGGGTCGTCCTGGGGGTCTGGATCCCTGGCTCTTTGTTTCCAATGCTTGTCAAGGTAGCCGATCTTCTCCCATTCTGCAGACATGGCCAAACCATCTTAGTTGGGACTGTTCTACTTGGGTCTGCAGGGGGTGGCATTTTAGGCCTTGACGTATCGTCTGGTTGAGGACCGTGTCTCTTCTTGTTACTTCAACCATCTTCCTCAGATACCTCATTTCTGAGGTTTGGATCTGGCTTTTGTGGGTTGTAGTCATTGCCCATGACTCGCATCCATATGTCAAGACTGGGACATAGGTGGAGCGGTATACAGCCATCTTCGTTTTCTTACCAACCTCTCTCCTGCTGAGGAATCCTCGATTTATGGCCTGAAAAAGTCTCCCAGCCGCTGCTTTTCGAGTGGCCAACTCTTCTTTGATGCCTCCCTTTCGGTCTATAATAGCTCCGAGATATTTAAAGTGGTCGACCTGCTCCAGGACCTGTTCTCCCAACTTAATCTGATGTCTTCTTTCTTCTCGTGATATCACCATGGATTTTGTTTTAGAGCTGCTTATGACCATCACTCTCTTCTCCAGCTCTTCCTTCCAGACTTGCAGATTGGATTGGAGATGTGTCTCTGATTTAGCAATCAGGACAACATCATCAGCAAATGCTAGCTCTGAAATACAGACCTGTCTCATCTTCCAGTACCTCACTGAATACTTCTCTCCTTACATGCCTTGATGACATCATCCATGAGGAGTATGAAAAGATAAGGTGACAGGATATCACCTTGTCTTACACCAGTGGTGGTCCTGAACTCTTCTGACTTATAGTTTGCTGTCCTCACATAATTTCTCCAAGACTTGTAGAAGCTCTGTATAGCATGAATCAGAGGTGCTGGAATGTTCTTCCTTGCCAAACAGTCCCAAAGATTGCTCCAGAGGACCCTGTCAAACGCCTTTTCCAGATCTATGAAACAAAGATGGATCTCACTCTTGTACTCAAGGGCCTTTTCACTCAGCTGCCTGAGTGTGAAGATTAGGTCTTGAGTACTTCGGTTTGCTCGGAATCCGCACTGGACTTCATCCAATTGTGGCTCAGCTAGGCATCGGAGTCTCTGCTCTAGGATTCTAGAGTAGATTTTACCAGGGACACTGAGAAGGGATATTCCTCTGTGGTTTCCACATTGTCGATTGCCACCTTTTTTGAAAATTGGTGTTATGATGACAATCTCCCAATCCTTTGGTATGGCCTTGTTGCACCATGCTGCCTATAGGACCCTTAGGAGTAATAGGTCGCCTGATGTTCCCATGTACTTAACCATTTCTGGTGTTATACCATCATGCCCTGCTGCTTTGCCCATCTTGATTTTCTGCAGTGATGCCTTCAGTTCTTACATCTTTATGTCATCTTCACCACCATTTGGTTTCTCTTCTGTGCTAGTGGTTATCATTTCTGATGCTTGACCTTGCTCACCATCTAGGAGTTCTGAGAAATATTTTTTTCCATCTTTCCATTACCTCCTTTGGGGCAGTAAGCAATTCGCCTTGCTTGTCCTTTATAAATTTGAGAGGGCATTGTTTTTCCTTCCTCATGTTCTTTAGGGTCTTATAGAACAATTTCTGATTTTCTTGCGCATCTTTTTCTAGCTTACTTACTTAGTCGTTCCCCTTCTACCGTGAGGTGTAGAGGTTTGGAAGAGAGAGCGCCAGGCTATTCTATCAGCTGTCTTCTTCCTGGCCTGGTTGCATTCTAGTCCTCGGTCCTTCAAAGATTGTCTAATGTTGTCCTCCCAGCGGACTCTCGGTCGTCCTGGAGGTCTGTATCCCTGGCTCTTTGTTTCCCATGCTTGTCGTGGTAGCCGATCTTCTCCCATTCTGCAGACATGGCCAAACCATCTTAGTTGGGACTGTTCTATTTGGGTCTGCAGCGGGTGGGATTTTAGGCCTTGACGTATCGTCTGGTTGCGGACTATGTCTCTTCTTGTTACTTCAACCACCTTCCTCAGATACCTCATTTCTGAGGTTCGGATCTGTCTTTTGTGGGTTGTAGTCATTGCCCATGACTCGCATCCATATGTCAAGACTGGGACATAGGTGGAGCGGTATACAGCCATCTTCGTTTTCTTACCAACCTCTTTCTTGCTGAGGAATCCTCGATTTATGGCCTGATAAAGTCTCCCAGCCGCTGCTTTTCGAGTGGCCAACTCTTCTTTGATGCCTCCCTTTCGGTCTATAATAGCTCCGAGATATTTAAAGTGGTCGACCTGCTCCAGGACCTGTTCTCCCAACTTAATCTGATGTTTTCTTTCTTCTCGTGATATCACCATGGATTTTGTTTTAGAGCTGCTTGTGACCTTCACTCTCTTCTCCAGCTCTTCCTTCCAGACTTGCAGGTTGGATTGGAGATGTGTCTCTGATTTAGCAATCAGGACAACATCATCAGCAAATGCTAGTTCTGAAATACAGACCTGTCTCATCTTCCAGTACCCCACTAAATACTTTCTTGTTCTCTCCTTACATGCCTTGATGACATCGTCCATGAGGAGTATGAAAAGATAAGGTGACAGGATATCGCCTTGTCTTACACCAGTGGTGGTCCTGAACTCTTCTGACTTATAGTTTGCTGTCCTCACATAATTTCTGCAAGACTTGTAGAAGCTCTGTATAGCATGAATCAGAGGTGCTGGAATGTTCTTCCTTGCCAAACAGTCCCAAAGTTTGCTCCAGGGGACTCTGTCAAACGCCTTTTCCAGATCTATGAAACAAAGATGGATCTCACTCTTGTACTCAAGGGCCTTTTCACTCAGCTGCCTGAGTGTGAAGATTAGGTCTTGAGTACTTCGGTTTGCTCGGAATCCGCACTGGGCTTCATCCAATTGTGGCTCAGCTAGGCATCGGAGTCTCTGCTCTAGGATTCTAGAGTAGATTTTACCAGGGACACTGAGAAGGGATATTCCTCTGTGGTTTCCACATTGTCGATTGCCACCTTTTTTGAAAATTGGTGTTATGCTGGCAATCTCCCAATCCTTTGGTATGGTCTTGTTACATTACACTGCCTGTAGGACCCGTAAGAGTAATAGGTCGCCTGATACTCCCATATACTTAACCATTTCTGGTGTTATACCTTCATGCCCTGCTGCTTTGCCCATCTTGATTTTCTGCAGTGCTGCCTTCAGTTCTTCCATCTTTATGTCATCTTCACCGTCATTGGTTTTCTCCTCTGTGCTAGTGGTTATCATTTCTGATGCTTCACCATGCTCACCATCCAGGATTTCTGAGAAATATTCTTTCCATCTTTCCATTACTTCCTTCGGGGCAGTAAGCAATGTGGCTTGCTTGTCCTTTATAAATTTGAGACAGCATTGTTTTTCCTTCCTCATGTTCTTTAGGGTCTTATAGAACAATTTCTGGTTTTCTTGCGCATCTTTTTCTAGCTTTTCTCCAAATTCTTCCCAAGACTTTTGTTTTGCTGCTAGCACCATGTTCTTTGCTTCTGTTCTGAGTGTCACATATTCTCTATATTTCTCTATTTGTCCTGCTGTGTTTTTAGCTCCTAAGTATTGTTTCCATGCCATTTCTTGTCTCTTATTTTCTCTTTGATTTCCTCTGTCCACCAAGATGTCCTCTTTCTCTTGTTCCCAAGTCGGACTTCACCACATGCTTCTGCAGTAGCTGTCTTTATGATGTCCTTGAATTTGAGCCAGAGGGTTTCTAAGTCATCAGGTTGTTCTTCTGTGTTTCTCACCGCTGTAGCTATAAGCCCCTGATATCTGGTCTTAATTTCTTGCTCTTTCAGCTTGTAGGTCTTAATGCTCATTTCTCCCTTTCGTTTACTTTGTTTGAAGCTTCCAATTCTAATTTCTTTAAAGCAATGGCCTTTTCTTTTTCAATTTCTAATCGTTTGGTCACTTCTTTCTCTTTTTCTGCTTCAACTTCCTTTTGTTTGGTAGCCGCCTCAAATTCCATTCTCTTTAACAGTCTTTCATCATATCTTTCTTTTCGTTCCTCGTCCTGTTTTCGCTTTATTTCTGCCTCTTTGAACTGTTCCATTTCCCATGGTTCCAGTTCGAGGCCTGTTTTTTCAACTGTTTTCCCATATCAATAAAGTCTCTGAGACTTGCCATTTTGCCTTCCACTAATATTGAGGTTACTCAAACCAGAAGAAAAAAAAAACTATATTTATACAAGGTAAACTGCTCTGCAAACGGCAGTATTTTTTTACGAATTACTAACTATACAGCGAAATATTCGATATTCGTGACACAGTATGACACAGTTGAAGGATGAAGAAAACAGACGCTACAATAAGTACAACGAAAACTAGTAGGCTGGTGGTGGATAGTAACGTACAGAACAGAAGAAAAAATAAATAAATAGCAAATATAGATTTATATACAACACCGAACCTGAAAGACAACCAACCACAATGGGACTAAAAAAACGTAGGTACGATGATAGTAAGAAAAATAACTGAAGAATACAACATGTAAACTGGACAAGAAAGAGGCTTTATACGATTGCAACGCTTTCTACGAACTAAACCAACACAACTAATGTGTATTATGTTCAAAGAAATCACTCAGGGCGCTCCATATCACCCGATCCAACACAGATGTGGCCCTTTAAGGGATTCATTTTAACAAAATCCTAATAGATTAACTCAACATCAGTTCCTCTATAAAGAAGACTAAACATTGAATCTAAAACGTAATTTACGCAAACACGTACGTCACGCACAATAACAACAAGCAACAGATGATGTAAAGACAGGAATGCCAACAGTGTGGTACGCACGAACAAGAGCAACGATAGCACAAAAATGACTTATCTGTTTAGCAGCCTGTCACTGTATAGTGCCTTGCTTAGTACGTGGTGTAGACATCACTGTCTAGAAGTATTCATGCACAAGAGAGGAGGCAGTGAGCTGTACTGACGAGTCACCTTGCTGTAATGATGCCTTAGTTTTCAAATAATCAGTTCCACTGCACAGGATGCGGTAAGCGTCGTAGACTCTACGTAAGGATGTCTTGAATTAGAAATGTTCCTTAATATTGCAAAAGATGTGACAAGCAGCGTAGACTTTCTTGAAGTAGGAATGTTCACTGATACTGCACTAGATGCGGCAAGCAGCGTCGACTTTCTTGAATGACGAATGTTCACTGATACTGCACAAGATGTGACAAGCTGGTAGATATTCAATGTTGAATTATGTTGTACATATCACTGATGGTAGTCCTGACACTATGGCAAGAAGATTGTCAGTAAGGACCACGAACAAGACGATAACCATGAATATATATATATATATATATATATATATATATATATATATATATATATATATATATATATATATATATATATATATATATATATATATATATATATATAACCGTATGTAAGTCCTCGAAAACAGCGTGCAGCTGTGCAACTCGCCACCACTCAAGCGCTGATGAATGTCAACAAAGCATATAACTTCTTCAAACAGAGTGTAGCTTCCACCGTTCGACACAAACTCAAGCGTTGATAACTGACACTAGTGGCAATACATTCTGCTCTTACATGCAAACGTCTTGAATATTACGTGTTGCGTGAAACCAGTAATTTAAATCGATAGTAGGCTGAACACGGCCTTGTCTTTGAAATACAGTGTTGTGTTAACACGCCAACATACATGAGCGAAACTCTCAGGAATATAAGTAGATATTTCTTGACTGGCAACCCTGGATTGTACAATGGCTGAATACTTTCGGCACGGCTGGCTAGATTCTTCTGGCGGTCACAATTTCCCTCAAAGAGCCCCCAAATGACACAGGCTGTGGGGATGCATGTTGCCACATTAATTAATCCTCAAAGATGCTTACTATCTTCTTACATCATAATTGACACATCCATTCCTGAGTGAACCAATCAACACCGAAAACTGAACACTGTATTACGGAAATGTCATGAAACACAAACATTATATGAAATCCAAATACCCAAGGTAATAATTCGTAATTCTTACTTCAGAATTAAATAACAAGATTCAGCCATAACATCCAGCCATCTTCTCCGCTCTACAAGCAACCTTCCAGTCAAAACTAACCACACCGCACCTTGAACTATTCTCCCGTGTTTTGACCCACAGTCTCGCATGAGGCAAACTCACGTAAAACCAGACTGACCACTTTTCATTCGCACTTAACATACACACAGGCCAACGCAATTTATTGTTCACGCAAACAACCCCTCTTACTTTATCATTTGCTTTACACACACACACACACTGACCATAATCATCATCATCATCAATACAATATACGCTTGATAATTGTATTACACTGATATCATCATCATCATTCCAACATATGCTCGATGTCTGTATTATACTGACATCATCATCATCATGTGACAGCTACATTACACTAATATCATCATCATCATGTGACAGAAGCATAGAATTCAGAATTCCATTTTATCATACTAGACCTTTTACTGAAGTATTTATCAGGACTTACAAAACCGCCCAGGAAATCTTTATCATTTTAAACAAGGAAAACCGCAATATCTGAGGAAGCTGAACACACGAAGTCAGAGACGGAATTAAAGTTAAAATTAACGACCTCAAGCACTCGTGTAAAATGTCATTGGCTAATGCCTTAACTTCATTCATCTGAGCAAAAAGTCTATGAGCTAGTAGTGGCGTAAGTTGTCATTTTACATTCGATATTTTCATTACTAACATGTGAACTAATATGTATATATTACAATGTGAATATTAGTATGTGAAAATCGCTAGTGGATGTCCCAGTCATTTGAGGCTGGCAACCTCAGCGCACGAATGATAATTTCATGAACCACCACTGCACGGGCGGTCGACTGCTTTATTGCTCGTTTCTTAAGGAGACCTAAACGCATCTGTAATCCCAAGTTCTATATGGAGCAGGTAGGGAAAGATGAAAGAAATGATGTACATTTTAATTATAATACTTACAGTTTCAAACCAGTGTAAATGTCGATGTTAACATATTCACTTTAAAATTAATGGAAGTTTCAAACTTTTCAAATCAGTGTAAACATAAATGAAAACATATTCAATTTATATTGTGAACATTTTTCAATCAGTGGAAATGTAAACGTAAATATATTCTACCTTTTCATTTACACTTGTAAATGTAAACTAACTATAAAAGCTGTTCAATTTAAATGTAAAGAAAGTTTTCTCTCGAGGGTTTAAAGTTAATTCTCACCGAGGGTAAATTCTGAGTAAATGGGATGGTAGAATAGGAAAAAGAGGACTCACAAATATGTGTCGGGAAACGCAATACTCAGGAAATAGCGTTTCGTTTCTATTCTTTCACCATAGTTGTTGGTGGTGGTACCAGTTGAAGGGTACTATCTCTGGAACAAGAAGTGAACAGTGACCTAAGCTTTAAGACGAGGGACCAACTTTGTAGACTCTCCCTAACACTCAGGGGAACGAGCTGCACCCTACCACCTTGACCAGCGACGAGCGTGAGCAGTGTAAAAAGAACCAGCCCAGCGGGAGCAAAAACAACCACTGCAGCTAAGTGCAATAAATAAGCTGCCAACGTAAACTTTTTTCATGGGATCTACTATCAATCAATGATGAACACTTTCTTTTGAACTATTAAATTATTTTCAAACTGTTAAAACTTCTTCTTCTTCTTTGATCCTTAGCCGCCGACCGTCAAAGCAGTCAGTGGCCGTCACGCCTAGTGGCGTCTTGTAGGGCAACAACAAATTGATTCCACTTTGCTCGGTCGGTGGCTATCCTTCGACCGGTGCCCCAACTCTGGTTCATTCTTTGCATCTCAGCCTCAACAGTCCTCCGCCAAGTTGTTTTTGGTCGGCCTCTCTTTCGTTTTCCTTCAGGGGTCCATAGCATAGCTGTTCTTGTGATGGCATCGGGGTCTCTTCTGAGAACATGGCCAACCCAACTCTAGCGTCTGCCAGCTATGATGGTGTGCATGTCCTCTTGCTTGCTCCGCGTAAGCAGATCTTGGTTGGTGATGGTATTCGGCCAAAACATTCGGTGAATCTTTCTAAGGCATTTTGTGTGAAAAGAGGACAATTTCGACATTTCTTTCTCTGTAACTCTCCAGCATTCCGCACCATAGAGAAGCACAGAAAGCACACAGCTCCGATATAATCTTAATTTTGTGCTTGTGCTGTATTGAGAGGACTTCCAGATGTTGTTTAGGCTAAAATAGGCTGTTCATGCTTTGTTCATTATGTTGTTGATGTCTCTGCTTGCTCCGCCGTCTGGTGTTACTATGCATCCTAGGTATGTGAAGGTGTCTGTCTGTACCAGTTGCTGATTCATTACTGATGTAGGCTCAGGGTTGCTCACATTGAGCGGCATGACCTCTGACTTCTTTAGATTGATGTTCAAGCCCACCTGCTGGCTATACTTATTAAGTCTATCCGTTTTTTCCTGGATGTGTTGATGTGAATGTGCTAGTAGTGCAATGTCATCTGCATATTCCAGATCTTCCAATGTAGAAAATGTAGTCCATCTTATTCCTCTTGGCCTGCCCTCTGTTGTCTGGCGCATCACCCAGTCTATGACTGTTAAAAAAAGAGTGGTTGATAAGGGGCATCCCTGTCGTACGCCTGTCTTCACCACAAAGGTTAGGTTGCTCTGCCCAACACTACACGTAAAGTTGGCATAGAAACTTTTTATGATTGACACTTTGCAGCTTGGAATTCCATAAGCCCTCAGTATTTTCCATAAACTGTCCCTATGTATACTGTCAAAAGCCTTTTTAAAATCATCAAAATTAATGTACAGCTGTCTTTGCCATTCTGAGCACTGCTCTATAATGTTCCTGAGGGTAAATATATGATCTACACATCTTGTGTTCTTTCTAAATCCTGCTTGTTCTTTCCTTAGTTTGTGGTCTACTTCTTTTGAAATTCTCTGTATAATTATCCTGCCTAGTATTTTCCTGGGAACTGAGAGAAGAGTGATTCCTCTCCAATTATTGCAGTCTGCAAGATCTCCCTTCTTGTGCAATTTGACAATTATTCCTTTGTTCCACTCTGTTGGTGTTGTCCCTGTTTTCCAGACTTGTGCAAATAGTGGTTCTAATAGTTCTGCTGGTAGCTCAGGGTCTGTCTTAAATAGCTTTGCATTTAAGTTATCATGGCCAGGAGCTTTTCCATTCTTTAAACCTTTGATTGCTGTGATGATTTCTTCTTTTCGTGGAATGTCTGTATTAACATCTAGATCGTTTTCATCCTCAGGAACATTCAATTGTGTCTCTGGTGGTTCATTGTTCAGAGTTTCTCTGAAATGCTATGCCCATCTTGTTTCCTGTCCCTCTGCTGTCGTGATGAGATTTCCTTGCTTATCTCTTACTGATGTAATATTGTTTGCACCCCGTTTTCCGTTGATGAGTTTAGTTATTTTGTATACTGTGCTTTGTTCATTTCTCAGTGCTGCCTCTTCTGCCTGTCTTGCAAGATCGTCTAGGATATACCTTTTGTTGGCTCGGGTTTGGCGTTTAACTTCCTTGTCCAGCTGACTGTACTGTTCGCTATATAATTGCTTTAACCTGGGGTACTTCGCTTCTGTTTTCTTTCTTTTCATTTCCTTTCTCATCATTATGGTGTTTAATGTTTCTGGTGTTATCCAGTTTTGCTTCGTCCTTTCCTGGAATCCCAAGCAAGATTTGCCGCTTTCCTTATATATTGTTGAATTGGTGTTGAATTTCTGGTCTATATCATCAGTCAATGTCTTTTCCTGACTTTTGGCAAACTGATATCGTTTCTTTATGTCAGCCGCAAAAGCTTTTCTGGTAAGGGGGTCCTTCAATTTGTTGATGTCAAACCTTTTCTGTGTAGTTACAGTTGGTCCAGCCCTTCTTAGTTTCACTTTCAGTTTTGCTACTACTAAATGGTGATCATTTCCCACATCTGCACCTCTTCTTACCTTCACATTTTGTAATGCATGTCTCTGTTGAGGATTGTTTCATGCTTACAGACATTTGGATTTGTCGACGATCCGAATGGCTGTATCATGGAACACCTCAATCGAATAGAGATATATCTCCGCGACCGATGTCGATGATTGTTGCATGTGTGCATGCATTTGAGTTTTGATCACACTCGGATTGCTGCACCATGGAACATCGCAATTGAATATATATTAACGACGTAGTATGCATATCACTATGCATGACGCGTATGTCTTTGTAAGGTCATTCGACTTGTGGGTTTTGACCCGAACGGCAGTGTGTTTCAGAAGTGTGGCCATTGCCACTTATATTGTGTGGTATAACCACTTATTAATTGTGTGGCTGGGAAGCCAATTGAGCAGTGTATTTCTTGAACCAAACGTAAGTCGTCGTATGAATAACGCAGTTTGCATAATTATGGCAGATTAGCCTGGCGTGGTATGCCAAAGGAACATTACGGTACTAGCAATAGTGTAAGACTAGTATAGATGGATATTGTACAGCTAGCGGCAAGCGTAAGCCTAGTGTAACGGATATTAGACGACTAGCAGTAGACGTAAGCCTAGCATAATAAGTGTATTGCAAAACTAGCAGGATAGTTAAGTCCAGTGCAAAAGGCTATTGTATAAACTAGCGACGGGAGTAAGTCTAGTTAGCCTCTGAATTTATGCCAAAGGACATTGGCCGTTAAAAGGAACTGACCTTGAACCAGAACTCTAGATAGAGATTAATGAACATGTGTTAATGAAATAATGAGAACTCTTACAGATCGTACATGAATGTGATGTGACTTTTGTTCCCATGTAGTTGGTGTCTGCTCATGGTATGAAATTACTAATTAAATATTTTGAGTCGTCAAAATCACGGTCTTATCAACTGTCGTATTCGGAGTTGAGTTAAATGCTGTTAATATTCAACTGATCATGACCAGTGATGATTAATGTCTTTACACGCTGCATCTCACACTGCCAATATAATCAATAAGACAAGAGACTAATACAGGTCATTCAAGGGTCAAATATTTAATATGAAACATGTTCAGCACATAATGTATCACAAGGGTTAAAGCAGACATTATCGATACCAACGAACAGTATTACGGAATCCTACAAAAGTGATAAGAACCCGAGGGACTTTGACTCTATAAACTGAATACGCATATAATAACTTGGTCATCCTCAAATACTAGAAGTCATCGAAGCACCCAGAACATTCTAGGGTCCCGAGGCCCGTAACATACTGGTGTCAGAAAGTGTCTGGATTTCGTGAATACTGGATTCCCCCCTTCAAGTATCGAAGAAAGTTAAACTGATGATGAACGTTTTGAAGGTAAAATCATTCATTCAAGCCTAACTGGCAACTGAAATGCGCAGGACAGAAAGTGACGTCACTATATTGATGCCTTCACCGCTAGCAGACAACTTTGCCTGAGAGAATCCGAATTTTTCTTCCACTACAAGAGACTGATTCACGCAGATAGAACGGTAATTTTCCACTCGGGAACCTGAACAAGTGGAGAATGTATCTCTTCATCAAATTCATCTGAGGCTGCGACGCAGATCGATTGAAGAAACTACGTTCGAAGACCGAAGCAATACTTTCAAACGGTTACCCTACTGCGAAGGTCAAGGTCTTCAATCAATGGACTACAGCTGTTGAAGACACGGTTCGAAACTTGGATTAGAATTACATGCACTCATGTATTTCTCAGAGGGACAGCTAAACAGATAAGTTCTTGATTTTACTTGGGCGCTTGAACATTATCATATTGTCCTTGCATTAGCTTTGGTCTACAGTTCATCGTCACTTTACTTACTTTTTACTATCATCTGTGTTCCCCCATTCATGTTTATTCGAATATTCGTATATTCGTCGTGTTTAATATTGACTGGAATTTTCCCAGGAAAACTTCAGTGAATGTTAACTTCTATTAGATTTGCATGCTTATATTTGCTGACTGAGGATCTGACTGATTATATTTTTTCTTTTGAGTCAGGAAATAAATGTTTCCTCAGTTCGCAATATAACCATATTTTGTGTACTTAGCAGTTTCGTCAAGTGAATTACGTCCTATTTATTTACGTAACCTAATTTCAGTACTGTTGACAATTGTTGTCGCGTGTGATCTAAAACTTCTTTGTCTACACGTTTCGTTTAAGACGACTTGTCTTGTTATATTTTTGTGATGTAAATTCTTTTCTTTCTTTTACTGATTACTGAGTATAAGTCTCCTTTATTTACTTTATAAGTGTAAATTGTGGTCGTATAACTGAAACAATCATTTCATTGTAACTCATTTGATTATTTTCACTGTCTTTGTCACATGTTCTCTGAACTTGTTTGTATTGATTAATATATTCATGTACATATTATAGTGAGTTCTATAGTCCTGGTGTATATTATAGACTATTGAAGGTACTCAGAAACCTATTATCATGTCTACACTACAGGAATTCATTGATATTGGAAAAAGTTATGGAAAATCAGGAGCGGAACTACAAAGTTTTGCAGATACGAAATATGATGAATATTTATCGCGTCTGGAAAGAATGGAACAGCGCGAAATGACTAAACGAGCTGATGAGCTTAGGAGGTTTGAATTAACCCAAGAGAGGGAATTGAAGGAAAAAGAAATATCCATGAAATTGGAATTAGAACGATTGACTATAGCTCAACAAGAAAAAGACAGAGAGCAGAAAGATAAGGAAATAGCTCAACGTGATAAAGAATTAGCTCAACAAGAAAAAGACAGAGAATTTGAGAAGGAAAGAATGGCACAACGAGATAAAGAAATGGAATTAAGGAGAATGGAACTTATGCAACTGGATCAAGCCCATAAAAATGCCATGGAAATGGAAGCATTAAAACTTCATGCAGAAAAAGAAAAAGCTTTAGAAGTAGCTAAAGTGCAGTCTGAACAGACTAAGACTGCGGCTGGTACTAATATTTTCTATACTAAATTAAAAATGCCACATTTTGACCAAACTCGCGATTGTGTTGACTCTTTCATATCTAGATTCATCATCAAGGTCACAGCTCTGAACATACCCAAGGAAAGATGGAGCTGTCTTTTACTTGATTTTTTGACTGGTGACTCACTTAAATGTTTCATGAGTCTTGATGAAAAGAGCAGAAGCGATTTCGATGTCGTAAAAGAGGTATTACTAAGACGTTTCCAGTTAACTGAGTCTGGATTCAGAGATCGCTTTCATGCGGCTAAGCCAAGCAAGGATGCAGATTTTGGTGAATTCATTGCATCTATTAAACATTTCCTTAGCAGATGGATTGATCTGTCTGGTATAAATAAAACATATGAAGGTGTTATAGATCTCATGCTGCGAGATAAAGTTTTATCCGCATGCAGCACTGAATTAGAAGCATTTTTACAAGAAAGACATCCTAATTCTATCGATGAGTATGAAAAACTCGGAAGACAGTATCAGACCGCACACCAAAATAAAGATCTTTACAGATCGACTATTCGAGATCCTATGCCTGTGTGCGCGGCACAACATGATCAGAGACCTCGATCGAAGAGCTTTGATGGACGTTGTCGTTCAGATTATTATCAATTCGACAGAGGTTTTTATAACTTCCGTCGTCATCGCTCTCCTTCGAATTCACATCGACGAGGTTATAGAGGATATTCACCTCATGATCGTGGGTATCACAGAGGCAGGGATTATGATGGTTCACATCAGAAAGGATACTATAAACAGAGATCATCTTATGGTAGAGATGCCAGGAAGGATGACTCTACTGATTTTTATTATAGCAATAAAAAGTCAGTCAATAATAACAAAGGTAATGCCAGATCTCCGTCGAGAGACAAAAATAAACATAGACATGCAAATAATTGCAGTGTCAAAAAGGAGAAAGGTAATGATGATAATGATCATGCGAACGCATGTATGGTAATGAATGATACATGTTATGAGTGTCAGTCGAAAAACAGATTAAAGTCTACAATTACACTTGATTGTGGTCATTGTATGCCTACAATGTCGGCATGTGTAAATGTCGGCTATCTTACATTTCATCCCGGAATATTGGATGGTAAGGTAGTGAGAGTTTTGCGTGACACTGGGTCCTCAACGATAGGCATAAAGCACTCGCTTATCGAGCCCTCTGCTTTTACAGGCAAATCAGTTAAGTGTGTCACATTTGGTGGGAATATAGAAACTTTCCCTGTGGCACGAGTATACATTGATACTCCTTTTTACACAGGCACTGTCTATGCCTGCGGCTTGAGAGCACCCATAACTGAAATTATAATAGGAAACATACCAGGAGTTAAAGATTGCACTCCTGAGGAGATTGCAATGTGGGTTGAATCTCACCCACAGGTGGCAAATGCTGTTGTAACGAGAGCACAACAGTTAGCTACGGACATGGCTACACCACCTCTTCCTATAATAGATACAATTATGTCTCAAGTTGGCACTGTTACACCTTCTGTTTTTGCAGAAAAACAGAAGAGTGACCCAACTTTACAAGGATTGTTTAGCCGAGCAGAACAAAAAACGATTAAATACACAAGAGGGGCTAAACAATGGTTCAAGATAAAGAAATCAATACTCACTAGATATTATGATGATGGCAAAACAATTATACATCAAGTGATAGTACCTAAGGAATACAGACCATTGGTCCTACAAACAGGTCATGACTCCCCTATGGCAGGGCATATGGGGATCAAAAGAACATTGTTTCGTGTTACGTCACAATTTTATTGGCCTGGGGTTAATAAAGATACAAAGTTATACTGCAAATCATGTACAACATGCCAAGGTATAGCACGTAAGGGCAGGTTCCATACGGCACCCTTACAGATTACAGACGTGCCTGAGAGACCTTTCAAAAAGATTGCAGTAGATATAGTGGGTCCGTTATCAATTGTTTCAAATAATGGATTTCGTTATATTTTAACTTGCGTAGATCTTTGCACGCGTTGGCCAGAAGCCATACCATTGAAAACCATCACAACTGCATCTGTGTCTGATGCATTATTTTCGATATTTTGTCGAATCGGTTTTCCGGAGGATATATTGTCAGATCAAGGATCACAATTTACTTCCAACATTATGAGGGATTTAGAATCCATGTTATCTGTTCACCACTCGTTTTGTAGTGCGTATAGGCCCCAATCAAACGGTGTGTGCGAGCGCTATAATAGCACTCTAAAACAGATGTTATCTAAGATAACGGAAGAATGCCCTCGTGAATGGAACAGGCTTCTGCCGGCGGCCCTCTTCGCTTTTCGTGAAGTGCCTCACGAGAGCACGGGATGGTCTCCGTTCGAATTGGTTTATGGTTCGAATCCTCGCGGACCAATGATGATACTCAAGGATTTGTTGATTGGAGCATCAATTGATACAGCCACTCGAAACAGCTACGAGTTAGTTATTTATCTCCGACAACGAATCATCGATGCGTGCACGTATGCATCCCAGAGTATAAAATCAGCCACTCAACGATCAAGATTATTACATAATCAAAAGAGAATATTAAGATCCTTCAAACCAGGGGAAAAAGTTTGGTTGTTGCTACCTCATAACGATAACAAATTACTGATATCATGGCAAGGTCCATTTGATGTTATCAAACAAGTCACAGATGTTGACTACTCGGTGAACGTTAGAGGTAAAATCAAAACCTTCCATGTCAACATGCTAAAATTAGCAGTTGAAAGACCACAGGAATTAATTCCTGTTATTAACTCTATTGATGATTCTTCACATCATACTGCTTCTTTTGCAGTTGTTCATGAAGAAGATACCACTTCGTCTATCCCTTTACAATTCCAATTACCTTCTTTGCAATCATCGGAATCTTGGGAAGACGTGACTATTTCTTCTTCACTATCTTCGTCACAACAAGATCAAGTTCGGGATATTCTTATTTCTTTCAATGATGTTCTCACCGACCTTCCAGGTCAGACATCGCTTATATCCCATGATATTACTCTTACTGATTATAAACCTATCAAACTTAGACCCTATCCTATATCTTTACACCACAAAGATAGGGTAGAGAAGGAGTTAAAAGATATGATACGTTTAGGTGTGATATCTCCTTCGGAATCACCATATGCATTCCCAATGGTGATTGTTAAAAAGAAGGATGATTCTTTACGTATTTGTATTGATTTTAGGCGATTGAACAAAATTACAATCACAGACGGTGAGCCTATGCCTCTTTTAGATGATCTTTTGTCAGAATTATCTAATGCTACTTTCTTTAGCAAACTAGATCTCTCTAAAGGCTACTGGCAAATTCCTCTTGCCGAAAATGCCAAACCTTACACAGCTTTCACAACTCCATTTGGGCTCTACCAATGGAATTATATGTGTTTTGGGTTAGTGAATGCGCCAGCGACGTTTGTGCGCATGATGCGCCGCCTTCTTGGCGATCGTAAAGATGTCATCACGTACATCGATGACATCTGTCTATTTCATGACTCGTGGGAAGACCATATTGATGGTTTAACTTCTCTTCTACATACGTTACGTATGCATGGTTTGACTGTGCGACCTTCAAAAATCCAAATAGGTTGTCAGAAAATTTCTTTTCTTGGTCACCGAATAGGTAACCACAAACTGTATCCTGACGACAATACAGTCAAAAGAATTCTAGAGATTTCTACCCCTTCAACTAAGAAACAAGTTAGAAGCCTTTTAGGCTTGATAAAATCTTACCATAAGTTCATCCCGCATTTCGCTCAACTATCTACACCTTTGTCCGCACTGTTGACCAAAGGTAGTCCTAATAAGGTACGTTGGGACAAAGATTGCGAAAGCGCTTTGGTAACAATTAAGAAATTATTTAGTAATGCACCTATTTTGTTATTACCGAATATACGTATTCCATTCATACTTCAATCAGATGCCTCGAGTTACTCCATGGGTGGTTGTTTGCTGCAATGTTACAGGGAAACACTCCATCCATGTTTCTATGTGT
The DNA here is from genome assembly GCA_024509875.1 of Oreohelix idahoensis. Lineage (NCBI taxonomy): Eukaryota > Metazoa > Mollusca > Gastropoda > Stylommatophora > Oreohelicidae > Oreohelix > Oreohelix idahoensis. The sequence goes on from JAMPIV010004021.1 coordinate 512,937, forward strand.
CGAGGAAACTGACTCCGGCTGAACAAAAGTATGCGACAGGTGAACGTGAGCTCCTGTCGGTGGTCTGGTGCCTGGAGAAGCTGTCAAGATATCTCATCGGCACGCACTTTTACATTATGACAGACCATAGCCCTCTTACTTACATAACAGCTAGAACAATGCGTAACGCTAGAATACACCGATGGTACTTGTTGATTCAAGAATTTTCATTTACGATTCTGCCTATTGCTGGATCAGACAATAACTTGGCAGATCTTTTATCGCGCAACTTCTCTGAGAAGAAATTGAATTAACTCTTTAGTGACCATGTTGACAAATGCTATTATTAATGTTATAAAATTTAATGTGTGTACTTAATGAGTATAAGTAGATAGTACTAATATTAATATATTCGGGAGACGAGCGTCTTCTCCATCACTATCATCCGTGCCACAAGTGTCACGTTTGGAAGTGAGGGGGATGATGTTGAGGATTGTTTCATGCTTACAGACATTTGGATTTGTCGACGATCCGAATGGCTGTATCATGGAACACCTCAATCGAATAGAGATATATCTCCGCGACCGATGTCGATGATTGTTGCATGTGTGCATGCATTTGAGTTTTGATCACACTCGGATTGCTGCACCATGGAACATCGCAATTGAATATATATTAACGACGTAGTATGCATATCACTATGCATGACGCGTATGTCTTTATAAGGTCATTCGACTTGTGGGTTTTGACCCGAACGGCAGTGTGTTTCAGAAGTGTGGCCATTGCCACTTATATTGTGTGGTATAACCACTTATCAATTGTGTGGCTGGAAGCCAATTGAGCAGTGTATTTCTTGAACCAAACGTAAGTCGTCGTATGAATAACGCAGTTTGCATAATTATGGCAGATTAGCCTGGCGTGGTATGCCAAAGGAACATTACGGTACTAGCAATAGTGTAAGACTAGTATAGATGGATATTGTACAGCTAGCGGCAAGCGTAAGCCTAGTGTAACGGATATTAGACGACTAGCAGTAGACGTAAGCCTAGCATAATAAGTGTATTGCAAAACTAGCAGGATAGTTAAGTCCAGTGCAAAAGGCTATTGTATAAACTAGCGACGGGAGTAAGTCTAGTTAGCCTCTGAATTTATGCCAAAGGACATTGGCCGTTAAAAGGAACTGACCTTGAACCAGAACTCTAGATAGAGATTAATGAACATGTGTTAATGAAATAATGAGAGGGACTTTGACTCTATAAACTGAATACGCATATAATAACTTGGTCATCCTCAAATACTAGAAGTCATCGAAGCACCCAGAACATACTGGGGTCCCGAGGCCCGTAACAGTCTCCATCTACCGTTAATCATGATGTGGTTTATCTGGTTTCTGTCCCGGCCATTTGGTGATTCCCGTGTTAATTTGTGAATTTCTTTGTGTTGGAAAAGTGTTCCTCCAATGACCAGGCTGTTAATGCTACAGAAACTTATTAATTTATCCCCATTTTCGTTTGCTATTCCGCTGCCGCATTTCCCCATTACTCTTTCATTATATGTATTGTTTGTTCCAACTTTCGCATTGAGGTCTCCCATTACTATGATAAGATCATATCTAGGTGTGTCTTCCATTTCTTTCTGCAGTTGTTGATAGAATTCATCCTTGACCTCTTCATCGCTGTCATTCGTTGGTGCGTAGCATTGTATTTTGTAGTATTGGTGAATCTACCTCTCAATCTTAATCTTATCAGTCTGTTGTTGATGGGTTTCCATTCCAGTAATGTTCTTTCTATTCCTTTCTGTAGAATAATGGCTACACCTTCATTGTGCTGTCCATCCTCTCTTCCAGAGTAAAGTACTGTTTCTCCTGTTGCTGTTTTAACTTTTCCTGCCCCTGTCCATCTGCTCTCGCTTATCCTTAGAATGTGTAACCTATAGTTTCTCATTTCTGCCGTGACCTGTTTTAGTTTACCCGTCTCGTTCATTGTCCTAACATTCCAAAACCTTATTCTTGTTTCACGTTTTGCGGTCAGGACGTCCGTTTTCGTGTCAGTGGCTTCCTTTCGGCTTTCACCACTGACAGTTATACGAGCCTTAGACTCCGGATGTCCGTCCTGCAGCAAAGTTTGTTCATTTGTTGTCGTTTCCGTAACTTCATTTCTTTTTACATAGACAGGGGTGTCAGCCCTATGCTAAAACCCCCAACCTGGAGGACCAGGGTGTCTGCTTTAGTCTAACCCCTGCCTGCGCAAACCTGTCCAGCTTGGTAGAACCTTCCAGGAGTAAAACTCCCGCTGGCGTAGCTCTGGGGGTAATCATGGTACGCAAGCCTTGACAAGGTATTGACACCAGTGATGGCGGTGTTAAAACTTAAGTGATTATTAAATTTTGTTATTTGTAATTTTATAAATTTAACTTCGATTTAATCATTTTAAATGTACTGCATTTCTGTCATAGTCAATTTACTAAACTCACTCTAAACAGAGATTTACCAGAATAATAAGAATTCCACTGAGTAAATCAGATGTGGGGCTTGAACGAGCTAAAATTAATCATTGCTTAATTCTTCACAAAAGTTTCTCAGATTCTAGAATTAACGTGCTCAGACAATGCAGTATTGTTTTCGCTTATCTGAATATCTTGTGAAAACTCCATCGAGATAGAAGCGTCATTGCCCTTCTATTTACACATTTGCCAAGAGTAATCTTGTGAGAAGGTAGACACCTTTGAAGCCCATATTAGATACTCTAGAGTTTTGGCCACTGTTGGATCACTACTGCAAAGCAGGGGAGGCAATACCATCAGCCCTGTTAAACTAAACTGATGCTGGGAATTGTATGCTTTCATTGTTCAATGATTTTGTAAGATTCTATAATCTGATCAATTTCCGTCTATGTTTTCAGATTTTTTGACTGATTCTTTTTATGTCATGTCATTTGTTCATGTTTACATTGTTTTCCATGTATATATTTTATTTTCTATTTCTGCTCTTTCTCTAATAGTCATTAGTTCTTCCTCCACTTTCTGCAGTTCTTTTCAGTCCAAGACGGTTTTTAATTTTTTTTTTTTTTCTTTTCTCTGGCTCTTCGAGGAATTGTTTCCTTCTCTACTAGAATTTAGAATTTCTCTGTTCATCAATTCTGCTAGTTTCCTCTCTTTATTGTGAAGTGGTCACAAAGAGAACATCCTATTTCTGACACAACTCACTTTCAATTTAAAAAAAGAAGATTCAAATACGAGATCAGGTGTAACAATAGGAGACATTGTGATAGGTCACACAAAAATATGAGAAAATAAAACATATTACCCACCAGGAAAACTCGTGAAACTAATATCAAACGAAATAATTACACACAATTTTTTTTATTGTTGGTTTTTTAAAACAACCATTCATAAAAATAGGGACACAAAGAGACAAATGACAAAGGAGAAGAACTGGCCGCTACGCAATATATAACAAATTACGTTATCAACCTTCCACAATATAACTCAGGAGATGAAAACAATTTCTACTTCAGACTTGGCACTTGCCACAGAAGATCTACCATTCAGGTCACACAGAACAGCATAAACACGTTTGTGAGGACGTGACTAGAACCCATTACAATTAACAGTTTCTAAAATTACATACCCCCACAGCAAATAACCCCTAAAGGAAAATTATGAGAAGAAATTCATAGAACTAATTGAGAAATATTGCAAATATCACCCTCTATCTGATGAACTCCTGGCCCAGTTTTTATTTTAACGTGTACAATTTATGACCTTGAATTTCTTGTTTAAGTTTTATGAAAAACAAATGTAAGTGCTGACATTTGCTATAAGATAAGGTTTATCGTAATTCTATAAAAGAAACAGTACGCTTTAAGATAGTTTGAAGACGGTGACAAACTAATGAACCAAATATGAGGTAATATTTCGCATGTTCTAACACTATATTTATCATAATTACTGAAAAAAATGCTTTGTATCAACATTTTCATTGATGTAAGCTTATAATTATGAGTACCGCGTGCTTAACAAGTGTGTGTGTGTGTGTGTGTGTGTGTGGGTGTGTGTGTGACGCCATATGTAATATAACATGACGTTTCAATGCAACCTGCAAGTCTAGAAGGACGAGCTGGAGAAGAGAGGGATGGTCATCAGCAGCCACAAAACCAAAACCACGGTGATATCACGAGAGGAAACAAGGCATCAGATTATGCCTTGAGAACAGGTCCTAGAGCAGGTCAAGCACTTTAAATACCCTGAAGCCGTCATAGACTGGAAAGCAGGTATCAATGACGAATTTGCTACCCGAAGAGCAGCGTCTGGGAGATTTTTCAAGCCATAAATCGAGGATTTCTCAGCTAGAGAGAGATTGGCAAGGAGACAAAGACGGCTGTATACCTCTTCACCTATGTTCCAGTCTTGACTTATGAATGCGAGTCATGGACAATGACTACAAACTCGAACTTCAAACCTCAGAAATGAGGTATCTGTGGAAGGTGGTTGAAGTAACAAGAAATGACATGGTCTGCAACTAGACGATACATCATTGGCTCAAAACATAGCCATTATTTACCTAAGTGGAGCAGTCCCAATTACTATAGTTTAGCAATGTCTGAAGATTGGGACAAGATCGACTACCACGACACATTTGGGAAACCAAGAGCCAGGAATCAAGACCTCCAGGACGACCCAGAGTTCGTTAGGAGGACAACATTAGACAATCGCTGAAGGACCATGGACTAGATTGCAAACATGCCAGAAGGAAGACAACCGATTGGATAGTATGGCACTCTGTCTAGCAAATCCCTACACCCAAGAGTAGAAGAGAAACGACTAAGTAAGTAAGTTTCTAACATCTCTTCGGCGGCCACAGCTGCTAATGTTCTTTTCTGCCCCAGTCAAATTCTTTATTTTTCATGTTGATATAGTGTTGGATTTTCACATCCTTTCTTTTCGTTCCATTATGAGTCCTCATTGTAGCGGCTTCCTCGGTTTAGCATCTTAGATCGTATATATTTCTTGCGTTCACTTATTCAGTACTTGTGTAGAAGCTTAAAACATCTTCGAAAACAAACTGTTTAAAAATGTTTGTGCCTCCTGCCCATACATAGTCAGTAGTAGTGGTCGTTTCCAGAAAATAGTCAATTTATAGTAGTAGTCAACAAGCAGAATAACAATACGTGAAAAAACAAACTGTGCAAGTTTAATTCACGTTATGTGTTTTCAAATTTGTCATGAATACATGTGCAAGATTTACGCTGTACTGTCTACTTCTCGGGGATTCCTCTGGACAGAACATGATTATTACTTCCTCAGGCATAATATGAATTTGTTTATAGGCCTGGTAGCCTCATCATGTAAAATACATTTCTATAGAAGCCATTGCCACAAGAACACATTATTTCTTCATTCAAGGCTTCTTACAAGGAGGCTAGATGCAGTATTGGTTCCAAGCTCCGTAGGGAGTAAAACATGGAGGTGATAAAGTCTTGGCCGCTGATATCGTGTCAAGCTATTTCAGATTTACAGCATGCCTGTTGATACATACGTTTTTAAATGGAATTTTTAAATTTGCACATTTTTATCTGTAAAGACATCTTCCTTTATTTTCCTCCCCTTGTCATCTACTTTCATCGTTCATCTTTTAAGTAGCTGTAACAATGCCAGAATTTAATGTATTAGCATTACATCTTTCTCTCTAACCAGACGAAAGTTTGTTCTGTGTGTTCTGGTAGCCTTCTTGCTGTCGACGTGTGCAAGCCTTCAAGGTAAGCAATAGTTTTATGAACTGTTACTAAAAATCATGCTGATGGACAAAGTAGTCACCCCTTCAGTCTATGGGAATGCTCCCCTGAGGTGAAAGTCCTAAGCTGCTTGTTTACCTGGTGTTACTTTCAGTGTGTTCTGTTAAATAGATGGACAAAGACAATAATAGATATAAGTTACCAAACCACAATGTTGCCAGATTGCAAACACTTTCCTGCGTATACACCCAGAAACCCAACATGCGAGGGCACATGAGGGACACGCGGCTAAGTCATATTTGTTAATGTAATCACATTTTTTTGTAAATGTCCTAGGTGCTCATGTAGTGGTTTTCCAACTGTTGAAGATTTTTAACTTACAACGTTCAACATGTGTGGCTTAAGGGTTTAAGAAAACTAAGTTGGCTTTGTATGTTGTCCTATTCACCAACCCATAAGAAACATATACCTACCTCTCTATGAAATGAGAGTCATGTTGTCTCCACCCCCGACATCACTGACTATCTCCCTCTCATTTTTTTGTAAATGTCCTAGGTGCTCATGTAGTGGTTTTCTAACTGTTGAAGATTTTTAACTTACAACGTTCAACATGTGTGGCTTAAGGGTTTAAGAAAACTAAGTTGGCTTTGTATGTTGTCCTATTCACCAACCCATAAGAAACATATACCTACCTCTCTATGAAATGAGAGTCATGTTGTCTCCACCCCCGACATCACTGACTATCTCCCTCTCTCTGTCTCCCAGTCTCTCGCTCTTTCTCCCCATCTTTTATTTACATGCCTTCTGTACTTTCCAGTTCAATAAAGCTGGTGCTAATATTTTATCTTAACTCTTTCAGATGCTGTTATTTCAAAGAGGGCAGGTAAATACCGTCATGCCAGCGTAGATATATGTTTGGACAAAAGTTAAATTCAGTTCTTAGAAAAGCGAATATAGTTTATAAATGTTTCGCAGTTTCCATGTTAATGCACTTCGAATGTTAATTGAGTTTGGCTTGTTATATTTATTTCCTGAGGCCGTAAGGAGGCAGCCCGTCCACCATGCAAAGGCACAACAGGCCAATCACCTGTTTGCTTTAAACTTTTGATTATGAGAACTACAAGAGAGAAAACCGGACTGGTTCTAAAGGCGACGAACTGGAACGGACTACGGACTACGACTTATGGAACTTGGAACACAAGAAGTATAAATGGGAAAGAAGAGGAGCTGGTGGAAGAGATGAGGAAAGCAAAACTAGAAATCTTGGCTATAACGGAAACAAAGAAAAAAGGACAAGGAGTCATGGATCTCGATGGCAATACGCTGCTCTACAATGGTGTACCCACATCTGAAAGAGCTAAAGGGGGCGTGGGTTGCATTGTGGCCAAAAACCAAAAAGATAGTATCAAGGGATGGAACTTTGTCTCGGAGCGCATTATGGTTGTAAAACTAAAAGAAGGAGAAACCATAGTCAACCTGGTCATCGTGTATGGGCCAAATCAGGATGAGAGTAGAGGTCAAGGAGGAATTCTTCGAGCTGCTTAAAAGGACAGTGGATGACAGCCTAGATGAAATTATCCTGCTCGGAGATTTCAATGCCAGAGTTGGAAATGACCATGCTAGATGGGGTGGAGTTATTGGAAGATATGTAGAAGATACTCTCAATGACAATGGAAAGCGACTCCTTAGATTCTGCAGTGAGATGAATCTGATCATTACAAACACAAAGTTCCCCCATAAGCGCATACATACGTACACTAGATGTGAACCAACAAAGAATGACAAGACAGTGATCGACTATGCCATTGTTAGGAGGAGTTCATTCAAATATGTCCTGGATGCTAGAGTCTGGAGGGGGCCAGAGATTGGAAGTGATCACTACCTGTTTATAATCAAAAGAACAACTGAAAGAGTTGCTCAGCCTAGGAACTGCCCAACATCACGCAAGAAACTAGGTAAACGAACGGGAGAAATGAGCATTAAGACTTACAAGCTGAAAGAGCCAGAAATTAAGATCAGATATCAGGGGCTTATTGCTGCAGCGGTGAGAAAAACAGAAGAACAACCTGATGACTTGGAAACCCCCTGGCTTAAATTCAAGGACATCATAAAGACAGCTGCTACAGAAACATGTGGTGAAGTCCGACTTGGGAACAAGAGAAAGAGGACACTTTGGTGGACAGAGGACTTCAAAGAGAAAATAAGAGAGAAGAAAATTGCATGGAAACAATACTTAGGAGCTAAAAACACAACAGGACAAATGGAGAAATATAGAGAATATGTGACATTCAGAACAGAAGCAAAGAACAAGGTGCTAGCAGCAAAACAGAAGTCCTGTGAAGAATTTGGAGAAAAGCTAGAAAAAGATGCGCAAGAAAACCAGAAATTGTTCTATAAGACCCTAAAGAACATAAGGAAGGAAAAACAATGCTGTCTCAAATTTATAAAGGACAAGCAAGCCACATTGCTTACTGCCCCGAAGGAAGTAATGGAAAGATGGAAAGAATATTTCTCAGAACTCCTGGATGGTGAGCATGGTGAAGCATCAGAAATGATAACCACTAGCACAGAGGAGAAAACCAATGACGGTGAAGATGACATAAAGATGGAAGAACTGAAGGCAGCACTGCAGAAAATCAAGATGGGCAAAGCAGCAGGGCATGAAGGTATAACACCAGAAATGGTTAAGTACATGGGAGTATCAGGCGACCTATTACTCTTACGGGTCCTACAGGCAGTGTAGTGTAACAAGACCATACCAAAGGATTGGGAGATTGCCATCATAACACCAATTTTCAAAAAGGGTGACAATCGACAATGTGGAAACCATAGAGGCATATCCCTTCTCAGTGTCCCTGGTAAAATCTACTCTAGAATCCTAGAGCAGAGACTCCGATGCCTAGCTGAGCCACAATTGGATGAGGTCCAGTGCGGATTCCGAGCAAACCGAAGTACTCAAGACCTAATCTTCACACTCAGACAGCTGAGTGAAAAGGCCCTTGAGTATAAGAGTGAGATCCATCTTTGTTTCATAGATCTAGAAAAGGCGTTTGACAGGGTCCTCTGGAGCAAACTTTGGGACTGTTTGGCAAGGAAGAACATTCCAGCACCTCTGATTCATGCTATACAGAGCTTCTGCAACTCTTGCAGAAATTATGTGAGGACAGCAAACCATAAGTCAGAAGAGTTCAGGACCACCACTGGTGTAAGACAAGGTGATATCCTGTCACCTTATCTTTTCATACTCCTCATGGACGATGTCATCAAGGCATGTAAGGAGAGAACAAGAATGTATTCAGTGTCGTATTGGAAGATGAGACAGGTCTGTATTTCAGAGCTGGCATTTGCTGATGATGTTGCCCTGATTGCTAAATCAGAGGCACATCCACAATCCACCACCTGCAAATCTGGAAGGAAGAGCTGGAGAAGAGAGGGATAGTCATAAGCAGCTCTAAAACAAAATCCATGGTGATATCACGAGAAGAAAGAAGACATCAGATTAAGCTGGGAGAACAGGTCCTGCAGCAGGTTGACCACTTTAAATACCTCGGAGCTATTATAGACCCGAAAAGGAGGCATCAAAGAAGAGTTGGCCACTCGAAAAGCAGCAGCTGGGAGACTTTTTCCGTCCATAAATCCATGATTCCTCAGCAAGAGAGAGGTTGGTAAGAAAACGAAGATGACTGTATACCGCTCCACCTATGTCCCAGTCTTGACATATGGATGCGAGTCATGGGCAATGACTACAAACCACAAAAGCCAGATCCAACCTCAGAAATGAGGTATCTGAGGAAGGTGGTTGAAGTAACAAGAAGAGACATGGTCCGCAACCAGACGATATATCATGGCCTAAAATCCCACCCCCTGCAGACCCAAGTAGAACAGTCCCAACTAAGATAGTTTGGCCATGCCTGCAGAATGGGAGAAGATCGGCTACCACGACAAGCATGGGAAACAAAGAGCCAGGGATCCAGACCCCCAGGACGACCCAGAGTCCGCTGGGAGACCGAGGACTAGAATGGAACCAGGCCAGGAGGAAGACAGCCGATAGGATAGTCTGGCGCTCTCTCTTCCAGACCTCTACACCTAACAGGAGAAGGGGAACGACTAAGTAAAGTAAAGTAAAATATTTATTTCCTGTCAATATTTGGCTTGTTATATTTATTTCCTGTCAATGTTTGGCTTGTTATATTTATTTCCTGTCAATGTTTGGCTTGTTATATTTATTTCCAGTCAATGTTTGGCTTGTTATATTTATTTCCTGTCAATGTTGGCTTGTTATATTTATTTCCTGTCAATGTTGGGCACGCTGTTTTGAACAAATACATGATTTACATAACAAGATTGCAAGTTTGCAATGTAATAGGATTTCAGTGCTTAAATACGAGCATTGTTAAGTAATATGCATAAATATTTCAGAAAAAGAAACTGCTAAATTTTTATAGTAAAATGCCAAAATATTTAGAATATGATGTTAAGTTACTATTAAAAAATGAGCAAAATATAGAAAAATGCAGTAGAAAAAAAAAAAGAAATGTTAAAATATCACATGAATTAAAATTAAAACGGAAATAACGGTTAAAAAAATTTAGTGCCAAAGCAGAAACTGCCGTAGGGAGTGATGTGTTACAGACTTCATCATACTTGGTCTAGCTTTATGAAATGGTGTGGCCAGTTCCATTCCTAGCTACTTTTGTCTTCCATAACTCAGCAGAGTCAGGCACACATTTATAACTGACTGTGTATGACTAAAGCTGTCATATTTTGATTCCTGTTAGTGTGTCACGAGAGGAAAGCGCAAACGGGAATATATCACAATAAAGGGTTTTTAAAGAGTACGCAATTCTAGATAATTAACGAGTGGAGTGGAAGTCGAAGATCATCATCATCATCTTCTTCGCGCCTTATGGAGCAAATAGCCACCACTGCATATGGCTACCTTGATAAAGCTACGGAAAGCACATGCTCTTGTAGCAGTGGTTTCTACAGCAATTTCTTTTATACCATGAATTTTCTAGTCTCATTCACAGCTTTCATTAAAAATGTAAAGACAGTCCCATAGAATATACTGCTGTAAGGGAATGAGGTGTTAGAGACTTTACTAAACTAGATTCAGCATCGAGAGGTGGGGTGACCAGTTCCCTTCTTCGTTGCCTTTTCCTTCCCTAATTCAAGAGCAAAGTCAGGTACCCATTTACAGCTGGGTAGACTAGAGCGTGTCAATGTGGTGAATCGAACCCGGCAACTTTACCGCGAGAAACCAGCGCTGTAACCACTGTGTCAATCGCACGCTCACAACTTTTATTACAAACAATTAATTTATGTATTATCACCAGCCGCCTCTTACGATATGCATGAGCTAGTAGTAGTCCAAATCTTCAGATGTCTCCTCAGAGACCCTCGAGAACTTTAATGTTAAAACTGAAAGGTAAGCAAATAAAATAATAGAGTTATTCACTAGCGGTTAGCAGGGCTGTAGAGTCAGAGACGTGAAGATGGTCGTTTTTAGGTCAGTTGGAGTCGGAGAGGAAATTAAAAACATTTCCGGACACCGACTCCGAATTTTATGCCATAGGCTTCGTGAAAAAAAAGCTGTAGTCGAAGTAGGAAATGGGAGTCGGACTTCTAAAATTTCTGGAGTCAGGTCGTAAAATGTTTTGGCCGACTCCACAAACCTGGCTGTTAGTTAGGACATTAAGAAATCTCAAACGAATCACGGAAACCATATCTCTGTCCTTGATTATATGTTCCAGCTACGCAGACCGGTACGCTACAAATAAATAATCTACAGACGAGTTCTTTTGAAGGCACGATTGACTTCCCCCTGAAGGAAGACGTTGTAGGATTTAAGGTGACCATCACTTTCAACATTCCTATCGCCAGCATCCATGTAAGTTTTTGTGGATACGAGTCTGTGAAATATATAATTGTTCTCTCCCCTTTTACAAATTTTGTGGGGACGTGTCTTGGAAATACATAGTTTGTCCCTCCCCTTTTACAAATTTTGTTACATCATCTGGAGGGGGGGGGGGGGGAAACAATACTCAAGAAACTGCAGACATTCATTCACAAATGCATGCTTGCCTAGAACAGCAGAATTGAAATGGTATGACAAAGTCACCAATGTGAAACTGATGACAAGAACTACACACGACTTAAGCGATTAGTAGGACACACACTGAGGAACCTGTTGATAGATACGGCGGTCTTTATTCTGGAATATCTAGTGCAATATGGGTAGAGCGGGACCGAAAAACATTTGTAGAAGAGAACTGAAGACAAAAAAAGGAAAGGAATGAGGAAGTAGTGGAAAGACCTTGAGCTGATAGCACGGGACAGGTGCCAATGAAACAAGAGATGATAAGAAGACGCTGGCGTTAGATTGTATACACCATGAGGAAACCTGTTGATAACATTACAAGGCAGTCCACGTTCTGGAATCTCCATCGTAAGAAAGGTAAAGATAAACATACAAACAAAACCCACATATGGAGACTGGAAATGGAGACTGGAAATGGAGACTGGAAATGGAGACTGGAAATGGAGACTGCAATAGAAGGGATGAGGAATACATGGAAAACCTTGACCTGATGACACGTGACAGGAGGAATTAGCATGCGTTTGTTCAAGACTTGTGCTCCTAGGGAAATTGAAGGTTAATGGCGATGAGGAAGTAGCGGATGTGCGACGACTGCAGCAGCTTTTCTCGGGAATCTCACCTCGTATATTGTTGTTCTTCATCTCCCACGCTTCACATGGTAACCATGTAACCCATATTTGACTTTACTGGCAAAGGATTGGTATAACAGCTATCGCTTTGTCTGCATGGCGATGCAAGCGAGCCTGAACTACTGACTCGGTGGTTAATGCAATGCATGTCTCTTTTTAACATTTTATTTTTATTTCTCTGCTGATTGTAAATTCTTGGGTGAACATGGACGTGGGGGTTTTCCCATGTTTGACACAAAGAATTTTCTGTCACCTTGTTTTCATATGGTTTTAAAGTTTAAAGGTTGGGTCTTTTCATTTTTGTGTGTGTGTAAAGTACGGCATTTTTATAAATGCCAGGGGAACAAGAGACGAGAAGACGCTGGAAGGGATAGGACACAGACTCAGGAAACCTGCTGATAGCTTTACAAGGTAATCCTTACTCTGGAATTCTCAGAGTAAAAGAATTAGAGGAAGACCTCTTTTTGGAGCATGGAGTCACCACCCCTCCTTGGGGAGTTGAAGGGTGATCAATGCTATACATAGCTGATATGGAAGTTGAATGAGGATTAATACAATATAAAATTAGACCACAACAAAACAAAAACGTAGCTTAAATCAGTGGTTCTCAACGTAGGCCATGCCATATTTCTAGGGGGCAACGGTAAGATGGTAAAGTCCTTTTTTTCACGCTAACAGCGTCTCTGAGGGCGGCCACAGAGGTAAATGAGGCTCAGAAGGGGGTTATGAGCAAAAAAAGGTTCAAAACCCCTGGTTTAAATTAACAAGCCACGAAAACTGGCCTATCTCACAGTCCTTGTTCTGAAATGCCCATGGTAAGAGCAGTTGAGGGAGACCGAAAAACACATGGACAAGAGAACTGGAGACAGGCATGTACGGAATGAGGAAGATTTGGTAAGACCTTGAGGTGATCGCACGGGACAGGATACTTCGCATGTGTTTTTGAAAGCCTATGCTCCTCAAAGAGCTGAAGGCTGATGATGATGATGATGGTGATGATGATGGTGATGATGATGATGATGGTGGTGATGATGATGGTGATGATGGTGATGATGATGGTGATGATGATGGTGATGATGATGGTGATGATAATGGTGATGGTGATGATGATGATGACGATGATGATGGTGATGATGGTGATGGTGATGATGATGATGGTGATGATGATGATGATGATGGTGATGATGATGATGGTGATGATGATGTTGATGGTAATGATGATGGTGATAATGGTGATGCTGATGATGGTGATGATGATGATGATCATCATGATGGTGATGATGATGGTGATGATGATGATGAAGATGTTGATGATGGTGATGATGGTGATAATGGTGATGATGATGATGGTGATGATGGTGTTGGTGATGATGATGATGATGATGATGATGGTGATAATGATGGTGATGATGATGATGGTGATGATGATGGTGATGATGATGATGATGGTGATGATGATGATGATGGTGATGATGATGATGATGATGATGATGATGATGATGATGATGATGATGATGATGATGATGATGATGATGATGATAATGATGATGATGATGATGATGATGATGATGATGATGATGATGATGATGATGATGATGATGATGCATTGGTTTTGCGCTGTCGATATAGTGTCGAGGAGAAAGAAATGTAGTTTGAGCAGGACATAATCTTAATAAATCATCTCAAAGATTTTGCACTATGGACCTAATAAATATAGATTTTATTTGAAATAATGTAAAGAAATTCTTAGTGTCTTTATGAGAAGAAATTTAATGTAATTAAATATTTAGCGCCTTACAGCCAATGTTAAACTAAGGTACATTGTATTGTATCTTCTGCTGACACTTTTCCATTCATTCTTTCCAAAAATTCATAGCTGTATGAGGGCAAGATAGATTCTCATTCCACTGACGGAAAATCATGGGTCTTCGTCAACCCAGAATATAAGTCTGTTTTCAGCGCAGGGACTACTCTTGAAATAAGGTAAGCCTTAAGAGAAGTAGTCTACATAAAGCTGTCTTTTAATTTGTCATCATAACTCGGATGTCTCCACAATACTGAATAGTGGATCTACAATACTTTCTAATGTCGTGACTCCAGCAGAACACTCTTGTCTTGACTCAGCTAGTTACTCTTGTCTTGACTCAAGGATGCTACTCTAGTTGTCTTGACTCCGTTCAGCTACTCTTGCCTTGACTCCAGTTGGCTACTCCTGTCTTGACTCCATCTAGCTACTGTTATTTTGATTCCAACTTCCTACTATTGTCTTGACTTTAGCAGGGTCCTCTTGTCTTGACTCCAGCGGGCTACTCTTATTTTAATTCTAGCAGGCCATTCTTGTCTTGATTCTAGCAGGCCACTCTTGTCTTGACTCCAGCAGGCTACACTTATTTTAATTCTAGCAGGCCACTCTTGTTTTCACTCTAGCAGGTTACTCTTGTCTTGACTCTTGCAAGTTACTTTTGTCTTGACTCCAGCAGGCTACTCTTACTTTGATTCTAGCAGGCCACTCTTGTCTTCATTCTAGCAGACCACTCTTGTCTTGATTCTAGCAGGCCACTCTTGTCTTGATTCTAGCAGGCCACTCTTGTCTTGATTCTAGCAGGCCACTCTTGTCTTGATTCTAGCAGGCCACTCTTGTCTTGATTCTAGCAGGTTACTCTTGTCTTGATTCTAACTGGCGACTCGTGTCTTGACTCCAGCACACTACTCTGGATTTGACTCCAGCAGGCCACTCTTGTCTTGGCTCTAGCATGCTGCTCTTGTCTTGACTTCAGCGGACTACTTTCAAGTCATCATCCAATGTTTGCTTCCCACTTGCCGTCATTTCCAAACACTAAATCTCCACAGAAGGATACCTCTCCCTCCAAATATAACTTTCATGAAATCGTTGTGCTTGTATATGCTTAAAAATTGTATTGGTCTGATTTTGTCTTCTCTTGTTGTTTTATTTTTAAACTGAGTTTTTCCCCAACAATTTTTCTGTTTGTTTATTTTTTTGCCATGAAATGCTGTATCATTATCAATGAGATTTTAAGGTTCCAATTCCGGTTTTTGTACTGTTTCAACATGTTTCATTTCTTAGTTATAATTTGGTACTGTTATTTTATCTTTATAACGTTGCACTCCTTTAAATTAATATGTAAAATGCGTGCGACAATAAACGAATTCAATATAATAGATGAGAGCAAGGAAAGGCAGAAGGATGGAGGGGCCTGCGTGTCCAATTCTCAACCCTTAAAAATAAATTTCGTTTGTTGGACCTGGTATAGTGAACCTCCAACACGTCACTCCCCTACGGCAGTATGTGCTATGGAACTACCTTTACGTTTTTTATAAGTGATGTAAAAAAAAAAAAAATCTCAAAATGCCACTTAATATTTGAATGATGTTTCTGAATCAGATGAGTCTGTCAGGAATTACACTAAAAATATCTTCTTCTTATGTTTAACTGATTTCCTTACGTTTCAGATTTTCAGCAACTTTTTCAGGCTCAGATAAGCCGACCGGACAGGTGGTGCTGGAGAATATGGGTCACGATGGCTTTTCAGTTCCAGAAGCACACGATAGTAAGTTGTTTGGTACATGTTGTACATTTATGAAACTTATAAAATAGCGAGTTATCTTGTGCTTCGTGATCATTAATGGAACTTCGAAAATAGGAAGCGATTTGGAGCACGTTGTACATTGATAAAATTAATAAAGTAGTTAGTTGTTTGGTGTATAATATTCATCAATAAAATTTAATAACATAATAAGTTGTTTGGTCCATGATGTACACATTCATGAAACTGCACAAAATAATACTTTGTTTGGTGCATGCTGTTCATTTATGAAACTTCACAAAATTAGACTTGTGTTGATACCGTGAAATATTGAGACACAAGAAAAAAAAATCCACACTGCTCTAGGACTTTAACACTTGTGACATGATTCGACATCCATTAACTCTTTAGAAACAGTCCACTGCACGCCTTTATGCTAACTGTCAGTTGTTCTATTCCTAATATAATGGTATTGCGACACGATGGAAATTTGTTTTATTTCTAGCAAAATATTTAAGCAGTCTAGTCAAAATATTTCTGCGGTTAGGCTGGTAACTCCAGTCCGATAAGTGGATCGCACGGTGTATGCTATAGTGATGAATCTGCTTTTCATAAGTAGTCTTTCTGTAAACACTATCAAAGACACTCTTTAAATTCACAAAGGCTCTGTAAAATAGGTTATTCCATTCTAGACGCACTTCCAAGATGGTCTTTAGTGTTGGTTATTTATATATGCAAAAATTGCAGAAGAAATCAGATGCTCTCCTCCACCCTTTTCGTTTGTC
Organism: Oreohelix idahoensis; assembly: GCA_024509875.1. Classification (NCBI taxonomy): domain Eukaryota; kingdom Metazoa; phylum Mollusca; class Gastropoda; order Stylommatophora; family Oreohelicidae; genus Oreohelix; species Oreohelix idahoensis. The sequence continues at coordinate 529,707 of JAMPIV010004021.1, forward strand.
TTTTTCTGTGCACATGTTAAAATTAAGTGTATAGCATTTTGTTCAATCTTACCTAAGATTATAATTCGAATTCCTTTCACATTTCAGCTGACAGCTCCAAGTACAACTACAACGACGTCTTATTCAAGTCGCTTCTATTCTACGAAGCTCAGAGGTCAGGGAAGTTACCGGCCAACAACCGTATACCTTGGAGAGGTGACTCCGCCCTCAAGGACAAGGGAGATAAAGGAGAGGATTTGACAGGAGGATGGTATGATGGTAAGTCATTCTAAGTTGGCAGAATAAAAGCATTTTTCACAATACTTTGTTGTAACTGGAACTCGCATGAGTTCGCTAAAATTAAAGAGAATGTTTTTTAAATTATTAATAATCATTCTGTAGTAATTTCCAAACATATATTTGACTCAAGCACGGAGCAATTGAGAAGAAGACACTGAAGATGGATAAGATACACACTGAGGAAAGCTGTCGATAGCATCACCTGGTAGTCCTAGTTCTGGAATCTCCAGGGTAAGAGAGGTAAAGGGAGCCCAATGAACTAATGGAGAAGAGAACTGGAGACAGACACGAAGGAGATGAAGAAGGCATGGGCAGACCTTGAGGTAGAAGGAGATCAAAGAACAAATGGAGAACGAACGAACTGGTGCATTTAAAACTTACAGTTCTTAACAATCTTCTGCAGCGAATTAGCAGCTACTTTGTATGTATTGTGAGATTATTGTTATATATGCTTACTGCTCGTTTTAAAGGAGAAAGGAAGTGGAGACAGACACGAAATGTCATAGAAAGACCTTGAGTTGATGACACGGGACAGGAAGACTTAGCATTCGTTTGACGAAGGTCTATGCTCCTTTGAGAGCTGGTGCGATGAAGGAAGAGCATCTATCCCACGAGCCTTATGATGAGTCACGATATAGTAGAGTATTTTCCCAAAGGCCGTCTGGCACGTTCATTTTAGGTACCGGGTATAGTCAATATGGATGCGTCACGATATAGTAGATTAAAACTCCCAAGGGCCTTCTGGCACGTTCATTTTAAATTATAGTCAATATGCATCACGTGTACAGTTTACACGGTATAAAACGAACTTATCTGGTGCATTTAAGACTTACAGTACTTAAAAATCTTCTGCAGCGAATTAGCAGCTACTTTGTATGTATTGTGAGATTATTTTTATATACGCTTACTGCTCGTTTTAAAACATCTATTGTGGGGGGAAAAAATTGGCGTTTAGTCTGGTGCCTGAGTAAAACCTAAAAACTGCCCGAGACAGAAAGAGTTAAATAATGTGTTGTTCTACTTTCATCTTCAGCTGGAGACCACATCAAGTTTAACTTCCCAATGGCCTACTCTGTGACAGCGCTGGCTTGGGGTTACTTGGAGTTTACTGATGCATACAAGGCTGCAGGTCAAGAAGATAATCTTCTGGATGGTATCAAATGGGCGCTGGACTACTTACTCAAATGTCACACTGGACCCGAAGAACTTTACGTCCAGGTTGGTTTTAATCAGTGGAAATGAGCACTGTTTTGAATAATTGTCATAACCATCACATACGTCAGCTGTCTGTACAGCATAGCCTTTCAGCAAACTCATACCAAATCCTTCTGTTGAGTGCCATCAGTTCGAGGTCTTTCCATTCCTTTTGAATCCCTATCACTTTTCTTCACAGTTCTCTTCTCCATGTGTTTTTCGGTTTCTCTCTACCTCTCTGTCCATAGGGATTCTAAAACTAGGGTTTTTTTTCTTCAGTGTGTATCCTATACATCGCCAGCGCTGTCGTCGCATCTCTTATTCTACTGACACTTGTCTGGTTCTTGTTTATCATCAGTTCCACATTTTAACCCTTCTAATATGGGGGTCGGAGTGGCTCAGATATATGGCGTCCGCCTCGTATTCAAGAGGTACCAGGTTCGAATCCCAGTTGAGGGATTATAATTTATTGAAATATTTTTTTCAGAACCAGTGGTCCTAATTACGTCATACTCCCCCCTGGTCTCATGGGTAGTGAGATCGGATGCCTAGCCTTCTCGGATAAGGGCGAAAAAATAAGAGGTCCCGTGTGCGAGTTGCGCACGTTAAAAATCCCACGGCAGTTGGAAATCGTAAAGAGTAGGCTTATCAGGCCGCTGCCCTGGCAGTTTAAAAATTAGGAAACCTACCCACCACACAAATATTTATAGAATGTGTGATTCTATAAACACACATTGGGATTCTCGCCGGTGCTATGTAGTTCATGCACTGCGCTGAGATCCTCCTTGTGTGATCTAAGGGAGGAGATCGGAGCACTGATGGAGTTGTCCGTGTGCAACGAAGATGGTCCTTAAAAACTAAACCAAACCAATCCTTCTGGTTGAAGCACCCATTCATGAGTCTGTAACATCTTGGTTGTTGATTGTGAATAATGGTAAGTATTTTGTTACGTAGCCAGCGTCTAGTACCGAGAAAGAATACATTACACTGTAACTGCCAGAATCACTAGCATAGCTAGGTGTAAGAAGAAACCCACAGAACATGGATTGGCTTGGTTTTTAAGGATCATCTTTATTGCACACGGATAACTCCATAAGTGCTCCGATCTTTTCTCTTGTAATCCCACAAGCAGGCTCTTAGCACGTGTTGCGCCTCTTTTTTGCACACCGCAAAGTGTTCATGATTTTGAACCATCGAGGTGCTCAACAAGAGCGTCGCTAGATTGAAGTGACGTCAAATAAAATAACTACTTAGACGCGCGTGCAGAGTAAGGACATTTATCTTTTGGCATTTGATTCAGCCGGAATGGCTGTACTTGTGTGAGCTCTGGCCGATGTGTTTTATGTCTACTGATGTGTCTACGTATATGGAAGATATGTGATTATATGCTTGTCAGAAACGTATATGCACCTGCAGGAAAGTATCCTAATGTTTGTAGAATGATAACTGACGATTGTGTACTTCAGAATTAATTCGTGGACTTTGACTGTTTAGACGGCACGATAAATGACCATTACTGCATGAACTCTGATGTTCCATGAAAGGAAGATTATTTAATCAAGTATATGCTAGAAACGTTATCTTGTCAATACCTGCATGTCGTGGAAGTCATATGCTGTGGACTTACGTATTGTGGAAGATGTTAATAAATGTGAAAAAATCGTTTGCAGCAGTCAGCTCAAATTATTTATGAATTTGCTGTTTGGCGTTACCAGTTGCTACCCTAGAATCAGTTGGCCTAAACTAATTCAAATACAAATTTAAAAGGAACGCCACAGCACGGTGCACAAACTACGAAGTACCAGTGAGGATTCCAATGTGCATATACAGGAATCACACATTTTATAATGTTTTTTGTGGTGTTTCCTAATGTTTAAATTTTGCCAGGGCAGCGGTCGTATGGCCTATTCTTTACGATTTCCAACTGCTGAGGGATTTTTAACGTTCGCAACTTGCCCACGGGACCTCCTATTTTTTTGCTCTTATCCAAGAAGGCTAGGCATCCGATCTCACTACCCAGGAAATCAGGGGGAGTATGACATCATTAGGAACCAATCGTTCTGAAAAAATGTCCATCAATTAAATTCCCTGTGGTGGGAGCAAACCAGGTATCTTTAGAACTAGAGATCACTCCGACTCTCAAACATGAGGAATCGGTACACATAACGTATATAGTATACTACGGACCGGAACTGAAATACCACAATGTGTAAAAACCAAGCAGCATTGGCAGTTATAGTTGAAAATCCTCAAATGAGAAAATTTGCCTGAATAATGACTATTAATTTAAAAAAATAGCAGTAATGATTTGCAGTTACCACGTTTTTCAATAAATTCTTGATAGCAAAATTGAAATTCCCACGCTTCTTTCATTGCGTTGTATTTTACTATGAACACAGCGTTGATTATTCACTTTGCTTGCCTAAGACGACTGTATAATAATTATTAGCCGTTAATCTGTTTTTGTGCATAAAATTTGTTTCTTGTTCAACTTTCTTTGTCATAGATTAGGAAAGTGGGTTTGATTTTCATTACGCTGCTTTGTGTACTTACGTCCACAGTCTAAGAAAATGGGTTTGTTTTCCATTAAGCTGCTTATTTACACATGGAGGTCACAGACCAAGACAATGAGTTTTCTTTTCCTTAAACTGCTTTGTGTACACATAGGTCTCAGGCTAGGAAAATAGTTTACTGTTCATTAGCTACCTTTTTTATGTACGTGTAGGTCACAGCCTAGGAAAATGGGTTTGCTTTTCATTAATTTAAGACTAAAGGTATATGCTTTAATTAAACATCTTTTACTTATGACTTCCCCGCGTGTTGGTTGTGTCTTTCCATGAGTCTTTTGCTTCGTGCAGTATTCCCACTTTTTGTGCACTCTATATTTTACTGGTTTGTGTACGGCGTTAATTTTATTTGATTATTTATGCTCTCTTTGCTGTCATCTTTTCTTTTTATTTAAAAAGGGAGGGCTTGTCTTTTTTGCGCGTGTCCCAACGCACGCCTAAAGTTCAATTCATTAGCTGTTAGCGCCCTGTGGAGCACAGACCTTGAACAAATACACTCCAAGCTTTTCTGTCCTGTGCTGTCCTTCAAGATCTTTTTAAGTCTTCTTTATTTCTTTCATTTTTTATCGACAGTTTTCTTCGTGTGTTGTTTTTAGCCTCGCTTCATTTCTGTTACCCTGGGAATTACAGCAAAGGGACTGCCTTTTAATGCTGTCAACTCATTTTCCCCCCATGTGAGCCAAATATAACGCTAGTGTCTTGGCTTAACATCTTGTTCCACTGGTATTTGTCTCGCTCTATACTTACTTACTTACTAACTTACTTAGTCGTTCCCCTTCTACCGTGAGGTGTAGAGGTTTGGAAGAGAGAGCGCCAGACCATTCTCGCTCTATACATCAGGTCCAAATAAGCAAATTTGACTTACTATTTCAATCCCTCTGTTTAAGGCAACCAAACCTTGATGAAAGTCTGTATCCTTCCGGTTGTCAGTTATTTTGTTCTCCATGTTTCAAAAGCTGGTCTGGTTTGATGTTTGAGTTGAAGTTTCTTATTTTTGTGTTGGATTTAAGTCTTCTTGATTTCCGTATGTTTTTCATTACAATGAAAGCTCAGCTTCCCCATTGTATTCTTATTTTAACATCATTATCAGTTCTTCTTCTTCTTCTTCTTCGTTCGCCCTGAAAAGGACGGTGGTTGCGTTGTGTCTGTTTCCAACGTAGCTGTGATATCTGCACCTTTCGGTCGACACATCCGACTTCTGCACGGCATTTTTAGGACCGGGTTTGCCTTCCCATTGCGATCCGTACTCGCTCAACCAGCCTGCACAGCTGCAGACTGTTTCCAGGACCACCACGTGGAGGTGGAGTACGGTCTTGACCAGCTCTGGTTCGCTGGTCCTGACGCAGGCAGTCAAGCTATGAGTCGCTGACTGCGGTCTCTATTGCTGCGTCTTGAGGTCCCATTATCAGTTCTAACTTCGTCTATAAGGCTTATATAAAATGTCATTGTCATTTATGGTCAGAGTTCATAACATACGATCTATTTTAAGCTTCAGTTTTTTAACTGCTTTTACTTGCACTCTACTTTGTCTTTAATGTTCGTGTGGAATTCAATGTCTATAAAAAAAAAAAAATTTAAATTTACCATGTTCTTCAGCGATTAAAAAAAAATTTACAATTTAAGTCTGCCAGGTTTAATAATTTCTACAAGATCAATACATTACTGTCGCTCATTTCGTATATACTATCAAAGATTTCCTAACTTCTTCGGAATATACCGTGCGAGAAGCTAAAGTTATTCAATTGCAATACCAAATATGGAGACAAAAACATATTTTTAAAATGTGAATGACATACGCTTATTATAGTCTTCTTCGTTGAGTTTTTGAAAAGCCGGACATTTATACTTTTATTAGAAGAGTTTCTGTGCTTCTCTTGTAATCGATATTCAGAAAATATTTCTTGAAACTTTCAGACCCGACGTATGCAGCCACGCTTCTAACTCACGCTAAAGAGCTATGGGAATTTGGAAATAAATATCATGGAAAGTATAGTGATTCTGTACCTCAAGCGTCCGGGTTTTACAGGTATGCACTACTTAATAAACTCATTTTTTAAGGAAAAGACAGTGGCGGATCTATATTTTTCTGGCACTGACGCTTGAACTCTTGGAGGGGCCCCTTTTATTTAAAAAAAAAGTTTTGGGGGATGGGACAGAAACGTATTATAGAGAAAACTGGACTTGGGGGCCCTGAAGCTCAAGTTTTATTAGCTTCATAGTAGATTCATTCGCCTCTGGGCAATGATACTCTGATCTTCTGTGAAAATAACGCATGCAATGCAGAGATGAACTTTGCCCAACTGTTAACATACATTTTAGACATGAAGGAGCTTGGCATAAGTTCAGCATACTGGGAGAACAAAGTTCCCGTTCTCATCAAGTGGAGATTGCACGAAGAGAGGCTCTTAAACAATCAGAAGAAACATAAACTTACCGAAAGGAACATCAGGCAAAATGCAGCTGAGGGTTATCACTTCCGGAACGCTAAACCCCATAGCTAGTTATGACTAGAGAAGGCTACTATGTTAAACAAACATTAATATCCTGCCAAGATTCAGTCATGGCACACGAAACTTCAAGAAGAATCCTCCCACAACACTTCTATAATGCTTTTCCTCCCGTTGTTTCCTAAGTCAGACCTTGACTTGTTATGTTACTTATGTCTTGCATTTCAGAGTTTCTTGTACCACTATCTTGCATCCGATTTTAAAGTTGTTTAAAGTTGTTACAGTAGTGGTAACCAAGCTTTCTGACCTCACTTACTCTGCAGTATTAAAGAAAAAAGTTAGAACCCTGCCCTGAGAAGGAAAAAAAACTCTAAATTATTGCTATACTTAGAAGCAAAAATTATTGTTTCAGACCTTTTCATTAAAAACAAGCTAATTTAGAGCATAGTCACCGAATCATCAGAATCGACAAAACGAAATACACTGACTGGTAAGGGAGACAAAGGTAGCGATAGTCAAAGACAAAATGAGGGGTCTATACAACAGTACATTTACCTGCTAACAATGAAACATTAACAGTCAAACGTTTTTATCGAAGACAGTAATTGAAAATTGCTCAGCAATACAGAAATTGTAAATGAAGAGATGGAAGAAACATTATGAGGAATTCCAAATGGATCAGTCAAAAAGCTTAAAGTTGTTATAAATGGGTGCTTGTGTAGAATAGAAGGATTGAAGTGGTATGAGTAGCTCACGAATGTGGAACTGATGACAAGAACCAGAAAAAGTGCCAGAGGAACAAGAGATGAGAAGAAGACACTAGTAATGAATAAGACACACACTAAAGAAAACTGTTGATAGCATTAAGAAGCAGTCCTTGTTCTGGAATCGCCATGGTAAGAGAAGTAGAGGGGAGACCAAAGAATTCACCGAGAAGAGAACTGAAGAGTTATATGAAGGAAATGAAGAAAACACGGAAAGAGGCTGATGGCACAGGACAGGAGAAACAGGACATATGTTTATTGAAGGCCTATAAACATTAGGGAGCTGAAGGGTGATCAAAATGATAATAAAATGAACTAGCTCCACAAGATCTCCCAAACATCAAGCAAGCCAAAAAGGAGTTACGAGTTAACTGTGAAAAACCAAAGAAGGAAGAAGAAAAAAAAGAAAGTCTGAAAACTTCAAATAAATTAAAAATCTACATGTCAAGATGGTTTTCTAGCGGAGGCCATCAAAACATTAACACCTTTACTGAGATATCTTCTTCTTCTCACCTGTTCGCCCTCAGACGTCCACATTAATGACTCTAAAAAAACTGAGATATTACGCATATTATTTTATACAGTCTGAGAGAGAACAGAAATACCAGAAGACTGGAAGGAATGCTTTCTAGTCAAAGAGTCAAAGTGTCAAAGTGTCAAAGAAAGAAGATTTGCATATGAGAGATGAATAATGTGACCATTATTAGTGCCAAGGAGAATATTAAACAGCATCATTCTTGAGATACGAAAAGAGGGCTCAGGTAGAAAACCGAGAGAAGAGCAAGTAAGTTTTAGACAGAGCAGAACGTGCATAGACCAGGTACCAGGATTGCCAGATTAAAATTTTGAGAAAAAGCCAAACACCGCCACAAAAAAGCCAAAAGAAAAAGCCAAACAATGTTTAGTAGATTTTTCCTACTTATATCACATATACATATCTTGTATCTTCCTCCTAAATCAATTTGAATATGTTTCCTTCCGTACCCTCTCCCACCAAAATTAAACCCAGAAATCCAGTTAAAATTGTATTTCTCCTTAAACAAAACAAGATATACAAGTTTTTTTTTTTTTTTAGCGAAATGTCAGTAGATTTATGTCTAATAATAGCACGCTATTTGCCCTTAATGTGATCGGTGGGAGAACACACAAACAATTTTCGCTTGTTTAAAAAAATAAAAACAAAAACAGAAAAAAGCCAAATAACCAAACAAATTTTCTGACGCAAATAAATAAAAATAAAGCCAAATTTCTGGCATTCGGCGAGACAAAGAAAATAAAAAGCCACATTTGCAGCTCAGACAGGTACCCACCCACACTGCAACCAGACAAGTAAAACATTGAATTCCCTCTTTACATTGGGAATAAGGCCTTCAGCAGGTTAGACAGAATAACTGTCGAAACTGTTGATATACTAAAAACCCTCAAGTTTATTAACCAAATAAGGAAAACATATAAAGACATACACTTACCACAGGATAGTTCTTATCATTGGCTTATTAATGAGAAGGGATCTCAGTAAGTAAAGTTTCAATATTCTTACGTTCTATTGTCTCACTATACCAAGTAGACAAGCCCTTGCTAACGATCAAGTTCGTGTTAAAATCTGTTGAGACGGCTAAACAGGAGAGGCCTAAGGCTGATTTAACATGTTTGACGCAATGAGGGCCACGAACTCACAGGGGGCTCCGCATTCGTGTTCCCAACTCCAGCTTTGAAAGTAATAAGGAATGAATAATATTTCAAATTAGATATCAGGAACATATAATGTTACACTATATTACAGAAAATCAAAAACATTTTTTTTTCAGTTCCAACAACTACACAGACGAGCTAGGCTGGGGCTCTATATGGCTGCACAAGGCGACCAACGATGCTAAATATTTGGCTGAGGCTGTGAAACAGTTTGACCATGATCCTGCCTGGGGTCAGTCTTGGGATGAGAAGACCATTGGAAATCAGGTGTTGTCCAGTGCTCTCTTTGCATTTGATAATATGGTTTTAATTAAGTTTACGCATAAACATCTAGTAAACATCTCTTACAGTTTAGGCTTACATATCTGAATTGGTTAACACCAAAGGTCTTTTTTATTTGGACATGCTCCCTAATATAAACGACTAGGTTGAACGCGAAGCGCCTCGCCAAAACGAAGCAAAATTTTATTTACAAAAATCTGCATTGGTAATCCGGTTTACATAATATATTTAGTTGTAATAGAGACAAATATAGGATTGGACTACTGCACCATCAGGCTACTCACATGAGGATTTGTATAGGGCTGGTAAACTCATAAGGAGCCGCGGTAGAGCAGTGGTTTGTGCACTGGCTTCCTAGTTCGGTGGTCCATGGTTCAATCCCCAGTTGAGGTGGGATTTTTTAGACCGCAAACGGCTCCGGGGTCGACCCAGCCTCATGAATTTGGTACCAGAGCAACTTCTGGGAAGGTTAAGGCGGCCGACGTGATGTTGACTACATCACCCCTAGTGTGCCGATGGTCAAGAAAATATGGGCCTAACAGCATATTCCCAATATGCCTCAATGGGCGTGTAACGGGATCCCTCCTTTTTTTGAACTCGTAAGGCAAAATAAATTGCCACATAAACGACCGCTGCAGGAGCATGTGAGATCTAGATCCAGGCGTCCAAAAGGGGACCAGCTACAGTGGTCGCTCTCTGCTCCATGAGGAGCATCAAGTAGATGATGATGATTTAGATGTAATATTATTTTATACGTAGATACCAACTTTTTTCTCGTTGGCATATACATGTCTAGCTTACACATACGATCATCGTTATTTTCCTAATCGTTTCTTCAAGAGCATGTCTACTACAGCAAGTCTTCTTGTAAGAAGAACGAACCAAAGCATTTACAATGTTCATGTGTTCTTAATGCAGTGGTTTCTGTAGAAATTTATCGTACATAATCAGGCTACCCGGCACCACGCACAAACTTATGTTATTAGCTTCTTACGACATGCTTAAAGGAACAATAGTCCTATTTTGTCGTTGTCTGCTCATATCCCCCCCCCCCCCCCCTTCCCCGCCACGAACTACACGGGCTTTACATATAAACGCATGGTTGTAAATATTTATATTTATAGTTTACAGAAACATAATAATATTTCTTTTACTTCATATGTAAATTGCACATTTTAAATTAAGTTTGCGTACAAATTTAGATGCTCTTAAATTTCTAGTTTTCCATTTAATTTTAAAATTAAACAATCAGATTTAATATTTATTCATGTTAGAGACATACATATGTTTTTAAAAAAAAATTAATCTGCTTAGTTAAACAAATTATTATATGTTTTTTAAACTAAGTGATGTAAAAGAAAAGTACTGAAATCAAAAACTTTCATGTCAACATTAAATGTCTTTGGGATTTTTGGAAATCTCCAGGGAATTTCTAAGATACAACCACATCCAAGCGAGCAGCTGCTTAAATTCGAAATCCAAAAGCAACGTCACTTTCAAACTTTATGAGTTAACTGAAACTCGTAAGGCATCGACAAATTGGAAATGCCGTTAGATAGAAAATGATGTTCGTATTTGTGTTTACCACCGAATCAATGTTGAAATTTTCTTCATATTCACATCACAGATACTCTTGTACAAAGCAACAGGCGATGCTATCTACAAAACAGCTATTGAGAACTCTTTCCATGGATGGTTTCCTGGTGGTAAAGTTCCCTACACTCCTAAAGGTCTGGCGTTCAGGCTACAGTGGGGTTCACTGAGATATTCTTGTAAGTGCTTCTTAATCCCCTCTCCTCTCTTCTTCTTCTTCTTCTTCTGTATTTTTATGCTTGGTTACCGTTGTCTGCTTTAAATAAAGTTAGTTGCTTATCCTTTACAGGACGTGGCAGTCAACCTCAGCTTTTATTGGCTGTTTGTGATTTTTCTAGGCAATTTTTTTTTCATTCAGTAGTTTGCCATTGCTTTCTGAACGGTACGGCGCTTATACCATTGTTAAAAATCCACACAAAGCGATCTGCTACCAAACCGCCTGCAGCAGATTTCGAACCTGGTATATCTGGATCATGAAACTGCGTTCATATCCATTAGGCCACAGATGCCGGCTTTAAATAACAGTGATAAGATTAGTGCCCCGTCTAATTGCTGGTAGTTTCAGATGAGACAAAGAAAAAATGGGACTTCTGCTACCTCAGGCATGTCGTAGAAGGCGACTAATATGAACTTGTGTATGAGGCTGGCAGTCGCATTATGAAAAACAAATTGTTACAGAAACCACCTCTGCAAGAGCATGTGAATGCTAGGTACAGGCTTCCTGCAAGGTGACTAGCTGCAGTCATGGGTTCCATGCTCCCTATGGATCAAAAAGGACAGTGAGGATGAAGATGATGATGATTGTTAATTACAACAGTAACGATGATGATAATAATATTAATAACAATAATAATGTCTTCTGAGTGTCCGATAATATTTCTTTTTTTATTTTTCTAGCTAGTATGGCTTTTGCTGCCCTTATTGCTGCTGAAGCTGGAATCATGGCCTCTGAGTTACGGCACTGGGCTATGTGTCAAATCCATTATGCTCTGGGAGACACGGGCTTCAGTTACATGGTTGGTTTTGGCAAGTCGTACCCACATAGTCCCCATCATAGATCAAGGTAGGGATCTCATTCTACTATATCTGTGAAGACAGTAGAGAGTGCGTAAGATTGTTACAAATGTTATGGTTATAAATGATGCATATACAAATGCTACAGTTGTGATGGTTACATGTGTAGCATGAATCGCTACTGTTGAGATAGTAATGTAATGTGCAGTAAGTGGCTACAGTTGTGAAATAACATATTCTTAAACAAAATAACCGGAACAAGTGAAATCGCCATGTGCGTGCGCATGACGCAGTATTCCTTATAGCAGGGGTCGACAACTGGTCCATCGCGACTACCGGTAGGTCACAAGGGATTATTTAGTAGATCTTTAGGTGAAGATGGAGGGGATGGTAACATATTTGTATGCTAGGAAAGGTTTGGACAAGTCCTCTCCCGCCAGCATTTAAAAACGCGATGTCCCCATGATTAAATATACGAGGCAGCCATCCCTTTTGTCAAGGAAGGTAATGCTGTGAAACATTTTAAAGCTGTTCATTTTACAACTGAAACTGATTGTCCACATAACTCTGCAGACATGATTTTATAAAGGTAAAACTTTGGTGACCTCGATGTCTCTAAAGTAGATCTCTCAACTCCTAGGTTGCCTTCCGCTGCCCTAGAGACAGTGATTTGACCAGAGGTGGAATGAGAGTGCCAAGGGCCTCTGTGCAAAAAAAAAAAAGGTTTATTGGTCCCTAATTACTGATTGGGGAGCCGCTGTAGCATAGTGGTTAGTGCACTGGCTTCCTAGCTCAGAGGTCTATGGTTCGATCCCCAGATGAGGTGGGAATTTTAGGCCGCAAACGGCTCCTGGGTCGACCCAGCCCCAAATGGGTACCAGAGCAACTCTGGGAAGGTTAAGGCGGCCGGCGTGATGCTGACCACATCACCCCTAGTGTGCCAACAGTCGAGAAAATATGGGCCTACGACCATATTCCCAATATGCCTCAATAGGGCGTGTAACGAGATCCTCCTTACTTATTCAACATTGATTACTGGTCCTAAATATATTAATCCCAACCAGGGGTCCTTAAGTAGTGCCCGAAATGTCCAACGTTCAGTGCCACCCATGGATTAGACTCATACTTTAAAGTGATGAGAATCGTCAATGTCTGAATAGCTCAACACGTAACTAGTTAAATAGTCAGACCTAATGGTCTTTTATATGTGGAAGTGCGCCCTAATATAACCAACTAGGTTGAACGGGATGCGCCTCGCCAAAACGAGGAAAAATTGTATTTTAAAAAAAAGTTAAATAGTTCAATTCAGTTTTTATTTCCTTATTTCACAAATTGTGTTTCTTTTATGTGCAATAACAAAGCGTTTGTCCCAACCAACGTTTTCATGATAAAAATTAGTTAATATTTATGGGCACCTTTTACTTTCGCAGATAATATTTCTTTTAAAAAGTATTAGTTTAAATTTTAATACTAACTCTGATTTTATGAAGTGAAAATAGCGAGCTATGTCTACAAATAGTAAATAATGGAGGAAACCTTGAGTCCTGTGAACAGAAAATAAATAAGTAAATAAATAAATAAAGGTAATTAATAGAAACTCGTTGGACATAAAGGATGGCACTAGATAACATAAAAGAAAATATAAGTGATAGGCTTTACCGGGAATCGAACCTAGGACCAACCAAACAGCACCATCGTCTTGCTGTGACAGTACATCGTGAAAGGACGCTCAGCGGTGCAAAATTGGCAGAGCGTCCTTTCAAGACGGCGCCGTTTGGTTGGTCCTAGGTTCGATTCCCAGTAAGCCTATCACTTATATTTTCTTTTCTGTTGTCTGGTGTCATCCTTTATGTCCAACGAGTACCTGTTAATCACCTTTATTTATTTATTTACTTATTTATTTACTGTCTACAAATAGTAGTGATCTGCGCCAATCGTCCGCTATGTGACGTTCTACATATCTCTTCCTTACCATCAAATTCTCACATGTTTTAAAAAGTACATAGCAAATTCTTCAATAAGTTACCAACAAAATGCAAACAAATAAAAAACACCCACACATACACCCAAACAAAACACACCAGAAACACAAACGTACTATCTTTGCGCACTCTGTCATAACCAACCTATGCATAAAAGAGGTTTTCATATTTACTGTTATTGTGCTCAACATACCATCAGATCATTATTATTAAATGAATTAGATTACATGCCTATTGTTTTGTTAAGTTTGTGGCTCAGTTTCTCCTGTTTCGAAAGGGGGATAGTGAATAAAGATGTCGAACACAATAAAAAACATTGTGACATATATTGTAGACATGACTTTTCTTTTTGGACAGTTCTTGTCCCAGCTTACCATCCCCTTGTGGCCCGGACATGATGAACAGTCCAGTGCCTAATGTCCACACCTTGTATGGGGCTCTGGTCGGTGGACCAGGTCAGAGCGATGATTACAAGGATGACCGCACCAACTATGTCAACAACGAGGTCGCATGCGATTATAATGCTGGATTTCAGGGCGCTATTGCCGGTGAGTGTGCATGTTAAGAATTTGCGAAAAAAAATTGATTGAAAGAAAATTAGAATTTTGTGTACTCAACTGTAAACTGTTCACTATTACATCATTCACATTACAACGATAAAAGATATTCTATCAGAAATAAATGTATACAAACACAAAAGAATGAAATTTGGCTGCACTTTACACCAAATGCTAATATAAACCACACTTAAAAGTAAAATTAGCTACTCGTATTGTTTACACAGGTCTCAAGCATCTTATACTGACTGGAGAACACCCAGAAAAGACCGGTAACGCAGTGTGCCCCTTTACCTCAGGGGGCTAGTTGGACGTTGAAAACAGACAACCTTTCAAGAGAATCCAAGCTGCAAGTCAACATTAGTTTGACGTTAAATGGAAACTCTAGGATGACGGAAAGATATATTAGTAAAATGTAAAATATAACGGGTTTATGATCATTCTTGTTTAAGTAGGAACTTTGTATATGCGGTGTTTATTTTCAATAAAACAATGTTTAATTGTGTCTTACATTTACTTCTGATATATCAAAAGTGTTCTATTTTACAAGTATTCCTGGATTATTCTCAATTAGCAGTACCCTTACATAATCAGGCATCGTCTGTACTTTCTACCTTTCTGTTTTCTTCCTTTCTCAAATTGAATGTCTTTGTTGTGTTCTGTTAATCTAAATGTCTTCATTTCTAATCTTGTCCTTCTTTGTCACTTCTTTTCTTCGTGGAAAGCGATGGATTACACTCTGAATCTACCGTCAGCAATCTAGTGTGAGACAACACCAGGTCAACAAAGGACCAAATAATATATAGAGACTGAAGATTCTTTCCACATTAAAAAAAAAACGCAAATTGGCAGCCTGGATAGACATGGAGAAAGAATTCAATAATAGGGAGCTAGGTTAAAACAAAAAGTACTCAAATATGGTGTTTGCAAGTGCATGTGCAAATTGGTAAACCACTTCCGTAAGTATAGGCATGTCAGAATGCTTGTACAGGGACATCTAAGTCATAAAACTAATTTAGAACAAGGCAGTTTGGTATCATCTACACTGTTCCTAGTCTATATCATTGTCAATTAATAACATCGAAGACAAAATACCAGTTCACTATACACTGATGACTTTCCGTTTTTGCAGAAGAAGATATAAATATAGCAAACACATGGGTGCATGTAAATTAATATGAGACAAACATAAAGGTATGTTATCAGGCACTCGTATGAAATAAAGAAGTAGATCACTAGACAACAGAAAAACAACAGACATGAGTGGCTTACCCAGGATTTGAACCCTGGACCTTCCGTGCGACAACCCCGCCTAGCTATGCAAGCGAATCACACTGTCCTCCCTGCCATCTACGCATCACCAAAAAATGATGTTTCGTTGACAGGTCATTAGTGCGAACCTCAATACATAACACCGGACGTTTACCATGGGCAGTTCAGCCTAATAATTACGCAATGTCGTAGATTTTTAATAGGGGAATTAAGACATAGATTGGTAGCTTCTGAATAGACTAAAACAGGTGATATCTCAGTGAGAGGTAATGTAAAGAAAATAGATTTTTCACGAGTGAGATGGTGGAAACTAGTTAGAGTCTGTCCCTGAAATCGAGAAGCTTCTCTCGTTCAACCTATCTCTACAACAGAACTTAGTTAATCAGACAGTCTACTAGAATATATATTAATATACCTTGTATATATATATAAAACAACCACTCACATACACTCACACATCAGTGACGACATTTAGACGCACAGACGTGAACATTATATCTATGGAATAGAGATCTTTTGGAACGAGCTGACCAACACACGTAAATAAAGTTTAAGTAAATTTTATTTATCATAAGAAAACTTCACAGCATCAAAAACTTTGAATATCAAACACATACAAATAAACATAGGTTAATGAATTAATAAAGAGTTAGACTCATAGGTGTAATCCTCCCTCTCTCTCTCTTGAGACAAGATCCCGTTAGAAGAGAAGTTATTAACCCCCAAAGAGTCAAAGGTATTTATGCTATGGTCTAGGACTTCCCTCTACAATAAAGAACAGAGTTTATACGTTAATCTATTCTGAAAGGGACAGCATTAGCAAAACTTGAAAAAAAAATACAAAGTTAGTACATGGGTTATACAATGAAAGAATTATTTATCCCTGCTTTCTCTCGCTCTGACAGACCTGTGATCACAACCATTCACTCGTACCGAATAGGGCTTTCACAACATCTGGAACAATCGTAAGGTACACACAGGCCATCCAGGGTTGGTTGTTGGCGAATCAAGCCCCAGTTTCTCCAAAGCAGAATTAATTCAAATGATGGGAAACGCTTGATTCACTACTGGTAGTAGGATGCTGATTATGTCACTTCAATTTTGTCCAGTGTCGTGAGAAATTCTAACCCACATATATAAATTAGAAAGTAAATGTAAAGCCTAACGAAGTAATTCAATAAAGGAAAGAAGAATGGTAAAAGAACAGTGCGGTCACAATAGCGTACGCCTGTGTTATAGAACGTCATACTAGCTAAACAAGAAAACCAATTTTTATGCTCCGTCTGCATACTCTACACGCGTTTCTAAAAAATAAAACTGGTACTGTACGATCTTGATAGACACTGCGTAATGACCTAGATTTAATATTACATTAATGTCATTTTATGCACTACGTAAACTAAAAGACAGACGGGCTTAGAAGAGAGAGAGAGAGAGAGAGAGAGAGAGAGATGTACGGAGGAACGCATGCAATGCTACCACGTCGTCTCGCGATATAAAAATTAGTGCCACCCCACGCGAAAGGCATGCAGGCTTGATTTTTTTTCAAATAAACAGTGACAAAAAACACTACCAATACGAGGTAAGGTTTTAAAAAACATGGTTAATGCTTATTAGGAAACATGACACAATACTGTTTTATGTCTGAAATCCTGACTGTATACTGACAGAACAGTCGAAAAGGCAGAACAGGTGGCGGTTCTAAAACAATAAATAAAAAAAAACAAATACACGACTATCCTAGAATAATACATATTTGTAACGAAGCCACTTGGCTCCATTAAACTTATATATTTGGGTGCCTTAGGACTTGCTGACAAAGAATATGTTAGGTGTTATGCCAATAGTCTAGTAATTAACAAATTATAGCCAAAATACTATAGTAGTGTTGTCTGACAGCACACGATCATATTTGCTCATAATGGCAAGTTTGGACACTGCTTTAGGGGAAATGAGGCCACCACCTTAGATACGATTTGATTGGCTAGAATAATATGTAAGGCGAAACATGATTAGTCGACTGCAAATACTATTTTTGGTTGTTAATGGAAACGGTAGGAAGGGTACATTTTTTCAAAGGCTTTTGTAAACATGGTCTCATTGGTTAGACCATTTGATATAGTCAATTAGAAGCGTCAGTTCAGGGCCACTTTTTGAAAATAAACTTTGTGAGAAGCAAGTGCGTTGAGAACCAGCTCATATTTTTCTAATAAAATCCTGGGACAGAGGCAGATCGGAATTGTGCCATAACTCATCGCCAGTCAACGTACTTGTTTAATATTTCCTTGAATTGTGGTAAGCTAGACATATTTGATATCTTTTAGATGAAAATTGAATGTGAATTGTTAAATTATGTCTGTATGTGTGTGGTTCAGTAGAAAACATGAGGCAAAGCCTAGATATTGCTCCACCATGAAAAAAACTTGTCGGAGAGGAGTATAACTGCATAGGCATATATGGGATTGCCAAATAGTACTATGACACCTATCTTATTGTATAGAAGGAATTAATGCTGGAATTGTAGAGGCGTTGTAACCATTAGGGAGAGGAATACTGGTGTATATTGTTACATGAGAAGCTAGCAGTTGGCCTACAGCGCTGAACTCTGTGTTTGTAATGTATTGTGCTTCAGTGTGGAAATAGATTATCAATTAGTTCTGAAGTAGGAGGTACAACCTTCTTATTTCAGGGACCGTGGTACTGAAGTATTGGACCAGCACCTGGTCTGAGTTTTGCTGAATCCAGAGGCTGGTAGCATACTCCTTTTTCAAGATATCGACCAGTGTTGTTTTTCAAGATAACTGAGAAGCAAGCGAGCAGAGGAGACAGTTTTCCTGCCGCCCACACAGAAGATAAGATTTCGTTGGCCAGAGCAGCTCAATCTTGTACCCCCCTCTAAAATTGACTGTACATTAAATCAAGAGGGACAGTTATTTATTTTCAAATAAAAAGAAACTGTGAACCTTTCCAATATTATTTCCACCAGTAACAAACACATGAAGTCATGATGACAAACAACAACCTAGCTTTAAAAGCCAGCATTACTTCATAGTACTACGTCACAACTTACACACATATTGTAATAATAATATATGTCAGTACAAAGATCCTATGTATAAATTGTGTATGTGGTAAAGTGGGATGTTATAAATCTTATAGGGGACTTAGTGTACTGACTGAGATCAGCTGTGAAGGTATCTGTATCTAATAAGTGTGGTGTATTACAGATGACCTTACTTGCTACCACATTTATACCTCAGTCAGAATTATTCTGGAATATTGTGATGACTACGTTAAATGTCTAGGGTTATGAAAATGATGAAGTGTAAGTCACAACAACAACAGACAGATAAACAATTTATTTTATTCCACAACACTTTACAACACTGTGACACTCACACACATATAACACTCTATAAGACTATCTTAACTGAGTCAAGTGTAAAGTTTCAAATATATATATGTATTAATTACTGTCAATAATAGATATCCTGATTCAACTACACAGTGAACCAGGAATCACAATCAAGGGTAATTACAAGTAATATGTACACATTTTATAAATATAATCTTTGTATTGACATATTTTATTATTCTTATCTTATGTGTGTAAGTTGTGAAGTAGTAATATGAGGTAATACTGGTTTTGTTTTTCGAGCTAGATTGTTGTTTGTCATCATGACTTCAAGTGTTTGATTATCGTGAAAATAGTATTGGGAAAAGTTCACAGTTCCTGTCATTTGAAACAAATTATTGTCCCTCGGTGTTTAATATAATGTCTATTTTAGAGGGGGGCACATAATGTTGAGCTCCTCTGGCCACAGAAGCTTATCTTTCGTGATGGCGGCAGGAAAAGACTCCTCTGCTCGATTGCTTCCTGTGTTCTGGAGACACCTCACTGGTCGCTATCTGGACCAAGGAGTATGCTGTCAGCCTCTGGATTCAGCAAAACTCAGACCAGGTGCTGCTTCAATAACTTAGGACCACGGTCCCTGAAACAAGAAGGTTGTACCTCCTACTTCAGATCTAATTTATAATCTATTTCCACACTGAACACAATACATAACAAACACTGAGTTCAGAGCGGTAGGCCAACTGCTATCTTCATCTGAAACAATTTACACCAGTATACTCCTCCCTAATGGTTACTACGCCTCTGCAATTCCAGCATTATGTCTTTCTAGTCAATAAAATAGGTGTCAGTGTACTGTTTGGCAATTCCATGCAGTTTTACTTTTCTCCGACACGTCCTATTCAGGTTGGAACAATATTTAGGCTTTGCCTCATGTTTGCAACTGAACCACACACATATACATACATAAATTATCAATTTACATTCAATTTTCATTAAAAAGATATCAATATGTCAAGCTTACCACAATTCTTTGGAAATAATAAACAAATACGTTGACTGGCGATGAATATGGCACAAAATCCGATCTGCCGCCGTTCCAGGCTTTTATTTAGAAAAATATGCACTGGAACTCAACGCACTGTTTCTTAGTAAGTTTATTTTAAATGTGGCACCGAACTGACGCTCCTAATTGACTATATTGGCGGGTCTAACCAATCGGGCCATGTTTACACAGCTTTTCAAAAAATTTTACCCTTCTCACGTTTCCCCTAACAACTAAAATTAGTATTTGTAGTCCGACTAATCGTGTTTAGCCTTACATATCATTCCCGCCAATCAAATAGGATTTAACATGGAGGCCTATTTCCCGTACAATGGTGGTTTCAAAACATGCCACTGTGCGATTATTATTTGGTGTTGTCCGACACCCTCTCTATTTTCTATTGGCTATAATTTGTTAATTCCTAGACTATTTGCGTAACACTTAACATATTCTTTGTCAGCAAGTCCTAAGGAACCCAAATATATAAATTTAATGGGGCTAAGGAGCTGCGTTCAAAATATGCATTTTCTTCTACCTCCCGTTCACTTCGATACGATGTGGTGTCTGGGTACTGTCAGGCTTTCAGACATAAAACAGTATAATGTCATATTTCCTAATAAGCATTTTTCAGGTTTTTAAACCTAACTCTCGTATGGGTAGTGTTTTTTTATCACTGTCCATTTGAAAAAAAGTTAGTGCTTCTGGCCTTACGCGTTGGGGGTGGCATTAATTGTATATCGCGAGACGCGTGTAGTGTTGCATGCGTTCCTGCTTTCAGCCCTCACTCTCTCTATCCTAATTCCATCTGTCCTTCCGTTTATGTTAACGTAGTGTATAAAAATGAAATTAATGGAAGTATTAATTTAGGTCATTACGCAGGGTGCCTAGCTCAAGGTGTTCTTAGAAATACAGTACACGTTTTATTGTAGAAAGCGTGTAGTGATGCAGTAGGCTTTACTATCAACGTGAAAGCGTGAGAATATGCAGACGAAGCATAAAAAGGGGATCTCGAGTACAGTCATTGTGACAGCACTGTGCTTTTACCATTTCTCTTTCCTTTTATCGAATTTATGTTTTAGGCTTTACAATGTACTTTTTAATTTATATATGTGTATTTAGAATGTCTCACGACAGTGTACATACAACTTGTGATTACATTTGATTGTGATTCCTGATTCACTCTGTAGTTGAATCAGGATATCTATTATTGAAAGGAATTAATACATATTTTAAAAGTTAACACTTGACTTATTTAAGATAGTCTTATAGAGTGTTCTATGTATGTGCGTGTCACAGTGTTGTAAAGTATTGTGGATCGTAATTAAAGTGTTTATCTGTCTGTTGGTTGTTGTGAACATACACTTCATCACTATCATAACCCTAGACATTCAACGTAGTCATCACAATATTCCAGAATAAGTCTGATTGAGGTCTAAATGTGGCAGCAAAGTAAGGTCATCTGTAACACACCACACTTATTAGATACAGATACCTTCACAGCTGATCTCAGTCAGTACACTAAGTCCCCTATAAATATTTATAATATCCCATCTTACCACATATATTGGGGTCCTGTCCGGGATTTTGAATCTTCTCCTATTATATATATTGGGGATAATTCACTTCAGGGAATAATAAAAAATTTAAAAGGTATCCTTGGGTGGAAAATAAATAAGGTTGAGCTCTCAGTGCTTGTGGTTGTCCTTAGATAATTAGTTATAGATTGAATTGTTTAGTTAGACATTGTATAAATTTGCCTGTTAGAAAATGGCCGACCTGGCAAAATTTCGATCTGCTGCTATGTAGGCTGCTAAAGAGTTAGGAATGGACGGGCAAGTTATGATTGCTTATGTCACTACTGAATGTGACAAATTTATTGAACGCGAAGAAAAAAGATTAGAAAAAGAGGCTGAAAGAAAGTTAGAGGCTGAAAACGAAATTAAGAGGTTGCAGATTGAGGCTGACAAGGAGGCTAGGGCATTGGAGGCAGAAGAAAAAAGATTGACTGCAGAAAGGGAAGCAGAAGGAAAAAGATTGACTGCAGAAAGGGAAGCAGAAGATAAGAGATTAGAGAGGGAAGCAGAAGATAAGAGATTAGAGTGGGAAGCAGAAGATAAGAGATTACAGAGGGAAGCAGAAGATAAGAGATTACAAAGGGAGCACGAGTTACGACTAAGGGAGTTGAAATTTCAAGGCCAGGCTCCTGAAAATGGTGCCAGTCCCTTTACCTCTGATGCCTCTGCTAGTCAGGGAGCCTCAACCTCAGCTATGAACTTTCATTTAGATCATTTTGTTGAGAAAGAAGATGATATCGAGAGCTATCTAAATAGATATGAACTATTAGCTACCACGTATGGGTTAGAGTGAAAAAGGTGGAGCTTAAAGTTATCACAAGATCTTCGTGGTACAGCTTATGATGTTTTTGCCAAAATGGGCAGGTATGATCAAGACAATTATGACATGTTAAAGCAGGCTCTTTTGTTAAGATATGAAAAGAATGGAGAATTTTATAGAAAAAAATTTAGGAATGCTAAACTACTGTCAGGTGAGACATATCACCAGTTCTCTGCACGGTTAGAGACATACTTGGAGAAATGGACGGCTCTGGGGAAAACCCAAGATCTTAAGGAAATGATCCTTATAGAACAATTAAGAGAGTCCATGGCTCCAGACCTGAGAAAGTTTCTCATGGAACAAGGTGCAGAGAGGCTGGGTGAGTTACTAAATGTTGCTGAAAGATATCAGGCAGCTCAGGCAGAGGTAACAGGTAATAAAAAGAAACAGGTAGATAATTTTAAGGCACCACAGAACTTTAATAAATTTGATCATAGAGATCAGAACAAAGGTAAGCACCAGTTTGATAGGCCACGGTATGACAACAAAAATAAAATCCCCACAATTCGGTGAAAGGAAATTTGATGAAAGAAAATCTTTCAACCAAGGAAGGAAGTGGTGTAAAAAATGTAAGATGAACAATCATACCACTGAAAATTGTAGGAATAAAACTCCTCGTTTTGCTGCTATGAAATCTGGGAAGAAGGGAACAAAGGTCAAACCTGAGGAACTACAGGAACCGTACCACCCCCCAGTGTGTGAAGATGTAATCTGTAATGGTGTCACCATAAGGTGCTTATATGATACAGGTTTAGATTATGATTCAGTTGTGAGTTCTCACCTGGTGCAAGCAGATCAATACACCACAGAAACAGTGGAAATTCAAGCTGCAACCAAGGAAGTAGCGACCATGACACTCCCTATCGCTAAGATACATGTGAAAACGCGATATGTGGAGGGAATAATCAAAGCAGCAGTGATAAATGAACCAATCTACCCTCTGATATTGGGGTGTAGATATGTCTTCCTGGGGAATCCCAAGAGACCTGTGATATTGGCAACGGTGCAGACCAGATCACAGTCTAAAAAGGAGGAGGAAAATCCAATAAATACTCATCCAGATGAGATAAGGAAGGCACAGGTGGAGGACAAAACACTCAAGCCGTGTTTCAAGAAATTGCCCAAATGTCATACACCTCCAGGCAAGGGAGAATTTTATATGAAGAACAAGTTGATTTATAGGAAGGCTGGATCTGAATCCAATGGTCACGGACAGCTGGTCCTTCCCACTTCATATAGGACTAAAGTGTTGGAACTAGGGCATGCGATTCCCTTCAGTGGTCATATGGGGATCAGCGCAACAGGACAGCGTATAGCTTGTCACTATTTCTGGCCAGGGATAACTGAAGATATCAAACGATATGTAAAATCCTGTCCAGAGTGCCAACGAGTAGCACCTAAGCATTGGACTGCACCAGCAACTCTAGGGGAAATGCCCATAGTGGGAACACCCTTTGAGAGAGTTGCCGTGGACATTGTGGGACCTCTCACTCGAACCAAGAGGAGGAACAGCTACATTCTGACTCTGGTGGACACCTGTTCTATGTGGGGAGAGGCGGTAGCCCTGTCATCCATTGACTCTAAACATGTGGCAGAGGCATTACTCACAATTTTCACAAGGTTAGGCTTTCCCAACCAAATCTTGACTGATAATGGCTCTCAGTTCAAGGGGAAACTAACAGAAGAAGTTTTCAGGATCTTTCAGGCCAAACACTTCCATTGTAGTCTGTACCATCCCCAAGGGAACGGCCAAGTGGAAAGATTTAATGGTACGTTGATGTCGATCCTGAGAAAGTTGGCACATGAAAAACCAGATACATGGGACCAGTACCTTCACGCCGCCCTCTTTGCTTATCGGGAGGTACCCCATAGTTCAACCGGTATGGCCCCGGCAACATTATTATTTGGAAGGCCAATAAAAGGTCCACTCGAAGCTCTGTTAAGAACGTGGACTGATGAAAAGGCAGAGGAAAATATTACATCCTCATACCAATATGTGAATGAGCTGACCACTCGTTTAAAAACTGGCTGGAAACTTGCCAATGAAAATTTGAGACAAGCCAGGAAAAAACATGCTGCCTATTACAACAAGAAAGCTAAAGACAGAGATTTGGCTGTGGGAGAGAAGGTACTGCTTCTTCTACCCGGTAGTCAGAATAAGTTACAAATTGGATGGCAAGGTCCATATACAGTTCTAGAGAAGGTGTCTAGAACAAATTATAAGATAGATAAGAAGGGGAAAGAAAAAATCTATCATGTGAATCTCCTGAAGAAATATTTGGAAAGAGAAAATCAGGAAGAGACACACTTGTTGACCTTGTCTATTGCAATGGAGATGAAAAAGGAACCACTTTCATCATTTGAATATCCATTACACCCCTGTGAGACAGCGGCACAGGTGAAAATCAGTACACATTTAACGAAAAATCAGAAGGAGAGAGTGCAACAGGTTCTAGATGATCATACAGAGGTGTTAACGGACCGACCGGGGCATACAAACTTATTGGAATATGATATGAAACTGATAGACCCCACACCTGTCTGTATGAAAGCCTATTCGATTCCTTTTGCTAAGGAGAAAGCCTTGAAGGAAGAGATAGACTATTTGTTGAAGGAAGGAATAATTTCACACAGTGAATCTTCGTATAGTTCCAGTGTGGTGCTCTTAAGGAAACCCTCTGGAGAACATAGACTCTGTATAGATTACAGGAGACTGAATGCTATCACAGAAGGTCAGGTGGATCCATTGCCGGATACAAATCAGTTGTTTGCCAGGCTAAATAAAGCTAAATATTTCTCAAAAGTGGATCTGAGCAAAGGATACTATCAGATTCCAGTAAAGCCTGAGGTTAGACCGTACCTAGCTTTTAGTACCTCAGAGGGACACTATGAGTTTAACAGATTGCCATTTGGATTGAAGAATGCGCCTAGTGTCTTCTCTAGAATGATGAGGAAATTGTTGGATCCTCTGAATAATCCATGCATCACAAACTTCATGGATGATATCCTTATAGCAACAGAAACATTTGAGGAACACATTGACTCTCTGAACATGCTGTTTAATCGACTTAGAGAAGCGAATTTACCAGCCCGACCAACCAAATGTTGCGTTGGATGTAAAGAATTAGAATTCTTGGGACACACAGTCCATCAGGGAAACATGACCCCTGACCCCAAGAATTTAGAGAAACTAAAGAAAGCCCCGAGGCCACAAACCAAGAAAGACGTGAGATCCTTTGTCTCATTATGTGGTTTCTACCAAAAGTATATCAAAAACTTTAATTCCATATGTGCACCGTTAACTGATTTGACACGCAAAGGAAATCCAGATCGAATTACATGGACAGCACAGTGTGAATTGGCATACCAGGAATTGAAGGAAAAGCTCACAAGCAAACCTATTTTGAAATTACCTGACTTAAGTCAAGAATTCATTGTGAGAACGGATGCAAGTAATATCGGTTTGGGCGCGACCCTGTTACAGAAATCAGATGCACTGGATGGGGAATTAACCCCAGTGGCATATGCTAGCAGAAAGTTGAATAAAGCTGAACAAAATTATTCAACTAGCGAAAAAGAATGTCTTGCAGTAATATGGGCGATCAAGAAATTCAATATTTATCTGTATGGGAAGGCATTCAAGTTGCAAACGGATCACAAACCCTTGTCGTTTCTAGCGCAGGCTAGGCATGAAAATTCGAGGTTACTCAGATGGTCCTTACTTTTGCAGCCATTCCAGTTCAGCATAGAGTATATTTCTGGAAAAACTAACCTGGGTGCGGATTTTCTAAGCCGTCATCCATGTGATGAGAATCACTGTAAGCCCCAGGAATAATATTAAATTTCTCTATGTGTATATAGAATTATAGACTGACATGTGATGTCTGTTTTAAGTGGGGAGAATTTGTCGTGAGAAATTCTAACCCACATATATAAATTAGAAAGTAAATGTAAAGCCTAACGAAGTAATTCAATAAAGGAAAGAAGAATGGTAAAAGAACAGTGCGGTCACAATAGCGTACGCCTGTGTTATAGAACGTCATACTAGCTAAACAAGAAAACCCCTTTTTATGCTCCGTCTGCATACTCTACACGCGTTTCTAAAAAATAAAACTGGTACTGTACGACCTTGATAGACACTGCGTAATGACCTAGATTTAATATTACATTAATGTCATTTTATGCACTACGTAAACTAAAAGACAGACGGACTTAGAAGAGAGAGAGAGAGAGAGAGATGTACGGAGGAACGCAAGCAATGCTACCACGTCGTCTCGCGTTATAAAAATTAGTGCCACCCCACGCGAAAGGCATGCAGGCTTGATTTTTTTTCAAATAAACAGTGACAAAAAACACTACCAATACGAGGTAAGGTTTTAAAAAACATGGTTAATGCTTATTAGGAAACATGACACAATACTGTTTTATGTCTGAAATCCTGACTGTATACTGACAGAACAGTCGAAAAGGCAGAACAGGTGGCGGTTCTAAAACAATAAATAAAAAAAAAAAACAAATACACGACTATCCTAGAATAATACATATTTGTAACGAAGCCACTTGGCTCCATTAAACTTATATATTTGGGTGCCTTAGGACTTGCTGACAAAGAATATGTTAGGTGTTATGCCAATAATCGATTAATTAACAAATTATAGCCAAAATACTATAGTAGTGTTGTCTGACAGCACACGATCATATTTGCTCATAATGGCAAGTTTGGACACTGCTTTAGGGGAAATGAGGCCACCACGTTAGATACGATTTGATTGGCTAGAATAATATGTAAGGCGAAACATGATTAGTCGACTGCAAATACTATTTTTGGTTGTTAATGGAAACGGTAGGAAGGGTACATTTTTTCAAAGGCTTTTGTAAACATGGTCTCATTGGTTAGACCATTTGATATAGTCAATTAGAAGCGTCAGTTCAGGGCCACTTTTTTAAAATAAACTTTGCGAGAAGCAAGTGCGTTGAGAACCAGCTCATATTTTTCTAATAAAAGCCTGGGACAGAGGCAGATCGGAATTGTGCCATAACTCATCGCCAGTCAACGTACTTGTTTAATATTTCCTTGAATTGTGGTAAGCTAGACATATTTGATATCTTTTAGATGAAAATTGAATGTGAATTGTTAAATTATGTCTGTATGGGTGTGGTTCAGTAGCAAACATGAGGCAAAGCCTAGATATTGCTCCACCATGAAAAAAACTTGTCGGAGAGGAGTATAACTGCATAGGCATATATGGGATTGCCAAATAGTACTATGACACCTATCTTATTGTATAGAAGGAATTAATGCTGGAATTGCAGAGGCGTTGTAACCATTAGGGAGAGGAATACTGGTGTATATTGTTACATGAGAAGCTAGCAGTTGGCCTACAGCGCTGAACTCTGTGTTTGTAATGTATTGTGCTTCAGTGTGGAAATAGATTATCAATTAGTTCTGAAGTAGGAGGTACAACCTTCTTATTTCAGGGACCGTGGTACTGAAGTATTAGAGCAGCACCTGGTCTAAGTTTTGCTGAATCCAGAGGCTGGTAGCATACTCCTTGTTCAAGATATCGACCAGTGTTGTTTTTCAAGATAACTGAGAAGCAAGCGAGCAGAGGAGACAGTTTTCCTGCCGCCCACACAGAAGATAAGATTTCGTTGGCCAGAGCAGCTCAATCTTGTACCCCCCTCTAAAATTGACTGTACATTAAATCAAGAGGGACAGTTATTTATTTTCAAATAAAAAGAAACTGTGAACCTTTCCAATATTATTTCCACCAGTAACAAACGCATGAAGTCATGATGACAAACAACAACCTAGCTTTAAAAGCCAGTATAACCTCATAGTACTACGTCACAACTTACACACATATTGTAATAATAATATATGTCAGTACAAAGATCCTATGTATAAAATGTGTACATACAACTTGTGATTACATTTGATAGGGATTCCTGATTCACTCTGTAGTTGAATCAGGATATCTATTATTGAAAGGAATTAATACATATTTTAAAAGTTAACACTTGACTTATTTAAGATAGTCTTATAGAGTGTTCTATGTATGTGCTTGCCACAGTGTTGTAAAGTATTGTGGATCGTAATTAAAGTGTTTATCTGTCTGTTGGTTGTTGTGAACATACACTTCATCACTATCATAACCCTAGACATTCAACGTAGTCATCACAATATTCCAGAATAAGTCTGATTGAGGTCTAAATGTGGTAGCAAAGTAAGGTCATCTGTAACACACCACACTTATTAGATACAGATACCTTCACAGTTGATCTCAGTCAGTACACTAAGTCCCCTATAAATATTTATAATATCCCATCTTACCACATCCAGGTAGTAAATAATTAAGAGGTTTAATGTTCACAGTGTACAGTAGCTTGAAATCTTCAATCGTTAAATCGAGTGTCAGGTAAATAAATCTGTTCAGGATAAATCTTCTTCATGACACTGTGGTTGGTATTCAGGTAATGTCAATATTTGATTTTACCGCCACAACTGGCTGAATGTATATGAACTTGGGAAAAGAAATCTGGGCATCTATGAGTCCAGTTACAATTTATTCTTAATATTATTTGGGTCGGTACTCTGCCTCTTTCTGGGTGTAAAACACGAGACCAGACAGGTCACCTTGAAAAAAACCAATATTTATATCAGAATGTTCTTTGTGTAAAGTTATTCTCAAATTCATATGGAAGCCGCTGGTAAGGTTTAGGGTTTGACCCAAATACTTCACACAAACTTATAAGACTATTCTCCAACGAAAAACTAAGAACTTCACTTAATACAAAGGATTCTAGAATTCCAGCTAGATGTCTTCTAAATCTATGGAGTACTGGATAAATTGAGTTAGAAAGCTCTGGTATATATACATCTGAAATCAAAGAAAAATGGACACTATAGACCGAAAAACCAGACTCTCTGTCAGATGTTATCTCCTACGGTGAATTCTACGTTCAGATTTGCAAATCAAAGATCATTCTCACATTAAAAGCCGAAAAACCAGAACCCTATTCATTCTTAGATCAGGCATCGGCAATTCGCTAATCAGTGTGAGTTTCCTTCGTTTCTGCTCGTCTGGCCATTTTTAGCGAGCAGTGTTCTTAGATCTTGCGATTGGCCGTGTTTAATTACCTATCAAACGAACAGTTCAGGGGAAGATAATAGCAATTGTCTGCCCCTTTGTTCCCAATAATCTGCTCTTAGATCGCCGTCTGATCTTTATCCAACGAGTTTCGATCGCTGGTGTTAAGAATAAATTACAGATCAACGTAGCTAATCGGTCTCTGGTAAACTCTCATCAAAGGGAATAGCGAACAGAAAATTAAATGCTGCGTGCTAAATGAGAAAGAGAGACAGATATCTGAGCATACAGGGGTTTATGTTAAAACGTGCATAGGTGGAAGAAAAGGTAAAAGAAAAGTGTAGATAATGAAAAAAGATATATGAATATTTCCATAATCTGTCACACGCAATCACTTCTGTTGTTCCCCTATATAACAGTATAGGCCAGTCCAACAAGACAAAGACCTTAACACTGTGTCCAGTAAATGATAGTAGACTTAGAACAGTAAGAACAGGACAGAGGGTTGGTTTGGTATTGTATTAACATTTATAACACACCAGGAAGGGAAACCCGAGGCCTGTAAACAGTAAATTAATATGAGACAAACATAATAGTATGTTATCAGGCACTCGTAGGAAATAAAGAAGTAGATCACTAGCCAACAGAAAAACCACAGACATGAGTGGCTTACCCAGGATTTGAACCCTGGACCTTCCTATAGGCGGGGTTGTCGCATGTTTTTTGGGACCGGGTTTGCCTTCCCACTTCGATCCCTACTCTCTCAGCCAGACTGCAGTGATGCAGCCTGTTTCAAGGACCACCACTTGGAGGTGAAGTAGGGTCTTCGTCAGCTCTGTTTCGCTGACCCTGACGCAAGCAGTCAAGCTATGAGTCGCTGACTGCATTCATCTCTCTTGCTGCGTCTTTAAAAAAAATATTTTTGTATTTTAATTCAGCCATATATCTTATGTTTTAACAGAAACTTTAAAAAAAAACACAATTCCCTTCCTTGTGTGTTATACGAGGGACGGTCAAAAAGTAATGCCTCGTAATTTTTAATTTCATTCAATAGGCAATAAAACAGATAACCTTCACATTGAAATGTAGCCCCAAGTCTGAACTTCAAAAATTTATTTATCAATGTAGTCTCCGTTATTTGTTACAGTTTTTGTCCATCTTCTCATAAGGGCATGTATCCCCGCACGGTAAAAATGTGTGTCCTTTTTTCCTAAACCACTGGCGTACGGCGCGTTTAAGGGTCTTGGTGTCCTCAAAGTGATGTCCGCGAAGATCTTCTTTCAGTGGTCCAAACAGATGGAAGTCAGAAGGTGCAAGATCGGGACTGTAAGGGGGATGTGGTAATAATGTCCAGCTAAATTCTGCAATCGCATCAATTGTGCGTTTAGCGGTGTGTGGCGTGGCATTATCGTGCAACAGTAGTGCAGTTCTCTGATCTTCTAATGGGTAAAGTCGCCGAAGACGACCTCTAAGCTTCTTCGAAGTTTCAATGTAACGGTCTGCATTCACCGTGTTTCCCTATTCCAAGAAGTCAAGAAGAATCACACCCTTCTCATCCCAAAACATGGAGGCCATAACTTTCCCTACAGATGGTGAACTTTTGAACTTCTTTCTTGTCGGCGATGTTGTGTGATGCCATTCCATTGACTGCCTCTTGGATTCTGGTTTAAAAAAATGAACCCAAGTCTCATCACCTAATACAATATTCGATAAAAACTCTTCTCCTTCAGTTTCGTAACGGTGCAGTAGTTTGATGGCTATGGTTTTCCTGGTTTCTTTATGTCTGTCTGTCAACATTCTGGGTACCCACCGTGCACAAACTTTTGAATAACCCAGGTGTTACGTCCTTTTTGGTGGGACTTGACAGTGTTGGAGTGGACATAGGTCTGGCTTCTGTTGAGATGGTGCGCATCAGCGTAAGTGATAGGAATATATTTATAATTAATGGTGTTTTGATTCGTTGCGCACGAAGGGGCACATATTTGGTGCATATTGAGTTGTTGCTAGACACTGCGTGACGCAGTGACAACAGAGACAAGATGCCGGAGATCCCAGTCAGACGTTGTTCTGGTTTCGGGAGTCCCATATAATGGGTAAAGTTCTGGCAGTGAGGATTTTTTAAAAGTATGTCTCTCTTAAATAATATGTATAAGTATGTTTCGCCAATTCCATCTAGCCAGGGCTTCGGCGTGGATTGTTAACCCGTCGCTAGTGAGAGCTAGACTGCTACTTGATAAAAGCAACATATGCATTCTGCTTATGTAGTTGTCACTAGAGCGCAAGCTAAGGATATGTTGCAAAGTACACCAACAATATCTCCTGGCAATAATAATGATGATGTTGACTCCAATATATCACGAGAGTCTTTTATAAAATTACAACAAAATGATGCTACATTACGTAAATTTTTTTCAGTTAGCTAAGAATAGTGCAAATGAAGAGACAAACTCTAAACATAGTTTTATGCTGAGGATTGGTGTATTGGTTAGATTAGTACGGGATACTACTTCATCCGTACGGTCTCAGATTCTAGTACCTTCTCAAATGAGAGCTCGTAAATTGCGTTGTGCTCACGACTCCCAATGTGCAGGTCACATGGGTTTTTCACGCACAAAATCCAGAGTGCTATCTTCATTCTATTGGCCAGGTGTCCATAGAGATGTAAATATTTACTGTCGTTCTTGCATTACATATCAAGAAGTTAAGGTACGAGGTCCACGCCACGCAGCTCCTATTCAAGCTGCTGACATTCCAATTCGACCATTTGAGAAAAGGGCTATCGATATTATTTGTCCTCAACAACCTTCTGCTAGAGGACATACGCACATTCTCACGTGTATTGATATGTGTACTCGTTGACCTGAGGCCATACCACTAAAGAGTACCTCATCTGCTGATGTTGCGGATGCACTATGGTTGATTTTTTCTCGTCTAGGTTTTCCGAGAAAAATCTTATCTGACCATGGTGTGCAATTCGTTTCTGAATCAATGTCTCAAGTCATGGCTATGCTACACATCGACAGATCTCTTAGTTCTATATATCATGCCATGTCCAATGGTTTAATTGAGCGCCAAAATAGAACACTAAATCAATTGTTAGGTAAAATTACTGAGGATCATCCTCAAGATTGGGATAGAGTACTACCCGCTGCTCTATTCGCTTATCGAGAGGTGCAAAATGAAACTACAGGTTTTTCACCGTTTCAACTCGTCTTCGGTGTTCAACCTCGTGGTCCTATGTCGTTGCTTCACGACGTACTCACTGAGGATGATATTACTGATGATACTCAATCCTCATATGAATATGTAATTTCTTTGAGGGAAAAAAAAATAATAGATGCATGTTGGTTAGCTACCTCATCATCTGAGTTAGCAAAAGAAAAAGCTCGACTTTTTGCTAATAGATATCGACGTCTTCGCCAGCTTTATCCTGGTGACGACGCCTATGTATTACTACCTCGTAAAGACAATCGTTTGCTCATTGCCTGGAAAGGCCCTTTCAAGATAATTTCTAGAATTTCGGATGTCGATTACATTGTCGATATCATGGGTAAACATAAAACCTTTCACATAAATATGTAGAAAGAATTTCATGCTCGTCCTGACTATCTTCAGTCAGTGTTTCAAGCGACTGACGATCCTACACCTTGTCTTCATCATTATACCGCTTTGTCGGTTATTCAGGAAGATGAGTCTTCTTTTCCGGAGGTACCTTTACCTATACCGGTAGTTCCACTTAATTTACTACAGAAACGTGGAATGAAGTATCTATTTTCCCTGATCTTTCTGCTGATAAGCGTCAGCAAATATCTTCTCTTCTACAATCCTATCAAGATGTCCTCACTGACATCCCTGGTCGTACGTCTGTCATTCACCATGACATTTTACTGACCACGACACACCTATTCGGGTCCGTCCTTATCCCATTCCTCTTCACTTTCGATCGCAGGTTGACAAGGAATTGGATGAGATGCTTCGATTAAAAATAATTGAACCATCCACGTCACCATATTCGTTATCGATGGTTATTATTCGTAAGAAAGATAATAACATCCGTCCTTGTGTTGACTATCGAAAGTTAAATAAAGTCACACAATTTGACGCGGAACCATTACCACTTTTGGAAGATTTACTTGTTAAACTTTCTAAATCTATTTTTTTTTACTAAGCTAGATTTATCAAAAGGATATTGGCAAGTCCCCTTGACAAATCATGCAAAGCCACTCACTGCTTTCTCTACACCACGTGGTCTTTTCCAATGGAACTTTATGCCATTTGGACTTGTAAACGCTCCTGCTACCTTTGTACGCATGATGCGTCGTATTTTATTTCATCGTCCTGATGTCATTGCCTATATCGATGACATCTGTCTTTTTAGTGACTGTTGCAGTAATATTGACCACCAAGAATGTAGAGAGTAATGTTTTGTAGTCATCAAAGTGTAGTGGTAATATTACTACTGTAGACACCAGGGGATGTTGAAGGCTGTATGGAAGGGTGTCTCGTGTCTGGTAGGTTGTCTGATGTGTTGATAGAATATGAAGGTCCACACAGGACTACAGTACACAGGTCACAAGGACGTCACTTTGACTCACAACGAGGAAGTCAAGTAATGGTAACAGCTGGTGACGTTTTATCATGGATTTATTCACGATACAGGACAGTAGACGTTCATCATCATATAAATAGTCAGTACGATACTGGACGACATACAGCATAGCAATGGTGAATAATATAATTGGCTTCAATGCATCATAAACAACTGTAGATATATTCAGGTGCTGAAACCACCATCCTTTTCTAGCTACAGCCAAGATATATAGATGTAGGAGATTAAATCAACTCTCCCTTTCTGACCCCCAGCAAGACAGACATATCTTCTGGAGTACATCAGGCAATGTCCTCTAAGTTCCTTTAATAGCAAAGGTGTCAAACCTTGACCGACGTGATACCGCCGGAGCACCAGAGTTCAACCAACAGATAGCCCTTGGGGCATGCACCAACCCGATGCATAAAAGACATGGTGATTCGTGAGCTGTAACTTCTCATGACAGTAGACTCTTAGCAAGCAGACTACAGAATGTCAATCATAAAAGCTGGCGACAAATAATAATACTATGAAGAGCAATTACCTTTCTTCAGAAATAAACACCACAACTCACACGCCTCCAGGCGCTTAGAATCACAAGGGGAAAATCATCTGTAGATAACTAACAACACGAGAGGACTTTCATTTTCCCCGTCAAAATGATCACGGACGCTGAAACGCGTCTCACTCTGATCAGAACCACTCTTCGACTCCTGGAACGGAAGTCTTTTTCAAACCCCCTTAAATTCGACACATGCGCAGTAGCGCTTGACCCCTGAGTTAAACTCAAGCGGGACGATGTTGGACACCTACCAAGCAAAGACACTGACCAAATCGAGCCTTATATGGTCAGGGAATAACCATCAACTCAGGTTGCAAACATTCCAAGAAAAGCTGACCTATTCGAGCCATATAAGGATTACAACCAGACATAAATCTAATAATAGACCGTCAGGTTAAGACACAAGAGAAGGTAACACAATTGTAAAATGTAACCTCAGCTAACCAAGAGTTATGCACCTTAGATTACAAAAAATTAAAGCGTACAAT
The DNA here is from genome assembly GCA_024509875.1 of Oreohelix idahoensis. Lineage (NCBI taxonomy): Eukaryota > Metazoa > Mollusca > Gastropoda > Stylommatophora > Oreohelicidae > Oreohelix > Oreohelix idahoensis. The sequence continues at coordinate 564,870 of JAMPIV010004021.1, forward strand.
CAAGACAGGTAAATATATATATTGACTCAGAAAAATCTGTGCGTAATAGTGACTCATTGGATGATCATTTTCATGGATTGAATACATTATTGTCCACTCTACGTTCGTATAACCTAACGGCAAAACCTCCTAAAGCATATGTTGGTTTTCATGACATATCATTTTTAGGTCATCGTGTTGGTCACGGTCTTTTACATACTGAGGACAATAATGTTTCTAAAATCCTTAATATCACGGCACCTAAGACAAAAAAACAAGTCAGAAGTCTTTTAGGGCTAATTCAATTCTATGGGAGATTCATTCCTCACTTATCTACCATCACTGCACCTTTCTCTACGTTGTTAAAGAAGGGCGCAGCTAACATGATTCGGTGGTCGCAAGAACATCAAATCACGTTGGATATCATTAAATCATACTTTTCTGCTGCACCTGTTTTACGGTTGCCTAACGCAGACCTAATTTTTGTCCTTAGAAGCGATGCGTCAAATTTTGGCATAGGCGGCGCATTACTACAGGAGTACTCCGGCACATTGCACCCAGTCATGTACGTGTCCAGAAAACTGACGCCTATAGAAAAAAAAAATTCTGTCTTGGATAAAGAACTTTTAGCTTTGGTCTGGTCAATAACCAAGCTACAGAGATTTTTATTAGGAGCACACTTCATAGTGGAGACAGACCAGCGTGTTCTCACTGCTCTCAACAACAGAGACGTGAAGTCGTCAAAATCGACCAGATATGTAATTGCTTTGCAGCCATACCACTTCACGATCCGTGCCATACCTGGATCTGAAAATGTCCTGGCGGACATTTTGTCCCGTTGTCCGTATGAGTCAAACGAGCTTCTGCGCCCTACAGAGAGTAACGCCACTACACGGACAGTTTCTCAATTGTGACTTACAACTCAAGGAACTTTGCTTCGTTCAGAAATGTTATTATAATTGACTTTTATTCAAGTTTTGGCGTTTACATTGATATTCCAGTAACTTGAACTTATAAATAATAGATTATCTTGTGAATTTAACATTTCAGAGTGATAACATTTTAATTCAAGCGTAACATTGTGAAAGTTTTGACAATCTTCAAATATAACATTGCGACTTCGTGACTTTTGTCATCAGTGACTTTAGTTTGGATTAATGACATTTTAAGGCAATGAACTCTGTGCTTTAACTATTAACAATTAAACTAACTTATTAGTGTTTGGTGTTTAATATAGTAAATAGCAATTATATTATTATATCATTGCGAGTTCATAGCGCTAGTGATTTTGGCTCATAACATGTGTAGAATATTAGCACTCGTGCTTCGGTAGTGTCGCTAGTTAGTACTACGCAATTTTAAGTGAGTTGTTTACTTCGCGTAGTTTATTTTGCATTTTTCCTCATTCGTGCTTCATGTTGTATGCATTCATAATCCATGTAATTGAATTCATTTATTGTCATTTTTTTCCTTTCTGTTGACGTTTTGTTTGATTATTATCATCCTTTATTCATTTGTTTTCTCTATTGTTACAAAACAAATGTCTATGTTAGAGAGAAGATAAACACCTATGCAGGCCATCAAGAACCACTTTTGTCAATAGTGAAACGTCGAAAGCTTGCCTGGTTTGGGCATGTAACTCGTCATGACTCCCTTTCGAAAACGATCCTCCAGGGAACAGTCGAAGGTAAACGGAGAAGAGGAAGGCAAAGAAAATCCTGGGCTGATAACATCAAAGAATGGGCAGGACACGGTTTCTCCACACTTGTACGCATTGCTGAGAATAGAGAGCAGTGGAGGACCCTGTCTGCTGATGCTTCCACCATGGCACCCCTACGACCCATGACGGGTTATGGGTTGAGATGAGATGATGATTGTTACTGCGATTGCCTCATTTTTGCTTGAGAGTGGTTCTACAATTTCTTACATTGTCTTTCGTTCATTTGAGTTGGATTGTTTAAATTTCCATCTTCATTATTAGTACTGTCGTTTGTATAATTAGATTGTTATGATGTATTATATATAATTTGATCGACCTCTACGTGGATATTTAAGTAAAAAAATAAATAAATTTTTTTTTTCTTCCGGGGGTTGAGGTAAACTGTTAGTCCTTTTTGGTGGGACTTGACAGTGTTGGAGTGGACATATGTCTGGCTTCTGTTGAGATGGTGCGCATCAGCGTAAGTGATAGGAATATATTATAATTAATGGTGTTTTGATTCGTTGCGCACGAAGGGGCACATATTTGGTGCGTATTGAATTGTTGCTAGACACTGCGTGACGCAGTGACAACAGAGACAAGATGCCGGAGATCCCAGTCAGACGTTGTTCTGGTTTCGGGAGTCCCATATAATGGGTAAACGACTATAATTGTTTTATACTGCCTTCCATGTGGAAGTTCTGGCAGTGAGGAATTTTTTGAAAGTAGGTCTCTCTTAAATAATATGTATAAGTATGTTTCGCCAGTTCCATATAGCCAGGGCTTCGGCGTGGATTGTTAACCCGTCGCTAGTGAGAGCTAGACTGGCTCTAGGCTGAATTAAAGTCAATTCTATAATATATGATCCGGTAGTCTTTTTTTGGATTACATTTGAGTAAAGGAGACGAATGATGAATATAAGGGAATATAAAGAATCTACTCGCCGTCCAACGGACTACGGCAAGTCTTAGAGGTCAGTCAAATCTCCTAAGGATTCCAATGATGTGTTTTCAATAATGTACTTTGATTTTTGCCATGCCTTCATCAGGATAATCGTTGAATATATATGTACCTTTGATGAGGCTATTCAAGTTGGACATTACTGTTTAACTTGACATGCTACCTGCTTCATTCTTTATATGCAACTGCCAATGTCAGAGTGTATTTTGCTCTGTCGTCTTGTGATGTACGTCCACGTTATGGTGAAATAAATCATTGATATAACTTGCAATCAAACCAAAGGGTTTTCCAGTGTCCGTTGCCTTATCACCATTCAACCAAGAAACATTCGCGTTATCAGCACCATTAGTCAGTATGAATAATACGAATACAACACCAGGTCTTTAATGATGTTCTGGACACTGCCTTTACTAATGGACAACATGGAAGAAAGTTCATCCCGTGTTACCCGACGATCACCATGAATGATGCCACCAACTCGATGAATGTTGTGTGGAGTCACTGCAGTAGACGGACTGCCAGTCCGCTTTGCGTCAGCCATTGAGGATTGACCTACTTCAGCTTCGTCACAACGATGTACCCAACGTTGGACAGTGCTAACATCCACTGTTGAATCTCCATAAACATTCTTCAAACGTTCGTGGATGTGAATTGAGGTCTCGCCTTCAGCATTGAGGAATTCTATGACATAACGTTGTTTTAACCGAACGTCTTTGGCAGCCATTTTTAAACTGTTACAGTGGTGCCACCTGTTACTGAAACAGGTTGGTAATGTTATACAGTGCAGAAGAGTGTTTGAGGAATCCTGCTAAATTTACAAATTGCACACTGATGCAGTATTTACATACATAAAAAATAGGAGGCATTATTTTGACCTTCCCTCGTACATGGGTGCATGGCGCTTTGTGAAACAAGATAAATGGGTAAAAGAATGGCAACTAAGCTATAAACGAGAAAAAGACAATTTTTACACTTTCAGACAAGAAACTAATATACTGTTGAAACTTAGACGATATGTCAGCAGAAGAAGGGAGTCCCACATTAGTCAGCACACTATCACGAAAAATCAAATTGCTATGAGTTAACAAAAAGCTAGTCAGAGAATGACCCTAATGGAAAATAATAGTAGGACCTGCTTAAAGTTCAGACCATCAGATACTGAAACTTTTGTATACAGAAAATGTTAGACCTGGATTGGAACATGGAATTTCAATCTGGGCAACTACTTCAAAATCCAACCTCGAAAGAATAATCCAAAATAAGACTACAGATTAACAGATTAATTATGGGCGCATTAATTCAACCCCAAAATGAATTGAACAAGATGACACAACTTTTAACCATGAATATCAGACGATACAACATAGTACTACAACAGGTATATTTTACAAGCCACACTGTCAATAACAGACGAAAATGAATATGGCGAAGATAGACTCAAGAGAAACTGCTTTGCTCAACAATTGAAAGAACTCTTCCCCGTTGTACCAGACCTTCCACAGAAAAAATGCAGATTCTCTAATGCTAAGTAGGACATTCATTCCATGAAACGCGTTGGAAAACGTGTGAACCACCTAGCAGTGCAACCTTTCTTGAAAATATCGTTAATCTTTTACGAAACGCCTGGTGAAAAAATTCCACCGATCGCTCTAATATCGGAAAAAATAAAGAAAACCGCGTCACAAATATCCAATACCATAATTCCCGCCTTAAGTACGTCGGTCGGTCGGTCCCATCATGCACACCGTCATATTTTATATTATAGCATAACATTTTTAAATATGGAATTGGCCGCCCGATACAGAGATTATTCGTCTCTTGTTACAAAGTCCTCTATTTTTGCGGCTCGAGTGAAGTCTCCTTATATCGCCTGCCTGGGCCGTCTTTTGTCTCATTGTTGTTTGGCGGTTCCCTTTATTGTCTTTCACTGTGCTGCCACCTAAAATTACCTACAAACAACGTTCGTAACCTTTGAGTGTACTTACCATTGTCCAGTACCAAATATGTTTTAATTCGTCTGTCGTCTGTCGTCTGACGTAACGATTACTTACATTTCAGTCCAAAGTGGGGTAGGGGGCGGGGGGGATGGGATACTGGAGCGGTTGATATGAAATAAAGGTTTTCAAAGTTCCAAAGGAGGAGCGATCGCCCCGTCGCCATCTCCTTGGATCTGCCAATGATTTGTCATGGAGTCTTTGTATCTAACGGCTAGCATGGCTGCCTTACTTGCTTAAGTGACTGAGTTCGATACCCAGCTGAGGTACGACTAATATTTGTATTTCTTCTCCTTTTTCCTCGTTCGTCCTGAAAAGGACGTTGGTTGCGTTGTGTCCGTTTACAGCGAAGCTGCGATATTTGCGCTTTTCAGCCCGACACATTCGGCTTCAGCACTGCATTTTTTTGGGACCGGGTTTGCCTTTCCACTTCGATCCCTACTCTCTCAGCCAGACTGCAGTGATGCAGCCTGTTTCCAGGACCACCACCTGGAGGTGAAGTAGGGTCTTGGTCAGCTCTGGTTCGCTGACCCTGACGCAAGCAGTCAAGCTATGAGTCTCTGACTGCATTCATCTCTCTTGCTGCGTCTTTAAAAAAATATTTGTATTTTAATTCAGTCATATATTTTAAGTTTTAACAGAAACTTTAAAAAAAAAACAATAACATGAATAACGGTGTTGGATGACTGCTATATACTAGCAGTAAATTATTGAACTGACTCCACAGTTTTAATTATCAATTCATAAGTCTGGTTTAAACAAAAAATAGTTTCCTAATATCTTTGTGTGTTTATGTGTATAGTGGCTCACCGGAAAGTAGGAGGGAATGGAAAAGAAGAAGTTTAACACAGAAAAAGCGCTACCATCCTCAGGACATGAGGTAGAAAGTGCACACTATTGTTCTTTACCGTCATTTTTGACTGGTAACTTGCTAGTTTGATCATATATGCACAACAAAGAAGTTTAGATCATTTTTCATTCATTATTATCATTATCATTTACACTCCAATGGACAATGAAGCCACCACTGCAGCTGGTCCCATTGGGAGCCTACACCAAGCATTCACATGCTCTTTCAGCGGTGGTTGCTGCAGCAATGTGTTTTATATGCTGAGGTTGCATCTTCATGCACAACCTTATATTAGTCTCCTTGTACGACATGCCTGAGGGTGCAGTAGTCCTGTTATTTCTTTGTCTCTTCGGAGACCCCTGGGGACTAATTGGGGCCAGATCATTATTACACGACATCAAATATATAGAGGTACAGATGTGGCATCAAGACCTCGGCTTTTTTTTTTTTTTTTTTTTTTAAATAAAGTTTTTGCGAGGCGCGTCCCGTTCAACCTGGTCTGTTATATTAGGGAGCAAGTCCAAATATAAAAGACCCATAGGTCTGAACGTTAATAAAGCCCTCAGCTTCTGTAAGCCAAAATAAAAATGAAAGTAAGAAGATATATAATAGTTGTTGACAACTGTTTGATACGATGTAGCTCAGAAATCAAGAAACAGGATACAAATTTGCTGTTACAATATCCAATAAGTCAACAGCTAGAATAGAAGCAACTACAGAATACCACTGACAACAAATATAAAAAAAAGTATATGGAATGTGACATGCTGAGAAGTTTTTAAAAAAATACAACGCCAGCACAAAGCATATATAAAGCGTGTCCATCTTACACCAAACGTTTTCATAGTCATTCATACATTCATTTCCTGTCTTTTACTAGAATATTGAAATATTTGAACTTAACTCACAGTTGTTGCTTGCTGTCGACAGAAAAGAAAATTGTTGTGTAAATACAAGATAGAGGACGAATGATGACTTCCATAATAAAATATACATAGATTAAACAAAAAATAATGGAAGGCAGAGTTGAAGGCAAGCGTGCTAGAGGAAGACAGTGCTATACGTGGGAAGATAACTTCAAGAGATGGACAGGAAAAAGTCTATCAGAGCGCACTTTCAAGACAAGAGACAGGAAAAAGTCTATCAGAGCGCACTTTCAAGACAGGAGACAGGAAAAAGTCTATCAGAGCGCACTTTCAAGACAAGAGACAGGAAAGTGTCTGTCAAAGCGCACTTTCAAGACAAGAGACAGGAAACAGTCTATCAGAGCGCACTTTCAAGACAAGAGACAGGAAAGTGTCTATCAGAGCGCACTTTCAAGACAAGAGTCAAGAAAGTGTCTATCAGAGCGCACTTTCAAGACAAGAGACAGGAAAAAGTCTATCAGAGCGCACTTTCAAGACAAGAGACAAGAAAAAGTCTATCAGAGCGCACTTTCAAGACAAGAGACAAGAAAGTGTCTATCAGAGCGCACTTTCAAGACAAGAGACAGAAAGTGTCTATCAGAGCGCACTTTCATGACAAGAGACTGGAAAGTGTCTATCAGAGCGCACTTTCAAGACAAGAGACAGGAAAAAGTCTATCAGAGCGCACTTTGAAGACAAGAGACAGGAAAGTGTCTATCAGAGCGCACTTTCAAGACAAGAGACAGGAAAGTGTCTGTCAGGGCGCACTTTCAAGACAAGAGACAGGAAACAGTCTATCAGAGCGCACTTTCAAGACAAGAGACAGGAAAGTGTCTATCAGAGCGCACTTTCAAGACAAGAGTCAAGAAAGTGTCTATCAGAGCGCACTTTCAAGACAAGAGACAAGAAAAAGTCTATCAGAGCGCACTTTCAAGACAAGAGACAAGAAAGTGTCTATCAGAGCGCACTTTCAAGACAAGAGATAGGAGACCTTGGAGATCCATTGCAGCCGCTCTTCATTGTGGAGATGGTAGCTAATGATTATAAGATTAAAAAAACAAAAGACGGGCATAAGAAATTCTCTAGCCCAGCCATTTTTGGACCGCTTTCTACTCTGGAACATAATCAATAACGATGACCTCTTTAGCATAGTAAAGCCAGTGTCATTTCTTCATGCTTATTATCTAAAGTACGCAATCTTTCTTACACGAAACTGTTTTTTTTTTTAAATTAGCGAGATGAACTCTTCATAGACCAGATGTTACTCTCGTCTGCAGTTTGTCTTCTCAGATCCCTTTGACCCGAATAGATTCCTTAACTTTCAATAGATTTAACTATATACAGTACATCTTCTAAAGTCAATTTCATTCACGGTAAGCGATGTATCATAAGATTTACAATATCTCTACCACAATGATGTCATCATCACTTGGGAGCCGCGGTAGCGCAGTAGTTAGTGCACTGGCTTCCTAGCTCGGTGGTCCATGGTTCGATCCCCAGTTGAGGTGGGATTCTTTAGACCGCAAACGGCTTCAGGGTCGACCCAGCCTCATGAATTGGGTACCAGAGCAACTCTGGGAAGGTTAAGGCGGCCGGCATGATGCTGACCACATCACCCCCTCGTGTGCCGATGGTCAAGAAAATATGGGCCTATATGCCTCTATGAGCGTGTACCGGGATCTTTACCTTTCCTCCTTTACCTTACTTCCCTTTGTTTGCTCATTATGGAGAATTGAGTCATCAAAGGAAGCCTGCGCGAAATCATTCTCGTGTTCTTACAGCTGTGGTTTCAGTAACACAGTAGTTTTACATGAAGAGATCACCAGCCACATTTAGCGGTAATAATGCAATATGTATGAAATAATTATTTAATTTATGTGGCGAAACATGCACCCCAGCACAGATGTATCGTTAACTATGATGTTCGGACGTGGGAGCATTCGATCTCCCCCGACTTGCGTTCAATGTATCATAACTACTGAATATCATTTTAAAACTTTGAAAAGAATGTCGAGCGGACTTCTCTCTGGCACACAAAAATACATATCGATTAAGCCTTTCTCATTCGAATAGCAATCGCTTTTTCTGGCATTCAAGCAACTAACTGTCTTTTTCTTTTTAATTTGACACGTCTTGCTATCTTAATTTCGTCCAGTCACAAATTTTCTTGGACTACTTTCTTTTCCCTCTTGACACGGAGAAAGAACATAATATTTTCGCTTACCTTTCACAAATAATTGTGTGTTTGTGTACTGAGTCTTGGTTATAACAAGATACTTTCAGAGTTTACTTCTGTTTGCTGAGCTGATTACCAGACTGAATTCTTATCAGTGGGCTTATCTTGAGCGTCATACAATCTCTCTATCGCTATATGTCCTTAATCACTCATTAATCTGCCAACTTTCATAAGTACGGGTTTCCGGCAAACAACCAAATAAAATGGCGACAAACTTGCTCTCTACGGAACACATTAAGCAGAAGAACACTATTCTTCTTCTTCTTTCACCTTTTAACTTTCCAATGAAGATAGCCTTCAACAAATTTATGCCAAGTCTTCTTGTCCAGTGCCATCAGCTCACGGTCTTTCTAAGTCTTCTTCATCCCCTTCATGTCTGTCTCCAGTTTTCTTCTCCATGTGTTCATTGCTCGTTCACTTCCTCTCTTACCCTGGGGAATCCAGAAAAAGGACTGTCTGGTAACGCTATCAACAGGTTTTCACAACATGTGTAATATCCATGTCCAGCCTCTTCTTCTCATCTCTTGTTACACTGGCACTTGTCTAGTTCTTGTCATCTCTTGTTACACTGGCACTTGTCTAGTTCTTGTCATCTCTTGTTACACTGGCACTTGTCTAGTTCTTCTCATCTCTTGTTACACTGGCACTTGTCTAGTTCTTGTCATCTCTGTTACACTGGCACTTGTCTAGTTCTTCTCATCTCTTGTACCACTGACATTTGTCTGGTTCTTGTCATCTCTTGTTACACTGGCACTTGTCTAGTTCTTGTCATCTCTTGTTCCACTGGCACTTGTCTAGTTCTTGTCATCTCTTGTTACACTGGCGCTTGTCTAGTTCTTCTCATCTCTTGTTACACTGGCACTTGTCTAGTTCTTGTCATCTCTTGTTACACTGGCACTTGTCTAGTTCTTCTCATCTCTTGTTCCACTGACACTTGTCTAGTTCTTGTCATCTCTTGTTACACTGGCACTTGTCTAGTTCTTCTCATCTCTTGTTACACTGGCACTTGTCTATTTCTTGTCATTTCTTGTTACGTTGGCACTTGTCTAGTTCTTGTCATCTCTTGTTACACTGACACTTGCCTAGTTCTTGTCATCTCTTGTTACACTGGCACTTGTCACGTTCTTGTCATGTCTTGTTACACTGGCACTTGTCTAGTTCTTGTCATCTCTTGTTCCACTGACACTTGTCTAGTTCTTGTCATCTCTTGTTACACTGGCACTTGTCTAGCTCTTGTCATCTCTTGTTACACTGGCACTTGTCTAGTTCTTGTCATCTCTTGTTACGCTGGCACTTGTCTAGTTCTTGCCATCTCTTGTTACACTGGCACTTGTCTAGTTCTTGTTGTCTCTTGTTACACTGGCACTTGTCTAGTTCTTGTCATCTCTTGTTACACTGGCACTTGTCTAGTTCTTCTCATCTCTTGTTACACTGGCACTTGTCTTGTTCTTGTCTTCTCTTGTTACACTGGCACTTGTCTGGTTCTTCTCATCTCTTGTTCCACTGACACTTGTCTGGTTCTTGTCATCTCTTGTTACACTGGCACTTGTCTAGTTCTTGTCATCTCTTGTTACACTGGCACTTGTCTAGTTCTTCTCATCTCTTGTTACACTGGCACTTGTCTAGTTCTTGTCATCTCTTGTTATACTGGCATTTGTCTAGTTCTTGTCATCAGTTCCACGTCAGTGATCTTGTCATACCACTTCAATCGGTCCAAAAGAAGACTATTAGTTAAAAACAAAAAACAAGAATCGCCAGTAATGGCAGAATGACCAGACAGATCAGTTAAATAGGACCTTCTTTAGTCTTGGACTGTCGAATTGACTTATATTCTGTGTTTGAACTGCTCATACAGTTTGTTGAAGTTTTTATTGTAAAGATTTTTTTACAGGATGCGGAACAGACCCCATGCCCAACCCTCGATAGTCGCTTTTTACGACATGCATGGTATGGTACGTTATAACTATTCTTGGCTCCCCTTCCGTTGCCCGGTAACACACGGGTGGATCCGTGAAAGCCACAGTGAAAATTGAAACGAATCCATGAATTTAAAGTACACAATGAAATTCGATGGGCTAGAGGCGTTTGTGAGAACGTAAAAAAGTAGTATGAAAAATAACGCATACAAGATTTTAATAATTGTATTTACTTCTTTTTAAAACAACTTTAAAGATAATGATTTAACTTTGTTTTCTTTTGCTTGCTTAAAGAATATTAATGTAACCTTGAAAGGCAACGTGACGGAAATTTGACTCCGTAAGCTAAATGCGCATACGTATATACATCAAAATTTTTCCAGAGCGAGGTCATAAGAAGCATTGTACTGTTTGAACTTTCGCTATTACGTTTTACAACCATAACGGTTTCGTTACTTAGTACGTCTTATTATTTGAGTCATTTCCCGACTGACTGTAAAAGTTTACAAAAGTTGCTTTACCTAGTTTTACGCTGAGACATGTTATGTGGAAATAGATCGAATAAAAAAAAATATCCTCAAATCTAATCTCGCTATGATGGTCGTTTATGTTTATACTAAAGACATGTTTACAATATAGTAATATTTCCTGCAACCTGGTGTTTACAATAACGCGATATTTACAATAAGACACTGTATACAATACAGTAATATTTACAGCAAAGCAATGGTTACAGCAACGCTACGTTTAATATAAACCAATGTTTACAATTAAGCGATGTTTATAAGTAACACGATGTTGACAAAGAAGTGATGTTTATAATGATCTAATGTTTACAATTAAGCAATGTTTATAAGAGAATAAGGTTTACAATAAAGCAATGGTCACAGTAAAACGATATTTACAGTAACGTGTTGTTTACAATAAATGTTTCTAATAAAGAATTGTTTACAAAATACCGGTGTTTACAATAAAGCGATGATTACAATAAACCGGTATTGCACTAAAGCGGTGCATACAATAAAGCGATTTTAACAATACACCGGTGTTTACAATAAAGCGATGTTTATAATAACACGATGTTTACAATAAGGCGGCGCTTACAACAAACCATTGATTACAATAAAGCGATGTTTACACTAAAGTGATGTTTACAATAAAGCGATGTTTACAATAAAGCATTGCTTAGAATAAAGCAATGTTTACAATAAAGCAATGTGTACAATAAAGCAGTGTGTAGAATAAAGCGATGTTTACAATAAAGCGATGTTTACAATAAACCGGTATTATACTAAAGCACTGAGAGTAACATTATTCCTCTATAATTTGTGCACTCTTGTATGTTTCCCTTCTTAGGCAACTTGACCAGATAACCTTCCTTCCATTCTGCTGGTATTTCCTCTCTCTCCCAGACTTTGCCAAGTAGTTTGTATAATATCTCTGTAGAGGTATCAATATCTGTTTTGATGGCCTCTGCTGGAATGCAATCTGGACCAGCTGCTTTTCCATCTTTCAGAAGCTTTATGGCTTTCTTTATTTCTTCTCTACTTGATCGTTCACAGCTGATTTGTAGCTCCTCTTCTGCTGGCTGAAAGTCTGGGGGATTAGTTGGAGATGATCTATTGAGAAGTTCCTCAAAATGTTCTGTCCATCTCTTCATTTGTTCTTGTATATTACTAAGCAATTTTCCATTCTTATCTTTTATTAGGCCATTTGCTTGCTTATATTTCCCTGTTAGCTTCTTTGTGTTGCGTACAGGTCCCTCATATTTCCTTTTGCTGCAGCTTCCTCTGCTTCCCTTGCCAAATCATCAATATATTTCATCTTGTC